>JAWNMW010000449.1:0-232249 GCA_035043565.1 Drosophila robusta | reverse complement strand
ATTTCTTTTTACTGTAGTAGTAAATTTAAGAATAATTTCCTCTCGTTCGTGGCATAGTACGCCTCGCTTTGTTTGAACGTCCGGGAGTTCACTGCAATCGGTGTGCTTCCATGAGACAGTTCCAATACCGATTGCAGAAGCATCGGTAGTCAGGTTGCTTAGCTGCATGAAGTCCGGGTACATGAGAATGTACGTGGTCGGTTTCATTTCCGGAGAATATTATTACGTCATCTACACAAATAACTTTTATAAATCTGGTTTCGTAATTTGTGGTCGATTGCCCTCTGAAAGATATATCTTGCATTCCTTAAACCGAATGCCAAAGGACAGAACTCGTTTTCTCTGTTTCTCGCGGTGTTGCTCCGTAAAGTCATACCTGATCCTACCCTGATTTTAAGTATAGGGAGGTGAAAAACTTGGCCTTTCCTAAGTTCGCTAGAATCGTGGGAATGTTTGGCATTGGGTATCGATCAACAAGAGTTCGCTCCTCCAAGTCGATTACCAACCTTTTCGACCGTATCGACAGTCCATGTTGGGCTGTTGTATGGGGACCGTGATGACCGAATAATTCCATTTATCAGTAACTGCCTAATTTCGATGTTCACGAAATCTGCCGCCCCAATAATATATGGGTATTGCTTGGAGTAAATTGGTTCATTGATATCCTTACGAATTGTGGCAACAATTGAGGTGTTAAAGAGCAGCGCCTCGTTATATGTCCTATTAAGTAGTGTATTAGTCGGGCTATAGATTTCAGTCAAAGATCTAGACTCACAAGAAATTGATATTTTGTTGAGGCACCAGGCTGAAAGTGGGGTAGAACTGGGAAAGGGGTTTCGACTGGTCGAGGAATCAGGAACGGAGAACGGTGTTTGCAGCCGGAAAGCATTCGCGACTACCGTGACGGTTAGTTATGAACCCACGGCCTCGGGCCTTCGCCGCGAGTTATTAACAGGGCAGAACACACGATTAATAATTTTGACGGGGACTATACACAAGGTCCAGGACAAACGCCACTGGAGTTTACGAAGTGTTAGGTTCTTTCAACCTGAGGTTTCTCGCTGCCTGTGCCGATTAGATTGCGGGGTATTATAGGGTAGTTTGAGAAAAGAGATCGCATGCGAAATAGTATAAATTTGAACACGTAAATATTTGTTCAAAGTGCCAATTGGTTAGTTCTTATTGTTAGATAAATTTGTTCATTTATCTATAAAACCCCGCTACTCTCGCCTCGCAGAGAAACAGTTTTGTCTCATTTTTCCGACTGGATTGAATTCGCTCCGCTAAGCACGTCTTGCCACTGTCCACTCTCTGACTTAAATGATTCTCTGTTCTTGTGCTCGCGACTCTCGATCATCTCTCTCGCCCTTTTCGCCACACAGTTTTTGAATCTCTGAATTGATTTTAATGATTTATTTCTAAATAAATGGATGACGAATAAAATATAATTACTTTTTGACCTTTCCCCGAATATTATAGACAAACAATTGTGCAAAATACCACACACAAATTCACTATTATTTTAATCCGTAAATATATAGTTGCAAAACCAATGATTCAAATTTGAAAGTGTGTAGGACTGATTAATAGATATATTCAATAGCTTTCAGTAATCGTCAAGCCCTTCAAAATCGGTGACGATATTTTCGAGTAATGATCAATAATACAAGCTCACCTCTGAAAAAAGCTAAAAAAATACTATAGTTTAAAAATTTTGAAAAAGAAAATCTCACCATATGTAGATCCCCATGTGTATCAGAAAAAGTAAGTTTAGTTAACAATACAAAATTGATTTCACTACCTTGTGTTATCGATATTTCGACAGTATATCGGTAGTAGTCAAACGCGATCATATGTATATGTTGTTAGATTACAAAGTATGTTGTTCATCATTTCTTTATTAATGATGATACTCCTTGTGCCTACTAGATCATCAAGACACCCCAACGATCATCAGCGAAGTACCGACTGGAGTATGGGCGAGTGGAATCTGATCGACCACACTATCATCACCGTTGTTGTCTCGCCTTCACCAGCGAATGCAGTTGAGAGCTATGCTCCTGTGCCAACCTGGAAGCTCATAAACATGCTTGGCGATTGTTCGACTCTGAATTGATAGAGGAAATCGTGGAGCACTTTCCTCTGGAGGATATCAGGATGTTACCGTTGGGCTCCTCGGTATCTGCACTACACTTTGCCGTACAGTCAGTGTACGACAGAGTGATTGGCCGCTGACCGTCGAGAGCCCAGGAAAATGTTAGTTGGTGGACTGCCGAACTACCAAACGCAGGGAGGTCAGGAGACTGAGGCGGAGGCTCCGAGATATTCGGTGCAGAGGCCATGATTCAGCGCGGCATCTTGGAACTGATCTGCGGACAGCCGTCCGCAAGTTCAAGGTTCTCATCGCTAGGACGAAGGACGAAAACTGGCAACATTAATTGGAGACCAAAAGGATGATCCATGGGGGACGCCTACAGGATGTGGCAGAAACGAAAGCAGTCCACAGATCTGGGATGCCTTCATTTGTAAGTGAGCTGGTCGTAACCTGGCATGACTGTGCGAGTCTTCCCCTTCGTAACTTTTCCCTGTTGCGGAGTTCATTTTGGACATCGCCACTTCGAGTGGAGTTATTCCGGCTCTCGAACCCTCCGAGGTTGGGGAATGCGTTCCCCAGCTGAAGGGCAGGCGCTCTCCCAGTTTGGACGGCATCACAGGTGGCATCCGCAAGGCGGTATGGCGTGCCATCCCTGAGCACTTGCTGGCGTTGTTCTGCCACTGCGTGGCAGAGGGATACTTCCCTCGTAGTTGCTCTCAACTCTTCCGGTCCAGCAAGCAACCGGCAAGATGGCAATGATGATGATGAAAGGGGGATTTGCCGCTTAAAGGCCACCTCTGGTATGCTTTGCAAGAACAAGGCAACCCTGCGCCAAACAATATCGGTACCTTGGTACAGTCTGCAAACGACTGAATTTTCAGCTAAACATCGCTGGATTGCATGGCAAGCTGGCTGGAGACGTCGAAGTATTCGGTCTCAGTCTTCCTGCTCATGGGGCCCTGTGAACTTTTTGTTGCTTCGGTATGGTATTCCGTGGCAAAGAGAGAGTCCGGGGTCTGAAGGCACCTCATTTCCTGCCAAAGAGTCATGTTCTTAGGATGCCTTTCAGTATGCCATACAGTGGTTACTGTGGCACTACAGGTACCTGCTGGAGCTGTGCCATAGGAAATGGTTGCCAAGAGTTTGGCAATTAAATTCAAGGTCAGGCGTGCCCACCCACTGGAGAAAAGTGACTGGCTGTTCAGTCTGGATGTGGCAAATCTAGATCGAAGGCAGGTGAAAGCGATGTGCATGGGCTGCTAGTAACAACGCAATTGAAACGGCGATGAGCACGGGGGACCGACTTATCAGTTTATCACAGAAATATGTTTCATCTTCAGCTGGAACGAAGACCTTCAGGTTGCATCTTCAAGCCGTAAACATGCCGACGGGCCACGGGTTAATGCATTTTTGTACCAGAAACGCCTGAAAACAACGCCCGCGTTCTCATGTGGTGCTGAGGAGCATCACGTGTTAGTTGCTTGCCCAATCTATACAGATCTGCGAGACCTCGACGGACTTGGTGTTAGCACAGAAGATGCCTGTTGGAACTTCTCCCAGGCCCTGGAGACACGGCTGCTGTTCCAAATGCTGGAAACCTTTGGGAGAGAGGCGTTCACCAGACGGTGGCGCGGGACGCACGAAATAGCAGCAATACAGGATCAACCCGTGTCGGGCTGATGAAGGCCAAAACTAGTGGTGGTATGGAATTTGTGTCATGCCATGCGGTCTGACTAGAGCACCTTAATCTGGCAGTAGTTTTGGCTACGAAGGGGTCACCAAGTTTAAACTGGTAATGGGGTGGCATTTGTGCCATGATACGCGGTCAGATCGGAGCACTTTAATCTGGTGGTAGCTTCGGCTACGCAGGGCCACCATGCCTAAATTGGTAGTGGTGTGGCTCTTGTTGGGAGCAGCTTTGGTTACGAACAGCCGACCAAAGCTGTACCACGGGTAGCCAGGAACTTGATTCCGTCCTGGTTTATTCGATGCGGCCCTTCGGGAAGTATTGACGTCATTGTGGTTTAAACGAGTATTGACTCGGTGTAGAGTTCACCGACAGATGTTTAAATGGGTCACGCCAAGTGTGAAAGTCATGTCTGATAGGTACCAATAAGTACCTACGGATGCCACATATGCAGTATCTTCTATCGGCCGACGCTTGCTAGAGCTCGTCGTACTATATGCTACATATGTGTCATAAATGTATGTGTCGTAAACCGTGGAAGTAAACCCCTTCTGGGAACAGGCCACGTTAAATTATTCTTGACACTCTGTCCGTCAAGCTGTCCGTCAGCTATACGTCTGACCGTCTATCCGAATGAACGTAACTTTTTTGGGCGGTATCGAAGATAGAGACTTAACTCATCGGATGTATACTTGTAGTTACCTGCTTCAGACAAAATGTTAAGACTTTTGGTGCCACGCCGACTGGAATGCTGGCAAATCGATAACATGTCGATACACCATAAATCGCAGATCGACACAAGGTGAATATTTCCCGCAATATTAAAGCTAGAGTCACCAAATTTGGTATGTAAATTGCCGGTGACCTTCCTCAAAAATCCCGTCCACGCCTAATAGAACGCCTCCCACTGCCCTCATCTTTAAAAATCGGAAATGGTTATATCTCTTACAGATTCTGAGCAAGAGGCACCATATATGAAATACATATTACTGAAAGGCTCAACACAGAAAAAAGTTTTCAGCCACGCGGCCTCCCAACTCCGTAAGCGCTGAAATCGAAATACCTGAAATTTCAAATCGATCACGTGTGTATAATTCCCACCATTTTAATGCTGGATCCACCAAACTTGGTACGCTTGCTGGTGACCTCCCCAAAAATTGCGACCTTGACACCCCACGCCCGCTAGAGCGCCACCCCTTATGAATAGCAAATTTTATTTAATTTTTTAGTGATTTGCAGTTTTCACACTAAACAAGTCGCTTACATGCTTTTTGTTGGGGCTATATTTTCTAATTTACAGTTCCAGTAGGATGTAAGATTATGTATTTATTCTACGATGAATGATCGACTTTACTTGGGTAGGATACTGGCTTTATGGCTCAGCAATGAAAAAATATTCTAAAGAAAACTAAAACAAAAACTAAAGAAACAAGCGAGGTGCAGCGTAAGCAACGAATTTATAGTCAGCAATGTGCAAGGCTGATTAACGGATAATGATTCGGTTTACTGGAAATTGAAGATGAAAACAAAAATACTAGGGAAAGTAATTCGGCGAGCAATTCTACAAATTTAATGAATTGATTATTATTTAAATTAAATTATATTATTAAGAAATCAACAGCAATACATTTCCATTCTGATAGTAACGAAGATAAGGCACTTCACTAAAGTGAAAATGTTGATAGTGAAAGTGGCAATGGGCAAAAATAAAAAACAATACCAAGCTACGTGAAACCTCTTAGTTAAGGTTTCTGAAATGATGTTCATCTCCATCCTGAAAAATACGCAAAACACCTACACATCAGAAGACTTCTGAAAAATGGCACAATCACTTGGAAAAACAAGTCCGATTAGAACCAAGCGCAGAATTGGCAATGCAAAGAAAAGCACTGAATATTTCCAAAGATATTACAATGTAAAAAGAGTATTAAAGGTCATGTGGACTTATGTCGAATCATGTTAAATAAACATGAATACTCATTTAAAGTACACAGTAGCTATTATTGTTATTTTTTATATAGAATTAAAGTTAGAGTATATAATTTTTATATTGCGTAGGGGCGGGGATGGTCATGGCCAACACTTTTCGGATCGATCTTAAGAAGAGGTCACGCGAACACAGTGTGTCAAATTTGGTGAGTATAGCTCTTAAATTGTGGGAGTTGTACATTTTCGCGATTAACGGAGGCGAGAGTGAGCATGACCGAACCTTAAACGGAGTGACCAGCCATCTACGTTTAAGATTTGCTGACTCTAGCTTTAAAACTGTAGAAGATATAGGCTTTAGCGATTCATGAGGGCTGGGACACGGTCTGCTGGGCTTGGCAAGAATATACACATGTTATCGATTTGGACTTTCAGGTATATCGATTTTAGTGATTACGGAAGTGGGTGAGGCGTCGCCGGGAAATTATCAGTGCTATTTTGAGGAGCTTTCCAGTAATATATATATTCCAAATGTGGAGCCTATAGCTCAAAAAATGTGGGAGGCTTAGCCATTTCTAATTTTTGAAGGTGGGGTGACTGGGGGCGTTTTAGTGGGCGTGTTCGGGACGCCCAGGTCGCAATTTTTTGCGGAAGTCACCAGTAATTTACTTAGCAAATTTAGTAAATCTAAATTTAATATTGCCGCAAATGTTCATCTTTTTTAGAATTTCCATTTGAGGTGTATCGACATATTAGCGAAACGCATAACTACAAATATACATCCAAAGTGTCAAGTGACTATCTTCAAATAAAGCCGATAAAAGTTGCGTTCATCAACACCAATATACTATTTTCACTTCGTGAACAAGTATAGGAAATAGAAATTTCTTTATATTAGCCATATGTATTATATGTCATTAGCGGTATGTTTGAACTGCGGCAGGCCAAGCGAACTATAATCAAATAAAAACATAAGATAGATTTACACATTTCAAAAGATAATATGGTTAAGTATACTCTTTAATGTCTGCAAAAAGTTTCAATTCATTTCACATTCGGTGCAACATCTATTGAGTTCTGGGCGTTGGCGTTTATTCGTACATAATATTGCAAAGCGCAATTCCTCAAACATTTCAACCCAAGGAGAACGTGGTGGCTGTAAATAAGATAAAACCTTTTTCGACTTTGCATCTTTCACACGTGCAGAATATAAATGATTGTGATTTTTACAGTTGCTATGGATAATTTGCAATGATTTTGTCTGACGCCGAAAGTTAATCATAAATTCAAAACATGAAACAATGAAGGCAACCAATACTCCGGTAAATAGCACCACAAACACTCCACCTATAGAATTACAATTATTAATAAAAAATATTCAATTGGTATTTATAAACTAGACTATACCTATACTTTCGAGCCCTAGGGCATTTGCTTTTGAGTGTTTATTGTTGCTTATCCGTGTACATGTCTCGTCAGTGTTCTTCCACCATTTGTCATACAGCATTTGAATATCTCCTTTTTCTTGCAACTCTAGAATAGCCAATGATATCTTGTCTCGCCATGGAGATCCTTTAGGTGTAGCAATACCGTATCCTACAAAAACATTGAAAACAAATATAAGTGTTGCATTCGGACGTAACCGACTGCGTAATACTCATTCACAATACACAGTAGTTACTGTGCGTTGGGGGTAAATTTTCGTACAGTTTTTAAAAAGCGGTGATCACTAATCTACCTTTACAATTTGGTGACTCTGGTACAAAAACTGTGGGAGATATACGTTTTCGCGGTTCGTGGGGGCGGGGTGGCTGGGGGTGGTATAGTGGGTGTGGCCGGAAAATCTAGGTTCCAATCTTTTGGGGAGGTCAACAGCGTTGATGGTGTCTCCAGCTTTAAAATTGTGTGAATTATATACATCTTACAGATTTGAGCTTTCATGTACATCGATTTTAGCGGTTGCGGTGGCAGGAGGAGAAGTGGCCTATTTTTTATGTTATAAATCATATATAACAGATATAGTAATGTGTCAAATAACTAGTGTGTCTAGTGAGGAGCGCGCAACAAGGGGATACATTACTCAGCTGCTGCGTTTGGCCCTTCTAAACTAAGAGCATGATCTTAATGAAAATTTCAGGGCTTAACAATGGTTACGTCCGACTGTAACGTTCTTACTTGTTGTTTTTATACTGGCTTATTATTATTATTAAACAATGTACAGCGAATAAGAAGTACATTTACTAAAACTGATTTTCACGATTCGCCCGCATGGTGGTAGGAAAATAATCCTAAAATCCATATCTGACATCAAATAATTAAAATATATCCCAGATAGATTTAAAACTTGTAATAAATATACCAAGAGACTGTGTAGAATATGTTTCTTTTGTGCTTTACAATCTGCATTATCATATTATTTGTTATTCGCTTATTTGCGTTTCGAGTACTATTAAATATTACATTTATTTTGTTTGGGTAGCAGAACAAAAATAAAAAAATCTCACTTGGTTAAAATTTTTTGAAGAGCAGATATACCTTTTGTATCTAATAAGCCGCCGATTTGTGTTAGGTTACAGTCGCGTTGAACAATATAGTCCAGCATTGTTGACTCCATCAAGAAGGCATAGTTTCCCTGGTTCACACGTCGTATGCCGTCCTCATAAGTAGATGTAAATGCCATAGGCTTCTTATTATCCATAATTCTCCACATCTTCTTGTAAGTTTCAATCATAGAGTCCTACAGTATAAAATTAACATTACATTGAAAATTAGAGAACCAGAAATAATAAAATAAGATAGAAGAGTTATCGCCAGTATGCCGATGAAGATCAAGTTTATTTCAAATCATAAATAAGTACCACCGTTTTTCTAAAATAGTTAAGAATCGATATCAGCCTCCGCGTTTTCAGCAGACATTTTATGTAAATACTATTAGACAAAAACACCGCTACACGAGGTGTCAATCAAATGCCGAAAGCACATTCAACCCCCAAAATGTCTGATATCGATTTTTGTGAAGAAACATATTGAATTTAACATATAACAATTCCAATTTATAAAAAATAATTGATCATTCCGTATGTTACACGAAAAGCTCGAGCTTTTGTATATCTAAAAATAACTTTTTCCGATGTGCCGAGCGAATGAATCAAAATCCGTGGAGATATTTTTATTTTAATTATTATACTCGTTCACGAAGTGAAAGAGCATATTGGTTTTGAGCAATGTCCTTTATTCTGTCCGTCCGGCTGTCCGTCCGTCTATCCGTCTAGGCGTCTATCCGGATAAATGCCACTTTTTTCGGCAGTATTGAAGATAGAGACTTGAAATTTTGGATATATACTTGGAGCTATCTGTTTCAGACAAAGTGTTCAGTTTTTGGTGCCACGCCAACTGGGAGGCTGGCAAATTGATAACTTGTCGATAAATCTCAAATCGATAAATGGTGAATATTTCCTGCAAATATTCAAGTTAGTTTCACCAAACTTGGTATGGAAATCGCTGGTGACATCGCCAAAAGTTTGCGACATTGATATCCCGGTCACGCCTTCTAGAATGCCCGCCAGCAAGCCCGCACCCGCGAATCGGGTGCTTCCACAAATCACGAAAAAAATATTTCCCACAATTTTAGAAATATTCACCAAATTTGGTCGACGGTGTTCGGATGGCCTTCTCTTAAGATCGAAAAATGCTGACCCCACGAAATATAAAAATTCAATATTTTCTCAAAATAACAATAGTAACGGACAGACGGACGGACAGCATGACGGATATTGTATAAAACTATATTGGTTTTGTATATTACTAGTTTCACTTCGTGAACGGAAATAAAAATTAAGGTCCCATTCCAATTTTTAAAGATAAAGTCACCAAATTTGACAGACAGTGTTTAGGTGACCTCCTCTTAAGATCGCGCCAAAAAATGTTGGACACGCCTTCTTCAGCCCCTACGAAATTTAAAAATTCTGTATTTTTCCAAAATATCAATAATAACTTCTATGTAGTGTGAACGAGTATACGCAGTCGGTTACGCCCGACTGCAACGTTATTACTTGTTTTAAGCCTATTCCGTGAAATTTGAGAGCTAGATACACCAAATTTGGTTTACATAAATATTTATAAAACACGTAAAAAATCTATTTGCTATGGCACTTACAGGATCTACCCCAAAAAGATTAACCAATATAGGTTAAGAAACACAGAAGATTTTAAAGAATACGTGAATTAAAATTTGAAAATTCAATTTGCAGCAAGCGCAAAGAATTACTTTATACATATGTACATTTTGTGATTGTGTAGTAGCATTAACCAAATAATGTTAATGGTTAATAGTTAATGGTTAATGGTTAATGGCTATGGTTATGGTTAATGGTTAATAGCGCGGTTTGGACTTGTGGGTATTTTTTTTTTTGTGATTCTTTGGATTCACGGAAAACTTATATGTAAATATAAATATGATAGGGCATAGTATGGTATAGTATAGTATACAATAGTATAGAATTGGATAGTATAGTATAATATAGAATAATTCACCGAAGCACCACCCCGAAGCATTGATTCGCAAAGCTGGCTGGCCGGGCACCTAAAATCGCAATGGTGACCGAAATGGTGCAGGCAGTGCTTGAACCAGCGCATACTTTGGGAAGTCATTATGTTCAAAATGTGCCTCTAGTGACATGGACGACATAATATTGCCACAATTGCACTATTGGACTGATCAAAAACTTTTTAAAAGCATTCGATACGGAAGGTGAAGCACTAGGGTATCTAAAAACTTTTTTCCCATTTCTTTCAATGACAAAAATTAAAAAAGTGCATGTGATGGTCTAAATATTTGAAACCTATTGGGAAATAATAAATTTTATTATATTTTGACATCAGATGGAACTCATTATGACAAGTCACTGCACACTTTTTGGGCAGTAACAAAAGTGAGGGATATATTGGAATTGCCAAAATATTTATAAAAATCCATTTGTTGCATTCCCTCTATCCTCCCAAAATGATGGAACGTCTTTATCAGGGTTTGTGGAATCAGAACATAGTGGGCGAGAATACGAGAATCAGATTTTAATACCGTAAGCAGAAATACATGATACTTGTACACTTTTAAAATACCGACTATGTCACCGAACCAGTAAGAAAAAAATAGTAAAGGATAGTAAATTTCTGATTGTTTTATGACCATTTACTTATAGATAGGGTCTTACTTATAGATAGGATAGGATGTCGGTGAATAGCACCGAAAATCGTTTCTGCATTAATTTTATTGAATGAATTATTTGATAACACTAGGTAACAGCCAAATTGCCATTTTGACTAATCCTACTTTTTCTGATACATATGGAGCCCCATATGACGAAAAACTACTTTAAAAATTTTCGAATAGTGAGATTTTTATTTTAAAAAAAATCTGGTATTTTTTGGTGGTTCAAAGGTGAGCATGTATTATTGATCATTACTCGAGAATGTCGTAACCGATTTTATAAAGCTTAACTATTAATCCTGGGGGAAATCGCTACGGGTTTAGCGAATTTGCTGAGGGGGAATGGAGACTGGACCATTCTTCAGTAGGTCCAAAACTTTTTAAGGCGTTTATTCATGGCCACTTTCTAGGCACTGTCCCACAAGTAATATTCCGCCTCGTTCAAAAAAATATCTCCGGTTGCCCTCGCTTTTCGGCTCTGAACAAAGTATGTCATTCCTCGAGCTCATCCTCTCGAGCGCTTCTCTCTCGAACACATTCCAGTCTCAAATTTCCGATTTTTGATCTGATCTATCAGGACACAGGTTTATGTCCCGTGAATAGTCCCCATCGTAACATACTGGAGTCGCATGCTGTATTAAGACAATTCATAAGTTGGTAGGCTATCTCCTCCCCATCGCCTTCTACATTTAGTTCCACTGAATTTCTGAAAGTTCACTGTTCCCTCGTTGTTGTGATGATTAGGAATCGTTCTGGTCCACGAGCCTCACGTTAAGTGCTGCACGTGATTGCGAGATGGTCACTTGATGTGTTTTGTTCGCTATGTTCCCGAGTCACAGATTCTTGCAGATCAATAAATATCAATAATACGATTCCACCTCTTTAAAAATATCACTATGAAGTTATGTGATTAACGTTCAACTGCAGAACCCTTAGCATCTTTGACTAGGGATTGTTTACGATACACTGGGCACCTGACGAAAGGTTGGTATAGTCCGTGGGTTCGAGCACGTTTCTCACGAATTGGCAGCTGGATGGCTGTTCGTCGCATTGCTTCGCTTCATGGCCAGTCTGACCGCATCTGAAGCAAGCCACTCTCGTGTCGTCTTTGCTGCTGCAGGAATTTCAAATATATTTTTCGATCAAGAAAAAGTTTATTTCAAATAGTGAATAACCTCCACCGTTTTCTTATTATCGCGTTTATGCGTCTGTATGTGTAATTTTGTGTACGTATGTATGAATACACCGTGGTTGAAATATATGTAATGAAAGCTCGCAGCTGGGTTCAGGTTATTTTCTAGTCGTGCTCTCCCAACCAGAGCCTCCTAAACAATACGCAAAAACAGAATAGAAATTTGTTTTGTTTATCTTGTCCCGTTTTATTAACACTGGTAAAAATGAATTTTAAGGCTTGGTTTCCTTATCATATCTCGGATAGTATAAGAGTTAAAGACACCTAAAGAGTTCAAAATTTCATAAAGCTAAAAGTATTAGTTAAAAGTTTAGCTTGGAAATTATTGTAGAAATAATTGCAATAGAAACAGAAAAAAGGCGGAGGACCTTATTCTGGATGATTTGGTATTTGTAGCGGTTTGATCTGGCGGCAGTACCCCTGATCAGAATACCGTATCTCCAGGTAGGCGCTATGACCTGCAGAGAGAGACGGAGACGGCTTCGATTGTTAAGTTGCCAGTCAGTCTCTCGTCCCTTAATATATCGCAGCGATCTTGTTAATATGTATGTTCGGTACTTGTCCAGGGTGATACCGAGGCATTTAGCTGATGTTTTCTGCGGTATTGGCTCGTTGTTGATGGACACCACTGGCGGCTTTTTGTGTCTTAGTGGGAAGCAGACGTTCACAGATTTGCTGCTGTTGATGCCGACGTTCCATTTTATGACCCAGTTTTCCAACTCATTGAGGTACTGATGGATACCGCCTGCAGCTTCACATTCGCATGTGTTGGCATACAGTATGCAGACGTCCTAGGCGTCAAAGGCCAGCTGTCGTGGGCATTCTCCTGTTCGGCACCGGGATGTCTGCGGAGAAAATACTGTAGAGCAGTGGTGCGAGGACACTTTCTTGGGGCAATCCAACTCGGACTTTTTTGGTGGCAGATTGTTGGTCACGAATCTGGACGAAGAATTGCCTGTCTTCTATGAAAGAGCGCAAAAGACTGAATGTATTGACGGGTAGTGCAGTCTTCATCTTGGCCAGTAGTTCAGGGTGCCAGAGTCTGTCGAAAGCCTGTTAGATATCAATTGCTCAATGATGCTGGGTCCACAGCGGAAATCAAATTGGTGGTTGGGGATCAGTTTTGCGCGGTCCATGTTCTTAATAAGCCGAGAGGTGATCAGTCATTGTAGAACTTTCGATATCGAAGGCAGAATACTAATAGGCCGGTAGGCTGTGACGCCATACTCCGACTACTCAGGCTTGATTATCTTTGTGATCCAAGCAGTCTTGCATTTGATTGGGAAATGCTGCATCCTTAAACTCACAATGCCAATCATGAAGCAGACCTCTTCCAGACAGATAGGCTTACTGGGTGGGCACATCTGCAGCGATGATAGTAATGTGTTCGTCGTGCTTACCAACTCATCTGGGGTCGCGATATACAGCGGTGCGAAGAGCTCCCCCAGGTGATCAGCCAGGGACTTGCACCATTCTCCTTGGGAACTACGCAGTGGCGTCATTCGCTGTGGTTTCCGTTTAATATTTTTTGTAAATTTCCACACGGGGTGTCGGCAGTCGTGAGAGTAGTCCGTGCTTACCGACATGTCCTCGAACCTGTCATTCCGGCGATGCTGTAAGGCTTCGCGCAGCTCTCTCGTGGCTCTATGCCAAAGCGTCTTGTCGGCGGGATGTAGAGTGCAAAGGTAATATCTTCGTAACTGCTACTTTTTGACAAGGAGACCAGCTATCTCGACTGGAGGACGAGGGTGTCGGGTGGGCGGGACATCTAAATCGTGACCGGCTTCGTTAGCTGTCTTGGCTGCAAGCTGCAATTTTGCAGTGAACATGTTCACCACGTTGTCGAGATCCACGGGTGTGTTGATATCCCTGTTAGGTGGATTTGCCAGTGCTTCGATGGGCGTCTCATATGCCGCCTCCCTTGCAACTGGGAGACAGTGAAAGGCGCGTGTATTAGTTGTCGTTTATGTTGTTAGGGCTGCTTCGTGGGACGGGGAGCTGATCTCGCTGGGCGGTATGAGCGGTGTTTCGAATTGTAATGCTGTTGCTGATTTGGTTGTTGATTATCTGAACTAGACAGGGGTGCTTGAGGGCGTTTGGAGCTCTTTTTATTGTTTCCTTGAAGTTCGTTAGCAAAGGATAAATACCGCAATGCCGGAGCGTTGTGACGCCGAGAGTTTTTATTGGCTTTCTTTCCCGGTTGCAGGTGTTGCGAGTATACCTTGTAGAACTCGCAAACTTTGTAGTTGGCCGGATAGTTTCCGCCACAGTGGATGCATGTGGGCATTCTGATGATTTATGGGGCTGGCTACAAGATACGCAGACAAATTCTCGGTGGCAGAACCTAGCAGAGTGTCCATACTCCTGGCAGCGATGGCACTGAAGTATCATCTGGAGGAACAACAACTCGAACAACCCCTCTAAAGGGCTCAACTTGCTTTAGTTGATAAGGTCACTTCTTCTAGTGCGCAGAACAGCTCTTGTAGGCTTGCAACGTCACGTCACACTATAGTGGTCGGCTTTGCCATGGTTTTGCAGTGTGTCCATGTGCTTCCAAAAGACGGGCACGTGAGTCAGCAGCCGTGCTTGTGGATGGCTCTTCATTGTTGGGCGAATTGAGAATAAGAATGTTCACTTGTAATTGCCGCAGCAATTGCTAGGTGCCAGAGAAGAGCTTACTCTGCTTATCTGAATTGCTGATAAGCGATCAGCTAACTTTTACAGCTGCCCACGCTGTGTTTTTGTTTTTGTTTTCATTTTTTTTACACACTTGCGTAGCTAATTTGGTTGTTAAGCACACACAGCCGACAGTTTTTAGCTTGATGTTATGTTGTGCGTATGTCGTTTATATTATTTATTTATTTATATATATATTTTTAAACACCAGTGTAATGACAATTAGTTTTAATTTTGTTCTGATTTTTCGGTGGAGCCACTAGGTTAGAATTCGCAATTCAATCACATCTGCACGCATTGAATGCACCGTTGCATCTTGAATATTAAATTTAGAGTCACCAAATTTTCTATGTAGACTGCTGGTGACCTCCCACAATAAGTGCGAACTTGATATCCCAGCCACGCCAACTAGAATGCCCCCTAGCAACCCTGTCTTAAATCGGAAACGGCTATGTCTCCCACAGTTTTTGAGCTATTTGGAAATCCCAGAAGTTGTTTATGCGAATGGTTCACAGAGTCAAACAAAAGACGTGAATTCCAATAAGTTAGTGGTAGTAGATGAAGTGAAATTATAGATCTACAAAGATGTTGTAGTTGAGAAGTTATCAACTTCTCAAAAATCTTGGGAATAGCAGACAACTTAAAAATAACACTACAGTTCTGAACATTGGACTTGTAACCTTTTTTAAGGAGAAAAATAATAAATTATTCTTTCTAATTGTAGGGAAAATAACTAAGGTGAAAATTCGGGTTTGATGACCCTTAGATCATTTAGAAGTACAGTTTCTGTTATCAAAGGTCCGAAAATACAACTAGAAATATTTGCATGAGCCAGATGTTGTTTTCAAAAAATAGAGTGGATGGTAGTATTAAAGATCTACGTTGCGCTTTACAGAAATTATAAAACCATTTAGGAACCCGCTGGAACTGTATCCTAAAACTTTTCAAAGTAATACTTATAAAATTGGTTATTTAGGACTGACTGTTTCAGCTGTTTCGGCAACTTTACAAATTTCTTGTAAAGCTGGACCTGTGTAGACTGAGAGTTGTACCCAGGCCTAGACACTACTTTAAACCCAGGATTCACAAGTCCACTTTAAGCTTGATTTGGAGTCAATCAGGTCGATACTGCGGCCGTTGATACCCACGCATTTTCCGTGCGACATATTATCACACAACCAGAAGCAAAAAAAATCCATCTTAACATTTGCTTGCACCTGGCAATTTTTTTTTAGCAGATAAACATTATTTAACTTGAGGGATAATCATAAAAATAGAATAATAATAGAATAGAATAGAATAGAATAGAATAGAATAGAATAGAATAATAGAATAATACAACAAAAAAACATACGAAAAATAAAAACAAAATGTTTAAAAAATAAACATAAAATGTTCAAAAAATAAACACACAAGCGTTAAAGCAAAATTGATGCTGATTTGCACTTACAATACAAAAACAACGTGAGACAAATATAAACAGAGCGGGCGCGAAGACCGAAATAAGCACAATGGAATCAAAACAAAAGCTAAAAAAGGAACCGACTAGGGCCAACAACAATGTTAATGTCAGGGCGGAGAAAAGAATTTAGCGCGACATGTCAAGTTTTTGACTCTAGCTTTAAAATTGTATGAATTGTAAATATCTTATCCATTTGAGCTTTCAGGTATATAGATTTTTCCGATTTTTGCGTTGTCAGGCCGAGGTGTATCGACATGTTATTGATTTACCAGTGGGCGTGACACAACAATCTTTACACTTTGTCTGATCAGATAACTACAAGCATATATTTAAAGTTTTATTTCTTCACGCCTTCAAATTCGGCAAATAAATTGCGTTCATTTGGACAATATCATGTTTTTTACTTAGTAAACGATAACCAAAATATCTTTCATAAAAACAATGAATTCTTTGCGGCGATTGTACACACATAGCTTTTCGCTCAATGTACTTTACAAATCAAACGACGCAACGCGTCATCGACCATCTTTTCTGAAGGCAGCCTGGTCATTGATTTCGTCGGGTATAAAACGGTATTAATGATTATTTTATTATTAAAGTCGTGACAATTAATTAAAATGTTGGAACTATATAAAGTTCGATCTTGACAAAACAAAATTATTTTCTACGTCTAAAACTAGGATATATTTTAGATTTCTTCGAAGCTAAAAAGTTTTAATACCTTATCTAAAGCAGGTAGAATCGATTATATCTGATCTTTCGGTTGCCTCGTAAAAATTCGTTCATACCGACAACAAGACGGACATTGTAACTCACGTTAGAGACAACTATTAATAGCACTGTAATCTATTAGGTATGTAAACATTTAACGTAAAGCCTACTGTCTTGTATAAGTCGTTTTAGATATTCAACAAAAACAAGCATAAATATCTTCATGTAAAATTATGTTATGTCGATATTGATTGGTGTTAAAATTATTAATATACACTTACCCGAAAAAATGTCATCGTTGATCCACTTTCTAAAGTTCCGTAAGAGATTTCCGTCTGGCTAGCTAAATCTTCAGCATTTTCAATCGGGTTAATCATGCGTTCTACAGTTAAAAATGCTGCCAGGTTAGCAGTATATGATGCAACAATGATTAGAGAAAAAAATCCCCAAATACTACTTATAATACGCGTAGATGCAGCCCTCGGATATGTATCTGATCCCTGCTGCATAAGTGTTACTATAGTAAACCAAAAACTGTCAGTTATCGAAAATTGATTGCTTATTGTTACGTGATCCACATCACATGGCTGTATACTACGCCATTCGATCGGAGATAATTTTGCCACCAAGTATATGGTCAGTGATACAATTACATATGCAGCCAACACGTAGATCCATATTTCAATAGCTAATGGATTCATGAATGAAAAAAGTCTTGTTGGTTCTGTTGTAGGCACCTGAAAATATATTACATATAGTTGAGCATAAAAATCCTTCTCTAAGCAGGATGATATACAATGATATTTTTATTTGATATTTTTACAATGATATTTTTAGGTCATAATGTAATTCAATATATTCTTTTATTTATAAGAGAGGGCCCGCCTCGGGCCCCTTATTGCGTCCCTTATGTGGATACAAGATTGGTAAACGTCATTACTTTTGCTATCCACGACATAAATGCAATATTGATACATAAGAATTAACAAGGAGGCTCTAGTTGAGAGCGCCCGACTAGGGGATACCCTGAACCCTATCTTATCATACATTTCAGTCCCTTGTATTCATACACACAAATCATAAAGCACACACACGCATGCAAACGCTGCTATGCACTTTACTTAGCGGCTGTGCTTGGCCCCCCACTACAGAAACTAAATGCTTGAATAATTTCTTAACGAAAACACGTAAGAACGTTGTAGCCGGACGTAACCGACTGCGTATACTCGTTCACAGTACACAGAAGACATTATAGTTATTTTGGAAAAAAAAACGGAATTCTTATACTTCGTAAGGACGGGGGTGGGCGTGGCCAACATTTTTGGTTCGATCTTAAGAGGAGGTCACACTGCCTGTCAAATTTGGTGACACTAAGATACTCTAAATTGCTGGTGACCTTCCCCAAAATTGCGACTTTGATATCCCGGCCACGCCCACTAGAACGCCCCCCGCCACCCCGCCCTAAGAAATCGGAAATGACTATATCTTCCACAGCGGTCAACTCCTTTAAATAAGGGTACAAAAAAGGAGAAAATGAAAGGTGCTCCTTCGGCCATCAGGAGGTGTCCACCGGTGCCACAGTGGCTGGTGGAGGATTTCTGACGAGTATTCCAAGCGTATCTGCACTCTCGGTCATTCGGCTGCCAGGAGGTGTCCCACAGGGTGCTCAGAGCGTCCTCGGCTTCCCTGGTGGCCCTACTGAACCTCCACCTCTACGCCCTTTACACCCCATGAGTCCACCGCCACTAGATCCACCCCCCTCCTCCACCTATGCAGACTGCAAAACCCGATTTCAGTGGACCACAACCATTGTCCTCTATATCAGAGTTTCGGCAAACTAACGTATCTAACCCCAGCTTTAGAAGCATCCTTACACTAAACAATTATTTGTTATTATAAAAAGAAGCGAAAATTATACCAACGAATTTGGGGCCACTTGTATGGTCAAAACAATTAATTTGGGACTAAATATATTTATTCATATACATACCTTGAATAAAATGCTAATTCCAAGATTCATAAACGGTTTAGTGAAATCAATAACACTTTCCCTTGCATAAGTGATAGTCATAGAACCAACAGCCAAGTCTGCCTTCTACAAAAAAAAAAAAAATATATACAATGTCGGGTTTTATTTCATAGAGTGATACAAAAGAAGTAACTAAAATAGGTAAGAGTAAGCTAGTCGGAATCGCCCGACTAGGAGATACCACTTTTCATTAATTCAAACATACACAAAATCGCACACCAAAAACACGTTGCCAATAGCCTCTGTCAAAGATTTTCTGATGAACGAGAAGAACAATGCCATAGAATTGGGAGACCTTTTACAGTCACCGACTTGATAGATATCCTACTTATCGCGCAATTGGGTTGCAGTAACCCACATGGCTGCAGAAGTCGTAAAATCCTTGCGTCGCGCTTAAAGACAGTGCAATTTAAATTCAAGCTCTAGATGGAACTCTAGAAGAGGTATGTCATCTTCGCAGATGTCATCTGCCCCTCGTGAGGTAATACTTAGCGGTGGTTCCGCGAGAGGGATACGGAGAGTAGGGGTGATTTTAGTGGCTAAAAGTCCCAAACTTCAGCTTTTAACGGTTTCCCCTATCCACACATTTGGACCCCATTATCGAAAATAAATTCTTGAATAATTTGTCTAAGGTCGTAGTCTTGATCAATAATATATATATTTTATAAGGTCGGAAATGCTTCCTTCCACCTGTTACATTCATTTACAAAACACCCATATATACTTTTAACCCATTTTCAATGGATTCGGGATATAATTAAAATTAAATTAAAACGAAAAAAAACAAGGGTATGTGTGTGTATCTGTGATTTTGTGTATGTATTTATTCAAGGTATCTCCGTGTCGAGTACTCCCGACTAAAGTATTGTTACTTGACTTTACACACTAATGTACTGTGTTAAGAACAAAGTATGTGATATATCTTTGGAGTATTTTTAACACAGATAATATTGAATTGAATATTTTACAAACATATTTCATGAGCTGAGCAACCATCCCATTCCATTGCCCAGTTTCTGGATCTTTTACACCATACTTCCTATCAGGAACCAAGTCTAATATGTAATCAAATCCAACCTCATGCGATATTGTTTCCAATATATCGACACAAAAGCCATAAAAGCGTTCATTCCCCGTATAGTTTTTTCCGTAGCGCATCATTACGTATGGTGTTTCCTAAAATTTTTAATGTAATAAATAGTAATAAAATAATCTAAATAAAAGACAAACCAATATTGTTATCACAACTAAAGTTACATTCATAGACCCGGCATCGAAAAATAATGAAGGTTCTGTTATATTAAGATGATCTTGAGGAGTCCATTCACCGACTTTCACAATGGAGTGTTGCTTTAACTTTATTAAGTCAAGCTTAAATTGAACTCGTTGACCTTCTTTAAATTGTATGGGTCCCGTTAATCCTTTCCATTCAACCTAATTGAGACATTTACATAAAATGTAGTTAGATTTTATCACATTACTTCTTACGTTCTATTAATTTATTTTTCGTGCAAAAATATTGTTGCTAATGCCATTATAGAACTAAAACTAAGACCAAAATTTCAATAAAACTAACTTTTAACAACCAACGTTTTGTGAGCCATACGTTTTACAGTCGGCTAAACCCGACAGTTGCGAACTTTGTTCACTGTGTAATAAGAACATTTAACATTGACTAAAAATTTCATAGAAAGCGGGACTGGTACCTCTGAAACCTTAACTTCAAAGTCTTAAAATTTAAACTTTGATATTGGAAAATCTCGCTTTTACGTTATATAAGGGCGTAGTTGATGAGACCGCATGATCTTTAGGTAAAGTCATTAATAATTAATTTGATATATTTGGTAACTTTATCCTCCAAATGTGTTAGATACAAATTATGTCAATATAATCCCGGCTTAATTGACATGGTCAAAAAATTTTAATACTTAAATTAAGTCAGGTCTACGCGAGATTATATATTCCAACCTTCAACAGAGTCGAAAAAAGTGCAGACGAAGATGCGATAAACAGCGAAATTGATTTTAGACAAAACTATCACTTTGTGAACAGAGCATATTTATTCATATTTTAACCAAAGGAGTCATTTATGTAGTATCGGTTTGTTTTAGATTTAAAAGTAGAATTATTCTTACATACAGTTAAAGAATTTGCAATTACAGTACATACCGATTATATGCAGCAGTAAAAAGGCAACATTTTCATTGATATTTTAATCACATATATTTGTTAATCACATATATTTCATATAAAATGCACAGAACATATTAAGAACATTTATACAATAATGTTATATGCTCCATATAAGCGGTATGTACTATTGTTATATGTTATCCCAATAAAATATTTAGTTTATACATATATACAATATAGCTTAAACTAAATTAAATATTAAAAACCATGCAGCTTAGAAACGAACGTATACCGCATTTATATAATTAATCAAGCTCAGGCCCCCTTTCCACGGCGCTTCATCATCACAAGTCAAATTTGATAAGTGAATTAAAGGATAAATAGACTGCAGCCCGATAGCAAATACATATACTGAGTCAAACATTAAAGCTGCCTGTGTCTAGAATTAGTTTCAAAAGTTAAACAATAGTTAAATATTTTGTTATAAATTTAAACTTACCTCAATTTTAACTGTTTTTTTAAATCTGTTATATAATGAATTATTTTTATTCAAAATCCGACGATCATAAGATTCAATATCCTTAAGAATTTCCTTGACCGCTACATCGCCCATATCAATCAGTCGGAAGGATGTTATATTTACAAAGTTGTATTTAAAATCTTCCAAATCGAAAGTTTCCAAATCAAAGCTTGTAAAAAAATAGTGGAATTTATACTCATTCATTTGTTGCTGAAGAATCTGTATATTTGAAGGAAAATAGAGCATTAAAACACGTGTTTTACCTATATCAACTATGTAAAGTCAACAATTTACGACTAAAAAATATGCTGTAACTACATGTTGACTTCGCTAAATTTTCTATATTCATTCATATATTTCTAGGAATACCCGGTTTCGTTATCAGTCATATGCCAATAATAACGGTATCCGTACAGTATACCCAGCAACACCAGAATTGAAAAGCCAGATTAGGAAAGAAATGCGTATTTACTACCCAGCGGAATCGATAAACACCAGTAGAAAAAGACGAAAAAATGGAAATATATAAAGATTTAGAATTTGCCTGTTACATACATCTGCACGAACCTATTAACCTTTATTTACCCATTTTCATTGAGTTCAGCGATAGAGTTCAAGGATACACTTACAATAATAATCAAGTCGTAGGGACTCAATTGGAGACATCCTGAATTCTATTAATAAACATAAATAGAACATTGTGCATATAACATGCATGCACCCCAAAAAAAGTAAAATAAATTTAAATATGGAAAACGCTCGTTCTACTTAAACTTGAGTAGGCAGCACTGAAAATGTTAGTAACGCAGCATTTCTGAGGTGCTGGCATTGATGTTGCATTAATATCGCGCAGGAAATTCTCCACCTCGTCGACTTCCGACATTGCGATTTAAAAATGGCTAAGTTAGAAACTTCAACATTATTCAGATTTTCTAATCTGTACAAATATTTCACAAATTTCTGATGTGCTACTTTGCTACTTCTTTTTGGTCAAGAAACAGCAAATTTTGAAAACGTGGATCTAAAACAAGTAAGAACGTTGCAAGTAGACGTAACCGACTGCGTAATACTTGTTCGAAGTACACAGAAGTTATTATTGTTATCTTGGGAAATTATAGAATTTATATATTTCGTCGGGGCGGGCATGGGCGTGGCCAACAATTTGCGGCTCGATCTTAAGAGGAGGTTACCCAAATACTGTCTGCAAATTTGGAGACTGTAGCTTTATAATTGTGGTAGATATAGATTTTCGCGATTTGCGGAGGCGGGAGTGGGCATGGCCGGGAAATTTTGTTTAAAGAGGTGACCACTAATCTTTAAACTTTGGTGAGTCTAGTTCTAAAACTGTGGGAGGTAAAGATTTGCGCGATTTTGGAGGGCGGGAGTGGGTGTGGCGGGAAAATTTTGTACAGATTTTTAAAGGGGGTGACCAACCATCTACCTTTTAAATTCGGTGAATCTTGTTCTAAACGTGTGAGAAATATAAGCCTTCGCATTTTGCGGGGCGGGAGTTGCTGGGACTGGGCGTGGGTGGTTTTACCCTTATTTAAAGAGGGTGAAACTATGGGAAATATAGGCCTCGCGATTCGTGGAGATGGGGTGGCTGGGGGCCGTTCTACAGGGTGTGGCCGGGATATAAACATCGCCATCTCTTGGGGAGGTCACCAGCAATCTATCATATCAAGGTCCCTCTTGGTGTCCCTAGCTTTAAAACTATTGGAATTATATACATGTTAGCGTTTTGAGCTTTCAGGTATATCGATTTTAGCGATTACGGAGGGACGTGGATGGAAATTTTTGGGGAGGTAACCAGCAATCTACACACCTAATTTGGTGACTTCAACTTTAATATTGTGGGAAATATTCACAGGCGGACTGACAGCATGACGGACATTGCACAAAACCAATATACTCTTTTCACTTTGCGAATAAGTTGTTAACCCCTGAACATTTTATTAAGTTTGTAAATTAATTCACGTATTAAGTTTCAATAGTGGGGGCTAAGTGCAGCAGCTGTTCACAGCGTGTGGCCTGCAAGTGAGTGTGTGTGTGTGTGTGTAAGTGTGATGCTATGTATGAATGCGAGGCGACTTAAATGTTTAAAAACACAGAGAGCGTTTTTTTTTGTGTACGTTGCATGTGACACATTAAGTGTGCAGCGTGTTTACCTGACATAGTAGCTTGCATATATGGCAGTGAATTATGTAATTTTTGGCATTGTAATTTAACTTTTAGAATATATTTATTTTCGACATGATCGACCGCCGCGTCTAGATCTAAATTACAAATGCACTTCGAAACTCTTTCGTCTACTTTTCTTCAGCACGAAATTCTCAGAAACGAACACGCCCTTCGAATTGGTCGCGACAGTGATCTAACGAGGAATACGTAAGCCGTTTGCTGCCCACATGCCTATATAGTATGTATGCACTGATGTAAAAACATATGTAGTGTGCAACAAATGTGAGAGTGCTTATGAGCATAAGTTTTACCACTAACCAAATAACATATAGATACGTTACCTAGAATAATAAATTGACGCACTTTTTTTTGTACGGCAGGTGCCGAATTCTCATTTCACTCACAATCTCAGACAATGTAGGTGTGATCGTCCCAATTAATTAGTGTGGATTGAGAGAGACAGAAGATGTTTTGCAACATGCTCCCTCAGACAGTAAAACATTTTCTGTGTTCGCCCCGAATGATTTCAAGCTGCAATACGCCGAAAATTTAAGAAATATCCATTTTCGGTCACTTTAATAGAGTTGTGACATATTTTTATTAATTATTGTTGGTGAGGGTACTTAGAAGCGGATGCGCTAGCGAGAAAAGTTTGTCGGGATGATATGCAATATTGCAATTATGTGGCCATGGTGTCTGGTTACCTGCTCGATGCAGAAAGTCTAGATATAAATTTTTGTGGACTTTCAACTTCATGTGTGTGTGTCTTGGGCACAAGCGAGAATTGTTTTATGACGTGCGCCAGCTTAGAGTATATGCACATCCAAATATATGAAAGTAAAGGCAGCGCTGGGTTTTTTATAATTTATTGTTTTAGTTCTACCTAACCACTTAAACCATTGATGAGTTGCTTATTTTTTACAATGACACAATAAAGGGTCAAAAGTCAGTCCAATTCATTCAGCCAATTCGCAACTGATAAATAATTGCCATAAAACAATTCTCGGTTGCGCCCAAGACTTTCTAAAGTCATAACATGTCGACACACCTCGCCCCGGCCACGCCTCCTACCGTCACCGTAATTGCTAAAATCGACATACCTGAAAGCTCAAATTGATAAAACGAGTACAATTCGGACAATTTTAAAGCTAGAGACACCAAACTTGGTATGTACATTGCTGGTGAATTCCCCAAAATAAATATAAAAATCGATATATTTCCAAAATAACAGTAATAACTTCTGTGTACTGTGAACAAGTATTACGCAGTCGGTTACGTCCGACTGCAACGCTTTAACTTGTTTTAAATAAATATGTATAAATTGAGTTTAAATACATTATTATTATTGTCTGCAAACATTTTGTTTTCGCACTTTCGCTCTTTGCACATTTTTGCAATCTTTTCTCTTTTTTTCTCCGCCGAAACATTAATATGGTTTTTGGCCTTGGTCGGTTCTTTTTTTAGCTTTTAGTTTGATTCCATTGTGCTTAATATTTGGACGTAGATGTACTAACGATCAGTACATTCAAGTGGCGCAACGATACCAAGCACGGGCTTGTTAACGCGCGGACCCAGGCAAAATGCCACCCACCTCCCGCCCAACCGACCGAGGGCCGCGCCGCATAACGTGCGGTGACGAAGATCGCGAACAAATGGACAGATGACAAAGGATTAACTTTTTAATGACAGGGACAGAACATGCATTTTTTAATATATCGAAAAGATTGTTATAAGTAGCGCATAAGATGCGAAAAGGGTTGTGGATAGCATAGTTAGTAATACATAGTTCAAGAGAAATTGGTAAAAAATTCCTCGTATTTCTGCACGGAACCGCAAAACTAATTTGGCTGATTAATTCTGAAGAATCAATTTCCCCATTGATTAGTTTGTGTAAGAAGATTACACCTAGCATGGTTCTACGATTAGAAAGAGAGGGAAGATTAATTAGTAAGAGTCTACTACGGTAAGAAGGCATGCGGGAATTAGGATTCCAGTTGAGACCCCGGAGGGCAAAAAGCAGAAATTGTTTTTGCACGGATTCAATTCTATCCTGATGAATCTTGTATTGGGGACACCATATACAAGATCCATATTCAAGAATTGGACGAACAAGTGAAGTGTAAAGGGCTTTAGTAATGTAGGGATCGTCAAATTCTTTCGACCAGCGCTTTATGAATCCCAGAACTCCAAACGCTCGATTAGCAGCAGTAGAAATATGCTTGTCAAACTTAAGCTTGGGATCAAGAAGAATGCCCAAATCGTTAATGGACTCAATACGCTCTAGAGGTTCACCATTTAGAAAATAATTATTAAAAAAGGGCATGCGTCTATAAAAGGACATTAATTTACACTTACTGTAATTAAGATTTAATAAATTTACTTGGCACCAGGTTTGGAAACTGTCAAGGTCGGATTGTAAATTTTGTCCAGCTGGAGAGTTAGTAGACGACAGGCAAAGTTTTACGTCATCGGCGTACATCAGCACCCGAGAGTGGTTCATTGCAGAAGGGAGGTCATTTATAAACAAAGTGAATAATAACGGACCAAGGTGACTTCCTTGCGGTACTCCGGAGGTAACGTGAACAGGTTTAGAAACAAGGCCTTTAAAGTAAACTTTTTGAGTTCTTAAAGACAAATAGTTGGATATCCAAAGAATTAAGTTATTTGGAAATCCCAGAATATGAAGCTTATGCAGTAAAAGCGAATGATTAACAGAGTCAAACGCCTTACTGAAATCAGTGTAAATAACATCTGTTTGCATTTTATTTTGGAAACCCTTAATAACAAAAGAGGTGAATTCCAATAGGTTAGTGGTGGTAGATCTATATTTCATAAACCCGTGCTGGTAGGGTGAAATTATAGATCTGCAGAGATGTTGTAGTTGGAAAGTTATCAACTTCTCAAACAGCTTAGGAATAGCAGACAACTTAGAAATACCTCTATAGTTCAAAACATTAGACTTGTTTCCTTTTTTAAGGAGAGGAATAATAAATGATTCTTTCCAGATGTGAGGAAAAGAACTTAACTCCACGGACAAATTAAATAATTTAAACAAGGGCTTTGAGACACCTTCAGCACAATACCTAAGAACGCAGCCTGGTACTCCATCAGGTCCCGGTGAAAATACGGGCTTGATGACCCTTAGATCATTTAATAGTAAACTTTCTGTGATCAACGGCCCAAAAATGCAATTAGAAACATTTACATGATAAGGATACGGCAAGTGAGATAAATAATTCTGAGAACTATAGGTTGTTAGAAAAAACGTAGCAAATAAATCGGCAATAGCCTGATCTGAGTCAGCAGTCGTTTTTTCAAAAAACATAGTTGATGGTAGTGTTGACAATTTGCGCTTCGCATTAACAAAGCTATAGAACCGTTTAGGATCCCGCTGGAACTGTATCCTACACCTTCTAAGGTAATCCTTATAACGTTGATTATTAAGGGCAATGAAATTAGATCGTGCAATCAGATGTAGAGTGTAATCCAAGAAAGAGCCAGATTTCTTGAACTTCCCGTACATCCTTGACTGTTTATTTTTTAAATTGGTTAATTCCCGTGTAAACCAAACAGGTTTGTTAGACCTAATTGAGTTACAAACCGGGACACATGCATCAAAAAGTTGGTTTAAAGTCGAGTAAAAAATCGCAATTGCACTATCCATGTCCCTACAGGTGTAAAGCAGAGACCAGTCAGTCTGGGATAAGAGCAGAGTTAGCTTGGCAAAGTCGGTTTTCCGAAAATGGCGAGCTCGCTCTGGAGGTTTACTAGCTGGGTTTAGCACCCGGGCAGATAAATCAATCAACACCTCTAATGCAGGGTGATATGGATCTTCCGGACATGATATTGGTTCAGTACGGGAAACAGACAAAAAAGATTGATCTAAAACAAAAATAAGGTCAAGCATTTTATGCAGTGAATTTGGGATAGCATTGATTTGACACAATGATATCCCAAATAAATTATCAAGAAAATCATTTTGAGTCGTGGAAGTCAACACGCTGGAATTAGGACTGGGAATCCATGTAGTTCCTGCAATATTGAAGTCGCCGAGAACTATAAGAAAATCACGATCGGAAAGCATAGCAGAAATAGAATGTATAGCAGAGAAGTGCGTTGAATAGACAGAATTATCAGAAGAAGGAGGAATATAAGAACAAGTAATAAAAAGGCAGACACCGTTAATGCACAATTTGACGGCAACAAATTCAATATCTATATTCAAGTTGGTTATCACTATCTCTGAAAATAAATCAGTATCAACAGCAATAAGTACACCACCACCACGAGGAGAAGTACGATCTTTTCTATAGATAGAAAACTTGTTAGAAAGGATTTCAGAATCTAGGATGTCAGGCCTTAACCATGTTTCAGAGAAGGCAATGACATGAAAAGGAAAGGATAGGCTATTAAGATAAAGATTACTAAGTTTAGTACAAAGACCTCTTACATTCTGATAGCCAAGTGAGAGGGAGGATGTTAGTTTTTTGTGCTAACAGGGGCTGTAAGAGGTGGGTTTAGATTTACACCAGGAGGCGGAAGTGCAATCGGAGACCGATTTTTCTTTTTCGCAGTGTATTCTTTAATAATTAAGTGGTCAGGCCAGAATTCCTTGCAGCAAATTTTGCTGAAATTTTCGGCCGGAACACTTATTTTAAAAGAGGAAATGTCCCGAGTATATGAAAATTTGAATTTTTCCACCGTAATATTGGCTTTAATTTTGGCCTGGACAAAGGCCTTAACATCATCAGATGTAGTGTTAGGGGCAAGCCTAGAAACAAAGATTTGTTTCTTTTGTGGAACACCTGCAAGGGTCACATTTGGAACCTCAGCAGTAGCTTCTAATGGAGCTATAGCCTTGGATTGACCATTTGATTCTGTCGGTTTATTAGCACTAGAGAGCTGGTTAGTGTCAACAGGGCTAATAACTACAGAATCCGAAAAAGGTTCGGGAACAGAAGGAGCAACATCCATGGGAATAATGTTGGTTTCGTCACTTCTGTCTTTGATGTGGGGAGAGGGGGATGAAAAGTTGATTAATTGTAAGTTAGTAACGGATGTAGTGGGTAATTGTTATGGGCCAGAAAGTTCATTTGGGCCAATAGACAGCCTAAAATTAGCTTTTTCACGCCTAGGAGATTCTTTCAAAAGATTCATAGCTTTGAACTCATTGTCCAGAGCGGAGAACCCGTCGGACAGTTTTTAAACTGGCCGAAGATGTCCCCAAAGCCTCTTTTACGTCTGCCTCATGAATCCCATCATGTCCCTTTCGACTTCCCTACAGGATTCGCAAGTCCACTTTAAGCCTGATTTGGATTCAATCAGGTCGATAATGCGGCCATTGAGGCCAGCGCATTTTTCGTGCGACATATTGTCACACAGCCAGCAGCAAACAAAACCCATCTTGACATTTGCACGTACCTGGCAATCTTTGTTATAGCAGACAAACATTATTATCAAAAGAATAAAATTTAGAGAAAAATAAATAATTAAAAAAAAAAAATTAATAAAGAAATAAATAATTAATAAAATATCTGCTCAAAAAGTTAAAGGTTAAGGTGTACAGAAAAAAAATAAGCACTCTAGGGTTAAACAGAATTGATGCTGATATCGTACTCACAATACAATGACAATTAGTACACAAATGCAAATAGCGCGGGCGCGACGACCGAAACAAGCAACGGGATAAGATCAAAAATTATAAGAACGAAAAAACCGTCCAACACCAACAACAATATTATTGTAAGCGCGGAGAGAGTAAAGACCGTTTCAGAGCGCGGAATGAAAACAAGAGAAATATGCAAAGAGCAAATGCAAAAACAAAGAGTTCACAGCCGGCAATGCAACTGCACAAGACAACCAGTATACTTGCGCTGCAGTTTGTTGTTGCACTTGAACACAAATTTTGCAGGTTTTTTGTTGCTTTTCTATTTTTAAAATCTATTATTTTGATTATCGCTCAAGGTAAATATTGTTTATCTGTTAAAAAAAATTGACGGGTGCAAGCAAATGTTAAGATGTATGTGGGGGTTTATTTGTGTTTAATGTTATTATACGTTTAATTTAGTTAAGATTCAACAAACTCATTTAACGTCGTAGAATGTTTTTCTGGCGCGACCGTCTGTCGCATCAGCGTCGTCAGTGTGTGTCTCTACACATTCGTCGTCGTCGTCGTCGAAGTTGCAGTAGCCGTCTTGCCACTTGCGCGTCTTTCTTCAACTGCGTCGTACTTCTTTCTACGATAGATCAAGCTCGCTCTCGACTATCGTTGTTGGTCATCGTTGTTGGTCATCGTTGTTGGTCATCGTTGTTGGTTATCGTTATTGTCTAGGGATGGTTATTTAAGGGTATCGTGCAAGGCTAGTATGCACATTCACTCCCACATTCGGCCATTCTGACTAAGCATTCGGCCCGAATGCGTCCTCGTCATCGCTGTTTATGGACCATGGCTTCATGTACTCTGCACAAGTTGATGTGTTTTTGGGGCCTTCGGTGTTCCCGATCTTCTGTACATCGTACGCGTCGTTGCCTTTGACTTTCATAACTTGGTACGGGCCTAAAAATTTTGGCTTCAGTTTAAGGCCACTGCCAAACTGCGTGCGTTTAATGGCTACCAAATCGCCAATGTCATATTGCCTGGCCTGTTTGCGTCGCTGATTGTATGTATGCCTGTTCTCTTGTTGTAGCTTCAATATTTGGCCTTTCGCTTTAATTCGTAATTCGTCGCGCTGGTCGTTGAACATAGATCTCATCTCTGCGTTGATCAGTTCGTGCAACTGATGATCGTCGGTGGAGCGCATTTTTACACCAGTCAGAAGCTCAAAGGGGGTTGTATTTATGCTTCTTGTGTAAGTTGAGTTGACGGCTTGCTGGACTCTGTTGATGTGCTTGTACCATTTCGTAGGGTCGTCGACGCTTAGTTTGGAGAGAACTGAAATGATAACAGAATTTAGTCTCTCTACTTGACCATTTACACGAGGAAGTCCTGTTGTCGTCTTGATTGCCTTTATATTCTGGTCGTCGCAATACTTGAGGAAATCTTGAGCTGTGAATGCTGTGCCTCTATCAGATATGATGTACGCTGGGTTGCCAAACACCGTGCTCTGATTCTGTAGCTTCGTTATGACCTCCTTCGCAGTTGTCGATTTAGTCGGGTATAGCCAACAAAACTTTGTAAATGCGTCTATACAAACCAGTATGTGCTTGTAGTCCTTGCTCGTAGACTCTAATGGACCCAAAAAATCTATGTGGAATGTATGTAGTGGTGCCACGTCTTTTTGAAGCGGATGCAGTAAACCCTCTTGTTTGCCTCGTTTGCGGTTGCTCAGGATACATGGAATGCAACATTCTATATACTTCTTGATCTTGTCGTCTACATTAGAAATGTAGTAGTCCTTGCAAATTAGATCTTTAGTTTTTTTCCATGCGAAATGACCTCTGTCGTGAGCTCGACTTATGATCTGCTTCTGCATATCCTTGGGAACAACTACCAATTCCATGTCATCGATTAATTTGTGAAGAACACCAGACTTGAGAAAATAATTGTCGTATGTTTGCCGCTCGTTGACTATCTCCATAATAGTCTTCAATTGTTCATCTTGATCCTGTGCTCTCTTCAAACTAATTGCGATGTTCTCCTCTGAAATAGTCATGATCGGATATCGGCTAAGGGCATCCACGTGCTTCATACGGGATCCAGGGCGATGTTCGATCTCGTAGTCGTAATCCTGGAGGAAAAGGACCCAACGTGCAACTCGTGTAACCAAATTCTGCTTGTCCATGGTTTTAGTGAACGCATCGCAGTCGGTCACAATTTTAAAGTGCATGCCTAGAAGGTAAACTCGAAATTTCGTTAAGGCTTCTATGATCGCTAGCACTTCTAATTCATAGCTTGGATACTTTCGCTCTGCATCAGTTGTTTTTTTGCTCATGAAGTACACTGGATGTAATTGGCCGTCGTCTGGTATCTTTTGTAGTAATGCTGCGCCAAAGCCGTCTATTGAAGCATCAGTGTGAACTTCGGTAATGTACTTCTGATTGTAGACGCCTAGAACTGGATTCTCAGTTAGTAACTTCTTTAATTTATTAACTGCTTTTTCTTCGTCTAAACCCATTACAAAATTTTTGTCTTTTTTCGTCAATTCTGTCAGTGGCTTCGATATAACTGCATAATCTGGTATGAATTTACGAAAGTAGCCTGTCAATCCTAGAAAACTTTCTAATTGCTTTTGGGTTTCGGGCATTTTAAATTTTGAAACAGCATTAATCTTCTCTGTTGATGGGTAAATCTTTTGGTCTTCTATAATATGGCCCAAAAATGTAATGCGCTTTTGCAAAAAATAACATTTTTTCAAATTTAGCTCAAGACCATATTGTTCGCAAAGTTGGATAACTACTTTAAGATTCTTCACAGCTTCGGTTTCGTCTACGGCAGGTATAATCACGTCATCAATGTAAGGCAGGGCTATGCCTTGGCGCGTCAGCTGGCGGAAAATTGCATTGATATGCCTCTGGAAAACACCGGGAGAGTTTGAAAGACCAAAAGGTACTTTTCGAAATTGAAATTGTCCACTTTGTGTTACAAACGATGTATACTTCTTGCTTGATTCAGCAACCGGCACATGAAAGAACCCGTTCTTCAAATCTATGGTGCTGAATATCTTGGCATCTTGGAGACGGTCCAGCTGATCGTCGATAAGAGGCAATGGAAAATGATCTTTTACTATTACCTTATTTATGCGTCTATAGTCTACACAGAGTCGCGGACTACCATCTGCCTTCTTTACCAGTACTATTGGACTTGTAAACTCGGACTCAGATTCTTCGATTACATTTGTCTCTAACCATTTATCGATTTGCTCGTCTACAATAAGCGCTTCAGCAAAAGGAAGTCGTCGTGGGCGTGAAAATATTGGAGTATCGTCATTGAGAATTATTCGCATTTCTACATTGGTTGTCCTTGTTTTACGCGGACTATAGTTTGCTATCAGTTCGTACACCTCACGTTTGGCATTCTCACTAGCCGCTTCACTGATATTAAACTCATCACACTTATCAATGGCCATGTCAATCTTCATAATGGTCATTTCATCATTTGTTTGCGAATTGTTATTATTTTTACGCACACTTATACCGTCGCGATTGAAAACTATTTCAGCAAAATGACATAATTGTTCTCCAATAATCATTTTAATGTCCATGCACGTATTTGGAACCACATAAAAATCCAATGTAAACTCTTCGTTGTCGATTGTCACTTCATGAAGAAAATGTCCTATCGGTTTTATTTTGCTTTGATTGTGTTCACTTCCAAAACCAACTAAACACATAGAGCAACTCTCTAATTTCGGCTTTTTCAACTGATTGTACAAATCCTCGCGAACTATATTAAATTTGCTGCCTGTGTCAAACAAAGCGATACATTTTTGACCATCGAAAAATACTTCTTTGCTTGTTAAATCGTGTTTTGACTGCAAGCTGCGCGTATTTGCTTTGCTTAAATCTTGTTTTTCGTTTTGTGAACAATTACTCGCGATATGTCCATGCAAATTACACTTAAAACACTTTTTTCCTTTTTCTTTGGATGTGCAATTAACTGACATATGCCCTCTTTCGCCACAATTATAACAAACTATTTCTTTTTTCACATGTTTGTTAATCACTTGATTTTTCTTGTTATTATCAATACGCTTCATTTTGTCAATATTGTTGCGTCCTTCTTTTTTGTTTTTTAATTCGTAGCACTGAAGCTTCTGCTTAAATTCAAACAAGTTTTTTGCACCATAAAGCAATGTTTTGTCAATTAAAATTTCGTCAATGCCATCTATTATATATTGCATTAGTACGCTGTCACTAACACTGCCACGGAACGCTATATCTTTCATTTTATAGTAATATGCAAAAACACTTTCGTCACTAGCGCGTTTGCTTTCGCTCAACTGTTCATGAATTTCCTTACTATTTACGACTGACCTAAACTCACTCAAAAGTGCGTATTTTAGAGCATTCCAACTGTTCAAGCCTCTCTCACTCAATATAAATGATTTAGCAATGCCTTTCAATGACTTTTTAGCGAATATTAATTTTTGCACGTCGTTCCAGCACATAAGCAATGCTTGTTCCTCAAAATCTGCAATCCACGTTTCCACCGGTATTGCGTTGCTACCGTCGTATTGGCGAATTGAGTCTTCGATATCGCGAAAACTAATTGCGAAACGAGGTACTTGCATTCCGTCGTTTATTTGTACATGTTGCAAATTTCTACCGATCTCTTCTTCGTCTGCTTGTGAATTGTGTGTTGGCGCACGGCTGCGCGGTTCTGGTGCTGCGTCTTCTTCTTCTTCACTGCTTGATTCGTCAAAGTTGTTGCAGGCTCCTAGTATACTGTTGACCTTCAAATTGCAAAATATATGCAAGACCACGTCCTCGATATTATGGCCTATGCGCAAAATATTACAAATGGATATGAGATCGTTCTGCGTCAGATTTTTATCTACATAAATTCTTTTTTGCGTATCGATCATCTCTTTCGTCGAACTGAAACGGTAAAATCTCGTAACCTTGTCTATTGCCTCTGTCACCTGGATACTCGAATATAAATGCGTGCAAAGCAGCAACACTATCCTTGCTTGCGGTTCGCAAATTCTTGCCGATCATATCGTTTAAATTATTTCGCGTCATTCTGAGAAAAAAAAATTCTGTGTATCTCTCAAACACTTTTTTCGTCACTCGCTCCTATTCGTCTGTATAGGCTTTTTCTTCTCTCTTATATTGCGTCGTTTTTCACGATTTCCAGGAATTACGTCGTTTCTAGAAATTTCGGGAATTGCGTCGTTTCTATGAATTTCACGAATTGCGTCGTTTCTATGAATTTCACGAATTGCGTCGTTTCTATGAATTTCACGAATTGCGTCGTTTCTATGAATTTCACCACCTCGTCGAATTTTCAATAGTTTGAGCAGAAAAAATTTCCGGGATGAGCTTCCAAAATGTGGGGATTTAACACAAAAATAATCCGGACTGGCTCCCAAAATGTTGGGACTTAACACAAAAAATTTCACGGACTAGCTCCCAAAATGTGGGGGCTTAACACAAAAAATATCCCACGGACGAGCTCCCAAAATGTGGGGGTTTATTTGTGTTTAATGTTATTATACGTTTAATTTAGTTAAGATTCAACAAGCTCATTTAACGTCGTAGAATGTTTTTCTGGCGCGACCGTCTGTCACATCAGCATCGTCAGTGTGTGTCTCTACACATTCGTCGTCGTCGTCGTCGTCGCCGTCGAAGTTGCAGTAGCCGTCTTGCCACTTGCGCGTCTTTCTTCAACTGCGTCGCACTTCTTTCTACGATAGATCAAGCTCGTTCTCGACTATCGTTGTTGGTCATCGTTGTTGGTCATCGTTGTTGGTCATCGTTGTTGGATATCGTTGTTGGTCATCGTTATTGTCTAGGGATGGTTATTTAAGGGTATCGTGCAAGGCTAGTATGCACATTCACTCCCACATGTATTTAGTTTGCGGTTCTGGTTGTGTGATATATCCCACGAAAAATGCGTTAGCCTCAACGGGCGCAGTATCGACCTGATTGATTCCAAATTAGGTTTAAAGTGGCCTTGTGAATCCTGTAGGGATATTGAAATGGATATGACGGGATTTGTGAGGCCGACTAAGAAAGGCTTTGAAGATATTTACGGCCGGTTTAAAAACCTGTTCGACGGTTCTCTGCTTTGAGTAATGATTTAAAGCTATGGACTTTTTGCACGAATCTCCAAGGCGTCAAAAGACCAATTTTATGCTGTCTATTGGCCCTAACGAACTTTCTGTCCCTACACAATTCTCCACAACATCCGCTCCTAACATAGACTTAATAAATTTGCCTTCTCTTTCTCCTCACACAAAGACAGAAATGACGAAAACAACATCATTCCCATGAATGTTGCTCCTTCTGACCCTGAACCTTTTTCTGATTCTGAGGTCATTAGCTCTGTTGACAAACATCAACATTCTTGTGCTAATAAACCGGTCGAAACAAATGGTCAATCAATAAATATTGCTCCATTGGAAGCTGCTGCCGAGGTTCCTAATGTGACCCTTGAAGGTGTTCCACGAAATGAACAAATCTCTGATTCTAGGGTTGCCCCTAATACTACATCTGATGATGTTAAGGCCTTTAGTCTGATGTAAAGGCCTTTATTTGCTGTAAAGAATTCAGGCCGGACCGCTCAATCATTGAAGAATACACTGCGATAAAGACGGTTTCCGATTGCACTTCCGCCACCTGGTGTTAATCTAAATCAACTTCTTGCAGTCTCTGCTAGCATGCTCCCTCTCACTTGGCTATCAGAATGTATGAGGTTTCTGCAGTAAACTTTATTTTAATAGTCTATCCTTTCCTTTTCATGTCATTGGCTTATCTGAAACATGGCTAAGGCCCGACACTCTAAATTCTCAAATCTTATCTTTTTTTATAGAAAAGAGTGCAAGAGTGCATCTCGTCGTGGTGGTGTTTGCCTTTTTATTTGTCGTTGATTTATTCCTCCTTCTTCAGATAATTTTGTCTTTTCCTTGCATTTCTCTGCTATTCATTCTGTCTTCGCTATGCTTTCCGATCGTGATTTTCTTGTAGTTCTGGGTGATTTCAATATTGCCGAAACTACTTGGATTTCTATTCCCGATTCTAACGTGTTGACTTCGACGGCCCAAAATTATTTCTCGAACATTTATGATGTCATTGTGTCATATCAATGCTATCCCAAATTCGATATATATAAAATGCTTTAGCGTATTTTTGTTTTGAATCACTCTTATCTGTTTCCCTAACCGAGCCTATACCATGTCCGGAAGATCTCTATCATCCCACTTCAGAGCTTCAGTTAACTGATTTACCGGCCCCGATGCTGAAGCCAGGCAGTAAACCTCCAGAGTGAGCTCGCCAATTTCGGAAAACCAACTTTGCCGAACTAACTCAGCTCTTATTCCAGACTGACTGGTTTTGGATTTACATGTTTAGGGAGACGAATAATGCAATCACTATTTTTTTGTTTAAATTATCTTATTAACGCATTTGCCCTGGTTTGTGATTCAATTAGTTCTAACTTATTATATTTACACGGGAAAAAATAAAAAGTCAAGGATGTACGGGATGTTCAAGAAAACTGGCTTTTTCTTGGATTACACTCGATATCAGATTGCTCGATTTAATTTATAAATAACCAATGTTATAAGGATTACTTAAAAAGTTATAGGATACAGTTCCAGCGGGATCCTAAACGGTTTTATAATTTCTTTAATGTGAAAGGTAGATCTTTAATACTGCCATCCACTGTATTTCTTAAAAAAAACGTTCAGTTCAGCCCATTGCCGATTTATTTGTTAAATTTTTTCAAATGACTTATAGTTCTCAGAATTATCTTCCTGGTTTGTCACATCCTTATCATGTAAATATTTCTAAATGATCGAAGTGTTTGCGTCTCAATCGTCACTTTGAAAAGCATGTGCTATAATTTATCTATATCTATATATATCTTCTTACATATATATCTTCTTAATTTTCTCTGGTCTGAAGTATAACATATGTACAGTTGTATTATGGTTTTAAATGTACAAACTATGTAACGGTTTCTAACGATAAATCGAACTGTGCTGCTGCTATTTATGTTGATCAACATGGCTGCCAAAGGGGATATCGACTACACATCCTCATCCATCTCAAATTTAGCAGTTCTGCTCATCCTCAACTGTCCCATATAATTCTATTATAAATTTATATAATAGAACAATTCTATATAATAATTAAGCGATTCCTTTTAAACATTACATTTATTTATTGAATCGGAACTTTTTTAAAGGATTAACAATAATTAGTTCATTTTACCATTAATAAATTGTTTTTATGTTAAGCGGCCCTTAAAGAGCATATTGTCGCTAGGCTGGATGTTCTCGTCCTGCAGGTACCACGGTGATGGCTCTCAGGTTCTAGGACTGTGATCGCTGTATAATATCGATATGTTATATTGCAGGCCAAGGGCGGAGCGAGAATTTATTAGCCAGTGGAGGCTGCTTCCCTTCAGTTTAAGGTGCATTTTATTGCTTCTATATGCTTGCAACAAGTGAGCCAGGATTGGGACAATTCGAGGTGGTATGAGTACACTCTGAGATAACATGTTTGTTTAGGCGGCTTATCAATTGCTCATAAACGGCACAGCCACGCCAGTTCGCATTGTGTTTTTTGCTACAGTTTCTACACTTTATAATCAATTATCTTGCTGGTTTTTCGGGCGGTTCTGTAAAATTCGCTGCAATAGCAAATGTACCTTATAGATGGCGTGCACTTCATTTCTCTTTAAATATTTTGCATCTTTACAAACGCCAGATAGGTGCAATGCTCTTCAAATGTGTTACTGTGAATATTGCATTTGACACATTTAGCAATCAGCTATAGTGGATAAAATAACAATCTCGTATGTTCCTTGCAAAACTTCTTGCTCCATCAACCTTGGCATAGCCAGCAACTTGTTGGTAACGACCCAGCTTGAGAATCTAGACAATTGCTTTGCTCGATTTATCCTTCTCCTGTGTTGTTTTATTGGGAGCCATGTTGTCACCAAAATGCAAGTTTGCCCTAAATTTTCACTTGCACGGTGCTCCTGCTGTAAATTGAATCCTTCTTGTACAAAATCTACGGACTAACATCTCTGGGGGCATCTTTTTAGCTTGTCGTGGATTTAAAGTCTAATTATAACTGTACCCAACAAATATTGTCGAGACTACTACAATGCCGTTTTTTCATACATTTGAATATCCTTCATACAAATAAGTTGACACACATCTCTAAAAAATGTTTTCTTGGCCAGCGTCTTGATATCCTCGTTAACAAGTACATAGAAAATGTAATTTTCACGGTGCCTTCAGCAAAGCTGGTCGATTCTGCTTTGAGGCATTAAATTTTTTAAGCACATTGAGCGAGAAGTCTCGTACGTAAAGTAAACGCTTAGCTTGTTTGCTAATTTAAATCGACATGTTCGCGTGAAGCACACTTTAGACTTTTTCGGATTTTTTAAACCAATTGTTTAAGACGATCTTGCTGTGAGTAGTGGACGGACCAGCATGTTTCTGAGATTAAGTAGTCGTTGCTATACCTGCTGGTATACCGATTTATCTGTTAGTAAAATTACCTTTATGGCGCTTTGTAAGATCAACTTGGATCATATAGGACGCCTTTCTCTACTATGAGTCTAAATATAAACCTGACTTAAAATCTTCACAACACTGTGTCCACGACGTGACACTTCGCATTCCAGTTTTTTTTTCGAAAAAAATAAAATTTAATTTCACTCCATAAAGGATATATATCCTGATCATATTGGTTCTCTAAGAGTGCTCTAATCGGGAGCGCCCGCCTAAGAAATACCCTGGACCCAGCTCCGAACTGTCGTTACAAACATTTGAACACCTTGGATTCATAAATACACACACAGACACGAATACAAACGCAAGCAGCAATCTGCGAACTTCACGCAGCAGCGCTTGTCCCCACAATAGAAACTAAATTCTAGAATAATTTCCAAGCTAAAAGTATTAGCTTTATTAAATTTTCAACTCTTTAGGTGTCGTTAACTCTTTATCAAGGAAACCAAGTTTTGAAATTCATTTTTATCATTATTAATAAAACGGGACACGATATCAGGAAAACGAATTTTTAATTTCTGATGCATATTGTTTTGGGAGAATAAATGTATATAAATAAAAATGTATGTCCCTAGCTTTTGTAGTTTCCGAAAGCTGTGCGATCATACAGTCGGATAGACCTACTTCCAATGGCTAGGATATAACAAATAAGATAGCACCACTAGAAAATACCCTGAACCCAGCTGCGAGCTATCATTACATATATTTTAACCACCGTGTATTCATACATACGTACATAGAACTACATATACAGACGCATAAACGCGATAATAAGAAAACGGAGTGGTTATTCACAATTTGAAAATTTTGGCTCGTGGACCAGAACCATTCCTAATCTGTACAAAAAAAAGGGGGAACACTGAACATTCAGAAATTCAGTCGACCTAAATTGTCTTAATACAGCATGCGACTCCAGTATGTTACGAAGGGGACTATTCACGGGACATAAACCTGTGTACTGATAAATCAGATTAAAAATCGCAAAGGTGAGACTGGAATGTGTTCGAGAGAGAAGCGCTCGAGAGGCTGAGCTCGAGGAATGGCATACTTTGTTCAGAACCAAAAAGAGAAGGCTCTTGAAAAAATCGATCAGCAAGAGCAAGAGGAGAGGAGAGGAGCACTGCCAAGAAAGTGGTCATGAAATGAATAAACGCATTTAAAAGCTTTGGACCGACTGAAGAATCGTCAAGTTATATTCCCCCTACAGCAAGTTCGCCAAGCCCGTAGCGATATCCCTCAGGAAGAGGAGCAGCCTACTGAAATAACCCCAATTACAACTCAGGAGTTCCTAAAACTGGCAAGGACGATACTGAGCGATACTGGACGATACTAAAGCATCAGTAGCAGATGGGATACCAAACAGAACCATAAATTGTGCAATGAGCGAGCGGGAACAGTTATGTTAAAGTTGAAGTGCCTCATCGAGGGAACATTCGCAACGAGATGGAAACACCAAAACATAGTGTTCATTCTCATGCCAGAAAAAGACCCATAGGATCCTACAGACCAATTTGTCTCTTTGACGCAGCAGGGAGAAACTGGAAAAGATAAGAATAGTTAATTCCTCAATTTGACCGATTTAGAGAGGAAGCGGAGAATACTCTGGATCAGCCAACCTGGTTCCCAATGTGTTAAACAGCCACGAGAAGCGATCAGCAATCGGCAAAAAAAACACACACACACACAAGCGCACACTGCACTCCATTAAACAATGTTATTTGGTTAGTAACACTACACAATCACAAAAAAAAATTCGAAGAAAAAATCTACGTAAATTTATGCATGTTTGTATATAAAAATTGTATATGTATGTATATAAAAATTCAGTACAGTACCTAAACAAATAGAATGGTACTCCATCAAGTCCCGGTGAAAATACGGGCTTGATGACCCATAGATCATTTAGTAGTGAACTTTCCGTGATCAAAGGCCTAAAAATGCAACGAGATACACTCAAATGGTAGGACTATGGCAAACCCAGTTGATAATCCTGAGCACTATAAATCATTTGAAAAAAATGGCCAATAAATTCTTAATATCCTGATCTGAGTTAGCCGTCGTTTTTTAAAAAAATTAGTTGATGGTAGTGTTGATTATCTACGGTTTAGGATCACGCTGGAACTGTATCGTACATCTTTTCAGGTAATCCTTATAACATTACTTATTGAGGACAGAGAAATTAGATCCAGCAATCCAAGATTAAGAACAATCGAGTGCAATCCAAGATATCGAGTTTAATTCAGGGAAAAGCCAGTTTGCTTGAACTTTTTGTACTTTCCTAAATTTTTATACTCGCTTACAAAGTGAAAAATTTATGAGCAATGTCCGTCTTGCTGTCCATCCGTCTGTATCAACGTAATTTTTTCGCCGCCATTGAAGCTAGAAACTTGAATTTGGAATATCTACTTGTGTATACTCGCTTCAGATGAAGAGTTAAAAGATTTTGGGTACGCCTATAGGTGGCGTGGGAATTCGATTTTCCCAATATATCTTAATGTAAATTCAGAAATAAATCAATCGTAGTAAACATTTGTGCACATAATAATAATAATAATAATAATAATAATAATAATAATAATAATAATAATAATAATAATAATAATAATAATAATAATAATAATAATAATAATAATAATAATAATAATAATAATAATAATAATAATAATAATAATAATAATAATAATAATAATAATAATAATAATAATAATAATAATAATAATAATAATAATAATAATGCGAAGTCAAGGTTAAAAAGCTTTCTTTTGCGTGGCGGCGAAACAGCTGGCAAAAAACCGTCACACATCCTGGCCAACATGCGGCACTTCGCACCTACCATGGGGTGCGAAGCAGTGATCCGCTCGTTGTGTATATCTGAGCTTCCGAAATCAATTCGCCCACTTATTTCCGAATAGGACGAGGCAAAACTGGACAAGTTAGCGGAATTTGCCAACACAATGCGTGAAGCCAGCAATGTAGATCCTGTTTTTGCAATGTTAGCGGCACCTATGGATCAACAAAACAGCATGTAAACGCATTAAGTGGCAATAGATCGAGCAAATCTTAACTAAATACACTTTTACAAACGTTTTCTATAAAAGTAGACAAGCTGCAAGACGAGTTACGCGAATCCAAACAAGCGAAATTGAAACGACTCATACCAAATACCAAATGACACTGGTACGAAGCCAAAAACTCTCTGTTTCTACCACAACAGATTTGGAAAAGCAGCCCGCAAATGTCACCAATCTGTCCACGTTACCAGCAGCTGTTAAACTAGAGATGCTGCCGTTAACTCAGTTGGCGCATCAATGACCGGCAACTTTAAAATTCTTAACAACGTCTTACAAATTAGTCTGGAACGGCGTCTACACATCAGGGATCGCTTGTCTAGCCAAATATTCCTCATTGACTCTGGATCAGTTATATCGATGGTACATCGTAGCATGGCGTCACGCATGTAACAATGGCAGACTTTACTTGTATGCCGCTAATCAAACTAAAATTAAAACTTACGGAAATCGAATTTTCCAGCTCGACTTGGGACTGCAGCGCTCATTCATATTGTCTTTTATCGTGGCTCATATTGCCATCTCAAGCTTATCGCAGGATCTCGCTACATCTCAGTCGTGTAATGCTTGCAATTTATCAGTTGCTGCGCAAAGTATTATACAAAATGTTAACTAATCTACTGCCACCAAACACCCTTATAATCCCTCCATGCTTCATTTTATTGAAACACGAAGTGCACCTGTAGTTGAGCCGTAAAGATAGCTTTGGCAAAATAGCAAGTCAATGTGCTGATCGAGAAAGATTTTTCGAGAAATCGATTAGGTGTTTTTCTATATTGGTGACATCCTCATAAGCAACATTTACGAAATGTTCTTAGCTTCTTGCAAAGACATGGATTGGTCATAGACAAAGGCAATTGTCGTTTTACTCAGTCAGAGGTATAGTTTCTTGGGTACAAGGTCAACAGCAAAGGCATAAAACCACCAGCCACCATCGCAGATTTCAGCTTGGTATGCGACGCGTCCGACAGGACGATCGGAGCGGTTTTGGTGCAACGTTCTGATAAGGGTTGGCTACCTCTCGGTTTTTACTCAAAAAAAACTCAGCTGCACCGAATGCAACCACAGCACCTATGATCGCGAAATGCTGGCCATGTGCGAGGCAATAAAATATTTAAAGCACATAGTAGAGGCAAGCGCGTTTTTGATAAAAACTGATCATAAGCCACTAATACATGCGACCATTTCATCTCTCAATTTTCGACCGAAATCATTCAAACGACAATATAACAGCAAATACGCTCTCGAGGGTAAATACAATAACAATACCATCTTCAGTCGCCGCCAAAAGCGTAGAAGAATCCCAAGCGTCAGACAACGAGCTATCCGTACTGCTGAGTGGTCCACATTAGCCCACTCGTCATAAGCATTACTCAAAGAACGATTTGCCGAAACGAAAAGCACATGCTTTGGGAAATTATAATATTCAAATTACGCCTATAGTGAACGTGGATGATATAATATTGCCACCAGTGCACATGAAGCCAGGACTGATCAAAACTTTGTAAAAACATAGGATCCGGAAAGTGAAGTACTAGAGTATTTAAAAATTATTTTCTTACTTCTTTCGTTGGCAAAAATTAAAGAAGGCGTATTCGCCGGCTCAAAGATTCGAATCTTGGAAAATTAGGAATCTTACTCTATTTTGACATTAGATGAAAAAGCAGCCTGGAACTCATTCCGACAAGTTGCTGCAAACTTTTTGGGCAATAACAAAAGTGCGGATTATATTTGAATCGGCAAAAACTTGATAAGAAAATGTAAAAGTATTGGAGCAAACATTTCACTAAAAATCCATTTGCTGTATTCCTACTTGGCCTTTTTTCGTTCAACATAGGTGAGTTCAGCCATGAATACGGTGAACGATTTCAGCAACAATTTAAATCTATGGAGCGATGTTATCAGATATTGTGGAACAGAACATGATGGACGATTATGTGTGGGTCTCATACGAGAATCTGATTTTAATGCCGTACACAGACAGACACGACACTTGAACCATTTTTAAAATACATGAAAATTCAAATACAATGTAATACCTTAAGAAACTAATAGTAAATCGTGTTATTAATAAACATTTTTTGATATATATTATTTCTGATTGTATTATGACCATTTATCTATAGATGGGGCCCTATCTCGGTCAAAAGCATCGAAAATCGTTCTTTCTGTGAATCATATAAATTGGTCATTTCTGCAATAATTTTAATGAATGATATCTTAATTGATGATCCATTAATATATTAAAATGATTATAAAGTCAAACAGCCAACACATTAATTCCGGCGGCATTCCTGAGACATTATATTCCAAGTTTCGACAATTTAAAAATATTTTCCAGTTTTAAAATATTGTTATATCGCCATCTCTTCATCGATTTCAGGATTAATAATGTTTTCTTGAGAGATTTGATTTTTTTTCAACATCAATTCCTAAATGTCCAGGTGGTGGTACAGTATAGCAACAGCAGAATGTATGCGCATTACATAATTACGTACGTATTTACTTGACGCCTCAGAATAGGCGCGAACAAAAGAACAGCACAATTTCGGTGCTGACAAGAGATAAACAGATATTTTGCGCGGTATCGCCAACACATGTGTGTTGAGCACTAACATCGCCGAACAAAATTCACCACTATTTCTATCGGGCACTTCCGACTATATTGGATTTGTTCAATCTGTCTGTCATGAGCGTAATTATTTCGTCACCATCAAACCCACTAGGGCGTGATAAATTACGAAAACTTATATCACCCCCAATTTAAGAGGTAGTCACGAAATTCGGGCAGTTTAAAACGCAGTAAAATGTGTTGAATATCTATATAATATTCATAAAACATGGCAGGCTATACATCATATGTTAACACAGCCAACAGTTTACAGCTCTATGTGAAGTTAGACCCTAGTGTGAATTACACGAATAAACGCGTAACTTTTTTACAGAATGAAATTATTATTTACAGAAATATTCTAATTCGTTTTCAATTTTTGATTGTTTATAATTAGTTCTCATTTATGCAAGTGAGGCATTACCACTGATTTTTTAGACAACTGGTTATAAGTTATAATGGTTTTGTGCAAAAAACACACGACCTCAGAAAGTATATACATATATTCGCAGTATAGCCTTCCGCTTGGTAAATACACACCTGTGAAATTCGTAGTTGAACATGGAAAATGTTATTAAGTTTGGAATAAAGCTATATATTCGTTGTTGTCAAAGAAATGAGGTAATAAGCAGATAAGGAGTTCTACCAAGGACATCGACACGGGTGAAATGTAGATTAGAAAATAAGACCAATGAAGTATGAAAACTGCGCGTAGTGTCGTATACATGCAGTGGGTAACAGCTTAAATGATACAGTTGGGTTTTTCAACTTTAAGGCGTCATATCTCCTTACCTATATTATTATTATTATTATATTACGGCTATTGATCAGTTATTTTATAACAATTTAGTAACAATGCTTAATAATTAAAGGGGAGAAAGAAAACAGTAATAAAAATTCAAAATAAAACAAAAACTCAAAAATTTCATGTTACAGCTTATTTGATACAGAACTCTTAAAACTAAAATTAACGCTAATAAAAAATATATTAATATTTTCTGTGATACCCTTTGCATCCTTTACCGCTTTCAAGCGGTTTGGAATGGAATTGGCCAATTTTTGGGTCATTTTGGGTATTTTAGCCCAATCCTCCGTTAGGGCCTGTTTTAAATCATTTTATTAGAAATAGGTCTATTTTTTATCTTTCATCTAAAATTGCCCACAAATTCTCAATTATATTTAAATCTGGGGACTGTGCAGGTGGAGTTAGCAAGTGCGGACAGTTCCATATGCACCAACTCTGCACAATTCCCGCCTTATGTTTGGGGTCATTATCTTGGTAAAATGAAAAGAGTCCTTTATTCCCAACTCCTCGGCACTTTGAAGCAAATGGCTCTTCAAAATATTTAGATACTGCAATTTATCCATCATTCCATCAATAAACACCAAATGTCCTACTCCTCTAGCTGAAGCAGCCCAAACCATAACGGAGCCTCCGCCGTGCTTCATCGTTGGCTTTAAATTTTCTTTATTCAGCTCTTTATTTGCTTTTCTCTACACATATTTCCTCCCATCCGATCCAAACAAATTAAATTTGGACTCGTCTGCAAAAATAACAGTATTCCAAAATTCTGGACCCTTCAATTCATACTCTTTTGTGAATACAAAACGAGTCTGTTGGTGCCTTTTTTTTAGAAATGGCTTTTTGCGGGCTACTCGGCCATAAAAGTCATGTTCATGTAATACTCGGCGGACAGTTTGAGCGCTGCATGATTTGCCAAAAGCTTTTTCAACATCTACAGCTATTTTTGGAGCCGATAGCATTGGATTTTTCCTTACTTTCCGCACAATCAAGCGCTCTTCCTCTTGTGTAAAAATTTTATTTGGCGCTGTTCGCCCTTTGTTTTTAATTCTGTTTTCGTGCAAAAATCTATATATTATATGCTGAATGGTGCCAAATGGTATATTAACAATTTCCGAAATTTTCCTGTATGAAAGTCCTTTTTTAAAATGAAAAATCACCAGCTCTCGCTGTTCAATGGTTGTGCGCTTTCCCATTTTAAAATATTCGTCTATTCTCAATTGACTACCGCTTTCAAATGAAACAAATTTTAGCAAAACTGAAGCAGAATGAATGTAAAACACGTAAACGAAAAAAAGAACCGTTAGAATGTGATGCGTACGAGTAAAGTAAATCACCAAAGCTGCTGTATCAAATAAGCTGTAACGCTTTATTTTTGCCTTTTTCTTTTCCGTTGCTTCTTGCGCTGGATGTACTCACATATTGTACTTTTTTTTTCGTATAATATGTATAATTTGTCAAATTAAAATTTGCTAGTTGAAACTTATTGTCTATTGCATTTAGATGCGGAGATTTTGCGCTGTAAAGTTGAAAAATCAAACTGTATCATTTAAGCTGTTACCCACTGTATGTGTACACATATCGTTTACGCGTATACAGTATTTTGCAGTAACTCGTTTAATGTTTTTATTGTCTATTAATCTATTATATTGCTCACATTTTTCAATAATATGGAAATTCCAGCCGAGTTGGTGTCAATTAAGATGTTATGAATTTCGTTATTTTTAAATTCATTAAGTACAGATAGGTACGAGCCCGGCAATACTTGTCGTATATGTACTTCTGCTTGAATTGAGCGCGAAAATTGATTTAACAATATTATACCTGTAGCAGATTAGTATGATTTGACAACAAATATGAGTAAAATTACTGCCATTGTACTTACCATGATCCTTTTCATAGAGAATGCCAAACCTGGTCCAGTTAAGATATCGTATAACATCGATAAATGCGTGATTAACATACTGCTGCGAAGGGTGAACATTTATAGAAAATTCTTGAGTGGATCGACCGATGCCAATATCTGGTATATCGAGATCATCGCAAATTGAGTTAATATGAGTGGCCAAAACAGAATCAGTTGGACTAAATATAGCCTGAGCACCGTCTTCGATAAGATTACATACTATGTATTAATAAATAGGAAATTAAATATGAAAAATCATTGTAATTAGGGCCGCCATACCTTTTTGAACAGCCTTAAATGAGTCTTTGCCAATATATTGAATATGATGTACAAGTTTGGCATCAGGTAACAAACTTTTGTCATGATTTAGCTTATGCACAGCGTATTGAAATGCCAGTTCTGGGTCACTTAGTTGCTTAAATGGTTTTGGAAATAGGCCACCTTTAATTTAATAGCCGACATTATGCTTATGTTTATATATATGTATAATATCAATACCTACCCACTTTAATCACAGAAATTGACGTAACGGAAATAACAAAATTTAAGCTGAGTAAAATTTTTAATACTGAAATCATAGTATAATGTTAAGCCTCTCGAACCACGTTTTGATTTATAGCTGTAACCACTGAGTCACTTTTTCAGTGTCGTGTAAAATGAATCCAAAGAAGTGCAGCGAAAAAGCCAGAGTTGACTAATATTATATCTAAGTAAAAAAAATATGTATGTATGTACACCTTTTTCAATTTATGTACAAAAATTCGTGTAAAAAAATCGTATAAAAAAGGAAATTGACTTTATGGGAAATAGTACATACGTTATTATTGGTTATATGGGAAAAAGCAGAAAATTTATTTTCCTTGATTAAAAGTTTTAGCTCATTAAATATATTATTACATCTCAATATAAACAAAAACAAGTACGAAAGCTGCAGTCGCATGTAACCGACTCCATAATACTCGATCAGAGTACAATTATTATTTTAGGAAAATATAATATTTTTATATTCGTAGGCCATTTCGCTGCCATGCGCGTGGTAAATATTTTTCGACTCGATCTGAAGAGGGGTCACCCAAACATTGTCTTCCAAACTTGGTGACTCTAGCTTTAAAATTTTGGGAGATATAAATTTTCGCGCTTTGCGGGAGCGAGAGTGAGCGTGGCCGGGAAATTGTATCGCGGATCTTTAAAGGAGGTAACCAGCCATCTACCTTTAGGATTTGGTGACTCTAGTTCTAAAATTAATTTTGCGCAATGTCTGTCATGCTGTCCGTCCGTCTGTCCGGATAAACGCATTATTTTTCGGCGCTATTGAGGATAGAGACTTGAAATTTTGGATATATACTTATAGTTATCTGCTTCAAACCAAGTGTTAAGATTTTCGTGCCACGCCCACTGGGAGGCTGGCAAATGGATAACATGTCGATACACTTTGTTTTTTTTTGCTTTCGCTCTTTTTCTAACAACAACACTGACATTGGTATACTTTAGATGATCTTTAAGAAGCAGTTGCTTAACATAGTCAACTTGGTGTATAACCCACAACGAATACAGACCAAAAATTCATATGAGTGTAAACACACTCACAAAACGTACATTTTGAGCGTCTTAACCCAACTAGAACGTTTGAAGCGAATTATTATAAAACCTTATTTTCACAATATTAAAATAAGTCCTTTAAAGATCGGTAAAACAAATTTGCCAGCCACACTTACTCCCGCCCCCGTAAATCTCGAAAATCTACGTCATCCAGAGTGTTACAGTTTATATCATTTGAAAAGAAGAATGATGTTATATTTACAAAGCTGTATTTAAAATCTCCAAATCGAAAGTTTTCAAGTCAAAGCTTGTTAATAAATAATGGAATTTATACTCATTCATTTCTTACTGAAGAATCTGTATATTTGAAGGAAAATAGAATATTAAAACACGTGTGTTTTTACCAAAATTAACTATGTCAAGTCAAAACTTTACGACTAGAAAATATCTTGTAACTATTTCTAGACTTCGTTAATATTCTATCTACATACATGTTACATGGTATATTTCTGGGAATACCCGATCTCGTTATCAGCAATATGCCAATAACAACGGTATCCGTACAGTATAACTAGGAACACGAGAAACACGAACAAGAAAATGGCGAATTTACTATCCAGCGAAATTACAAACAACAGTAGATAAAGACGAAAAGAATGAAAATAAATAAAAAATCAACATTTCAAGAATCTTGTACTTTTAGTTTCCGTGATCGCTGACAAACGAACATTGTAAAAGTGACTTGGCTTGCAATGATGACCCAGAATATATTTATAATTTATGGAGTCGAAAATGCCTCCTTATTCCTATTACATACAACTGCAGAAAACCATTATACTTATTTACCCATTTTCAATGAGTTCAGGTGTAACAGGGATACACTTATAAGAATGCTCAATTCGTCGGGTCTCGACTAGGAGACACCCTGAACTCTATCATTATATGTACATACATAGAAGATTAATAAACATAAATAGAACATTGTACATATAACAACAGAAAAATCCAGCTGCGGTGTGAATTTTAATCCGGACCTACAGGAAAGGTAAATAAATAACAAAAAAAACATTTTGCTTATAGGATTCGAACGTGGGACCTTTCGAAATGAAAGGAATGTATGTATACTCATATACATCCGCGTCAGATAATGTGTTAAGGTTTTGTGGGTGCGCCCACTAGAGGCGTTACTATTCGATAAAACCGATTTATTTCTTGTATTTGTGAAGCTAAATTCACAAAATTGCGTCTAACGACAGCTTACGGATGACCCCATCTAAAAATCTAAGTAAAATGTTTGGGATACGCTCATTACTGCCCCACTATACATTAAAATCAACATGTTCATTATATATATATATATATATATATATATATATATATATATATATATATATATTTTTTTTTTTTTGCTTATTTAGTATAAAGCAAATACTAGCATGTGACGACGGTCTTAATAGCATTTAAAATTTTCATAATTATAATTTATTTGCAGTTTTTAGCGATTGATGACTTGTGCGATGTTATGTTTTTGCGGTACTCCCTGCGTTGGAGTCGCGAATTGAAATCATGGTCAGTCCCAGACCCAGCGCAAAAAAATTTTTATATATTCTGTTTTTGAACAATTGCGTACAATTCTGGTTGCATACCTTTAGTTCGTCACATTAAAGAGCAAGAGGTTGGTGGCGCTGTTGTAAAATGCGCACTTTACGTATGGAAGTCTCGGGTTTATGTCCCACTCGCGTCGCAAACATTTTTCTAATAAGAAAGTTAATAAATCAAATTTTTTTTAGTTCAAAACAATTTTTTTTTATTATTGTTTTTGTTTTTTTTAGAATTTTACTTATTATTCTTACTAAGTTAGTTAAATTACGTCACATTGAAAACTAAATGGTTGATGGCTCTAATGTTTATCAATCAATGTAGGTATTAATTGTGCGGTAGCTCTCAAGGTAATGACCACGCAAAGGCAAAGTTTTTTTTGTTTTTTATTCTCGATTATTATTTATGATATGCACACCTTATGCTGGACAACATCTTTTTGTTATTATTACATTCTCAACGCATATTTTGCTCACGGTTAGACTCGACTGCAACGTTTTCGCTTGTTTGTGTTCGCCTTTCATATAATTTGCTTGTAGTTTTCTATGATTGCTTACATTAATTGTTTGATAGTGTCTTTATTATAATTCGTAGCCGTTTTAAATGATTGCCTATATTTATTCATTTCGTCACAGGGGAAATTAAGTGGTCGGTTGAACGGCTGTTTAACACGCTATTTGTGTTTGCGCTATGATTGAATTAGAACCCCGGAACAAGAAGCATAATTATTATTGATTTTTATACTCATTCACAAAGTAAAAGGAGTATATTGGATTTGTGCAATGTCCGTCATGCTGTCCGTTCGTCTGTCCGGATGAACGCAACTTTTTTCGGCGCTATTGAAGATAAGGACTTGAAATTTTGGATATATACTTTTAGTAATCTGCTTCAGACCAAGTGTTAAGATTTTTGTGCCACGCCCTGGAGACTGGCAATTCGATAACATGTCGATACACATCAAATCGCAAATCGATAAAGTCTGAATATTTCCCACAATATATAATTTAGTTACCAAATTTGGTTTGTAGATTCCCAGTGACTTCCATAACAACTGATATCCCGGTCACACTAACTAGAACGCCCCCAGTGCTTCCACCTAAAAAAATTGGAAATGGCTATATCTCCCACAGTTATTGAGGTAGAGACATAATTGGAATATATATAATATACTGGAGAGCTCCCCCAAATATCACAGAAAAACTTTTAGGACACGCCCCCACCCATCTCCGTAATCGATAAAACCGATATACCTGAAAGCTCAAAGTAGTAACATGTGTAAAACTCACACAATTTTAAAACTAGAGACACCAAACTTAGCATATAGATTGCTGGTGATCTTACCAACAGATTGCAACCTTAATATCCTGGCGGCGCCCACTAAAGCTGGGTAAGAAAATTGCAATGCAAATATGTGCAAGTATAGCCTATTTGTATAGTTTTTTCAGATTTTTTATTTGATACAAATTCGTTCCATCCTCTCCTCTGCACTTTACATTCACTGTAAAATCCCCAACGCTGTTCTTAAACATGTATGCTAAATCCACTTCACTTCTTCTTTTGAAACGTATAATCTATTAAGTCATATTAAAAAATTTGCTTAGGTCTGTAACAAATCTTCAAATTTTCCTATTCACACCGTAGTATTTGATATCCTTTTGTTATTCCAAAGTTATTTAATAAGGCTTACTTTGCAAATATAACACGTTTGTCTTCAAGTTCGACTAACCTTTAACTAACTGGACTAAAGTTCGATGAAATTTATAATTTATTAGACTGATGTTGTGCAAGGCCTTTGCTTCAGATCATCAGATCATAAATCTAACTGACTTAACACATCTTAACGGAACCGCTTCAGCACTTGGTTTTTTAAACCCAATCTTGTAACATCCAGTGTATCCCAAGATACCTCTCCAACCTGTGTATTAAAAGATTACCAAATATATCATTAAAAATAGTAATGTATGATAATAATGTATGTATGAATTCCATCATCTTACCATTCAAATCCTCCAGCAAATCTATCGATTGATCCAGCTTTTTTTAAGCGAACCTTGGTCACAATAGGGGCTAACTTAACATTGAAGTTAGCAGCCGCCTTGCTTAAGGAGAAGCTCCTTTTGACCACTTCTTGGCCAATTGCAAACGAACATGGCTTCGACCGCAAGTCGTATGTACAATCTGCCTTGAGTAAGATAAGGTTAGATGTTTTTCAATGGTAGTTGGAATTCTTTGAAGTTCGTCAGCCCTTGTTAGATTTGCTTCGCCTTCACTAAGTGAATTCAGATTTCGCAACAGTTTGAAATATTGTCCATATATAAGCATGTGTTTGCCAAAAACCACGAAAAAGAGTAACGCCAGTTGACTTGTGTACTGAATTTCCAAGAAAACACGTAATGCTGCTTAGAAAAACATCGCACTCGCGCGAACACATGCTCTCAAAGCAGCATTAATCGAATGATTAACTCTTTATGCCGCGTTTGATTGCAGAGCATAGGCTCAGTGCACAAATGTTAAACGCCATATTTAGAGAAAAAATGGAGAAATTACAGCTCTTAAATTGGGAACCGTTCTCACTCACAATTATTTCAAGCACTCCAAAGCACGAAATTATTCCTTTCATAATGATATTCATTACTACATTTGAAGTAATGCTGTTAACTGCCTTAAAAAATTTAAATTTTGAAAAATGGTCAATAAAATCTAATTACAATCGCTGAAGTGGTCTTTGGCTTGTTACTCGAGCACCTATCGGAGGCTTCAGACGACGAGTGGGATACTAAGTGGTCTAAAAAATTATAGAGTAATAAGAATAAAGACGAATTGCGGAATCCGAGCTTTTACACAGTTATTTGATTGAGGCCTAATGGAAAAGGCAAAATTCGCCATTGGATGCAACAATAAAATTTTGAAAATATATGACGTCTTTCTTTTTGCTCGTCTGCCAAGAATATCCCCAGAATTAAGCCCATGGGCAACTTCGGAGGGTGTGGGGCTAACAACAACCACAGCAATTTCGGCTGCATTTGTTGGGGCGCGGTGCTTAGCAAAGACGGAAAAGGCAAAGAAAAGTGCAGATCATAGACAGCAGCCTACGACAAAAAGAGACAGCAACTTTTTCGTCGTCTGTCGTCATTTTTCGACGCAGTGCTGATGTTGTTGCTCACGCGAATCACGGAGCCACTAGCTAGAACTTTTGCCTACCAGAGTAGCATAGTAAAAAAAATCAAGTGGTCCGTAGTTCGGCACAGCGACGTGACGTCACATACTTTCACTTTTCAGCATGAACAAATTGCACACTCGCACAAAAATTTCAGCTGTGACGTCACGTTTTGAAAAGATTTTACAATATTGAGATTTTCATTTAATGGGCTGCGCACACACAAACTTATGCATTGGAACGACAATGTATGAATTGTTTTAGGCCCTTTACCCTAATATCTTCAATTAATGTATAAAATGTTTAAACAAAACGTAATCTAAATTATAGGTTCAATTGTAACTCAATGAATAAGAAGGAACATTTGTAATTTTTTTAAAAAAATAAAGTACCCTACTCAAGGGAAAGGGTTGCTCGAAAGTGTAAAATTATAAAAAATTATAAAAAATAGAAACCACTAGAAGAAGACGTATGTTTGTGACTTTGCAAATCACAACAATTGGGCGTCGAGTTTGCATTTTGTGTTTGCGAACTGACTGGCAAGCCTGAACCAATTGAGTAAAAGCTTGTGATCACGAATTCCTTATTACTCTATGCCTGAAAATCTGGCTTTACTAACTTACACTTTTCTCTCATCGTCATTGTTCAGCTAACTAAAATGCATTGGAACTCAAATCCATTTCGGGAAAGACCTCGCAATCTAAATCTCTATCATCAGCTACATATTTTAAAAACGATTCCCCTGGAATTTGATGAACTAGTGCGCTAACCTACTACTACCACCGGTCGCATTGGCCTAATACAGCATCCCTGCCTTGAAAGAACCCAGCACATTGCACGACAAATGGATTGTCATAGTTACGATGCAATAAAAAATCCTGAACACAGTTGACTTTTCGCATCCGGAATAGCAACCTGTGCGTCTTCATTCCATTCAATTCGAAGAAGTTACCTTTCAGCAGGTCGGTAAGAGAAAAAATAACTGAGGAATAGTTTGAAATTACTTCGCGGTACAGGAAACTCATCAACCGCATGAATATTTGCGGGATTAACCTGGAGTTTACTTTCACCCACTAAATACCCAAGGTAATCTACCTTTTCCAAACAAAATTTACTTTTTATACCCGTTCACGATGTGAAAATAGTATATTAGTTTTGCGCAATGTTAGGTGCGGTGATAAATATAACCATCTACTACCTGAAAGTCTGTTAACTTGGCGAACTTAAATGTCTCACTCGTGGTGCAATATTCAGCTGACTGGAATGCAAATAAGTTCAACTCGATTTCGGGAAAGACCTCACAATCTAAAGCCTGTATTTCATTGACACCAAACGATCGACTGAGACCATCAGCTACGACATTCATGCTTCCCTTTCGATGTTCGATTTCAAAACGATACCCCTGGAGTTTGATGGCCCAACGCCCTAACGTACCACTAAGGTCAGGTTCATGAGCCATCGCCATTAGCAGGGTATTTTATACTTTAATACAATTTAAAGCTGGAACTACAACACGATCAAACCTCAGTGTTTATTTCTTTAACGGACATAGGCTCTCGCAGAGAATTAGCAATTGGAAGTACCGTGTCTAAAAACTCATCGAAAGTCTCACTACTGCCCTGTTTGCGACGACGCATTGCATTTTATATGTCGCGGTCCGAACGCTGATCCTGATACATCTCCTGTAGATGGGTGCACAACTCAAACCAGTTCATGTTTATCGGTGTTCTATGAACACGCCAGTAAAAAGAAAGAGCTGGACCTGAGAACAGGTAAATTGGGACAAATGTGAGACAATTGACCCTATAAATAAAATCTTCTATGGGAAGGTCATTTGCAGATTCATTAAATTTGATACGCCAATTAGATATTGCGTTTGAGATTCTGTCGGGTCGATTAGATGATGAATCGGTAACATTTTCCCGGGTACTAGGTGGTCTAAGCGAGGAAATGGGGGACCAATGTCGTTATCCCACTCGCGTTGTAGCTCATCAAGGACCTCACGTGGTGCACTAGAAAGGTTTAAGTTTCTCATGGCCGAACTAATTTGCTCTGAAATAGCTGCGGTGATGTCCGTCCGAAAACCTCCTGAGGAACTGGATATCAATTACTGAATGCGATCTTCTGAGAATAAATGTAATTCTGGCACTACTCTGCCACGTGTGGAGTCCCTTCTTGGGTTCGCACTATCAATTTGGCGATCGCTATTTACGATTCGAGTGTAGCGTGCTTGTGGCCTGGTATTTACGCGTGTTTTTGGAATAGCTCCAGTATGAGCTGGGTTAGCCGTTTCATTTTGTGCACTCTGTGAACTCGGAGAATGGGCTCAACGTTCGGAGGACCTGCTTTTACCCGCTGCCAACAAAATTTTGGAACAGGGTTACCTACAAATGTCCTATTTGTTTAACTGGTTTCCAACCTGTATAAAAGACAAGATTTGCGGTATCGGTATCAATGAAATCCAGTTCGGAACTGGTGTCGTTAGAGATGGTGCAACGTAATGACTCATCATTCGAAAGACCAACCAAATTCTCGGAACCTTGCCCAACCGACGTATTCGCCAACTATTAGACAAACTATCATTTTTTTTAAGGTTTCTCGTACTTTTGTTATATTTCATGTTCCTTCTTTTTGTAAATATGTTTTTCTTTCTATTTTTTATACTTTTTTTAAATCCCTTGTTTATTTTCATTTTATTATTATTTAAAGAGACTTATCCTTAAGCACAAGCACCGCAGGATACGTTGAGAGGTCAAATCCTTGGAATCCGAAATTACAGAAAATATTTATACCAGAAGGTGTGTAATCCCATTAAAAGAGGAACAAGCCGAAAATATCAAACCACATAGACTATAACGGACCACAAGATATATACTGCCTCTCATAAAATCGGAGAAGTCTGATGACGTTGTTCTCCGTCTTTACCCACCCCACCTATAGAAACAAATCAACAGGATCATGATCCTACCGAACATGTTCGTACGGTGCTATATACTTAAGGTGCCCTTACAAGGGTAAATTTAATCCATTTTATTTATATTCGCATATATTATTCAGATATTCTTAAAAATTTATTCCGTAAACATAACTTAAATGTAATCTAAATATATAAAATATAAATATAAATGTAAATAATAAAATATATATAAATGTAATGCAAATACTACAAAATATAAATCTATATATAAAGAGATTTATAAAACGATTAATTTATATAAAGAAAAGGATTTGCCCAAAAAAAGTCTCAAATCAAATTGTAAAAATTCAACTTGCTTATGTTCTTGAGTGAAAGCACGATTTAAAAGAGAACAAAATTACAAAAAATTGAGTAGATCAGTTTCAATCAACCAACGCATCCATAGTCATATGCATTGCCAAAATAGAAAACAATAAACTTTCATGAAACAAACCAAGCACTGGTGCGGCTGGTTTATAAAGATAAGCTTGCATATGCCTGCTCTGGCGTCTGCGACTCGCTCTCCAAGAGAACGCACCTTGTTTTTGTTGTATTTTGCATCACACTCAATTTCGGCTATGACGTACTTGTAGCGCCTTGTAGAGTCCATCGATGCCAGCAGGCCTGTTGATGGTGATTGTTGATTGATTATAGGAAATCACTGCGGCAATGGGTCAGACTTAAAATGGAACTGTGAATCCTGTAGAGATGTTGAAAGGGATATGTTGGGATTTATGAGGCAGACTAAAAAGGCTTTGGAGACTTTTTCGGCCGGTTTAAAAAACTGTCCGACGGTTTCTCCCCTTTGGATAGTGAGTTCAAAGATATTAAGATATTGAATGAATCTCCAAGGCGTAAATAGGCCAATTTAAGGCTGTCCATCGGTCCCAACGAACTTTCTGTCCCATCACATCTGCCCACAACATCCGCTCCTAATTTAAAACTAATCAATTTTTCTTCCCCTTCTCCCCACATAAAAGATATAATTGACGAAAACAACATCGCAACCATGGATGTTGCTACGTCTGACCCCGAACCTGTTTCTGATGCTGAAGTTATTAACTCTGTTGCCACACATCAACATTCTTGTGCTAAGAAACCGGTCAAATCAAATGGTCAATCAACCAATCAACCAAGCCGTTGCTCAGGTTCCTAATGTGACCCTTGAAGGTGTTCCACTAAAAAAACAAATCTTTGTTTCTAGGTTTGCCCCTGACACTACATCTGATGATGTCCAGGTCTTTGTCCTGGCCAAACTGAAAGCCTATATTACTGTGGAAAATTCAAATTTTCGTACATTCGGAAAATTTCTTCATTTAAATTAAGTGTTCCGGCCAAACATTTCAGCAAAATTTTCTGTAAATAGTTCCGCCCAGACCACTTAATCATTAAAAAACACACTGCGAAAAAGAAAAATCGGTCTCCGATTGCACTTGCAGTCCTTGTTAACACAAAAACCTAACCCCTCCCTCTCACTTGGCTATCAGAATGTAAGAAGTCTTTGTAGCAAACTTAGTAATCTTTATCATAGTAGCCTATCCTTTCCTTTTCCTGTCATTGCCTTCTCTGAAACATGGTTAAGGCCTGACATCCTAAATTCTGAAATCCTATCTAACAAGTTTTCTATCTATAGAAAAGATCGTACTTCTCGTCGTGGTGGTGGTGTACTTATTGCTGTTGATACTGATTTATTTTCATAGATAGTAATAACTAACCTTAATATAGATATAGAATTTGTTGCCTTCAAATTGTGCATTAACCGTGTCTGCCTTTTTATTACCTGTGCTCCTTCTTCAGATAATGCTGTCTATTCTTTGCACTTTTCTGCTATACGTTCTGTTTCTTTCCGATCGTGATTTTCTTGTAATTCTAGGTGATTTTACTATTGCTGGAATTACTTGGATCTCTAATCCAGATTCTAACGTGTTGAGTTCCACGACCCAAAATGATTTTCTCGACAATTTATTTGGGATTTCATTATATCAAATCAATGCTATCCCAAATTCTCTTTATAAAATATTTTTCTCCATGTCATTATGTCATACAGACGTTTTAAAATGTGTTAATAAATGCAAACGTTGCCATTTGTATAAAAAAAATAAAATGCTTGATCTTGCTTTTGTTTAAGATCACTCCCTCTTAACTGTTTCTCGTACAGACCCTTTGTCATGCCCAGAAGATCCTTACCATCCTACTTTAGAATTGTTGATTGATTTACCTGCCCGGGTTCTAAGCCCATGTAGTAAGCCTCTAGAGCGGGCTCGCCAATTTCGGATAACCGACTTTAAAAAAATTAATTCAGCTCTTATCCCAGACTGACTGGTCTCGGCTTTACATGTGTAGCGACATGGAAAGAGCAATCGAGATTTTTTATTCCACCATAAACCATCTATTTGATATATGCATCCCGGTTTGTGATTAAATTAGGTCTGACAAACCTATTTGATTTACACGGAAATTAAGCAATTTGAATAATAGAATGTCAAGGCTGTACAAGAAGTTCAAGGAAACTGGCTCCTTCTTGGATTACACTCGATATCTGATTGCTCAATGTAATTTCTCTGTCCTCAATAGCCAATGTTATAAGGATTACTTGAAAAGTTATAGGATACAGTTCCAGCGGGATCCTATACGGTTCTATGCTTCGTTAAAACGAAGCGATCACCATCAACACTACCATCAACTCTATTTTTTGAAGAAACATCTGCTGTCTCAGATCAAGCTATTGCCGATTTATTCGCAATATTTTTTCAAACGACTTATAGTTCTCAAAATGATCTTCCTGGTTTGCCATATCCTAATCAGGTAAATGTTTCAAACTGCATTTTTTGATCACAGAAAGTGCCCTACTAAATTATTTAAAGGTCATCCAGCCCGTATTTTCACCGGGACCACGATGGAGTATCAGTCTACGTACTTAGTGCCCTTGTATAAACTATTTATTTAGTCCATGGAGTTAAGTTATTATTTTCTGCTTAAAAAAGGAAACAAGACTGATGTTCTGAACTATAGAGGTATTTCTAAGTTGTCTGCTATTCCTAAGCTATTTGGAATTGTTATTGAATTGTATTGTTATTTGGAAATCCCAGAATATGAAGCTTATGCAGTAAAAGCGAATGATTAACAGAGTCAAACACCTTACTGAAATCGTTGTAAATAACATCTGTTTGCATTTTATTTTGGAATCCCTTAATAACAAAAGACGTGAATTCCAATAGGTTAGTGGTAGTAGATCTATATTTCATAAACCCGTGCTGGTAGGGTGAAATTATAGATCTGCAAAGATGTTGTATTTGAAAAGTTATCAAATTCTTAAGCAGCTTAGGAATAGCAGACAACTTAGAAATACCTCTTAAATTCAGAACATTGGCCTTCTCTCCTTTTTTAAAGAGAGGAATAATAAATGATTCTTTCCAAATGTGAGGAAAAGAACTTAACTCCACGGACAAATTAAATAATTTAAACAAAGGTTTTGAGAGACCTTCAGCACAATACCTAAGCACGCAGCCTGGTAATCCATCAGGTCCCGGTGAAAATACGCGGCTTGATGACCCTCAGATCATTTAGTAGTAAACTTTCTGTGATCAATTAGAAACATTTACATGATAAGGATATGAGAGATAAATAATTCTGAGAAATATAGGTTGTTTGAAAAAACGTAGCAAATAAATCGTCAATAGTCTGATCTGAGTCAGCAGTCGTTTTTTTTCAAAAATACAGTTGAAGGTAGTATTGATGATTTGCGCTTCGCATTAACAAAGTTAAAGAACCGTTTAGGATCCCGCTGTAACTGTATCCTACACCTCTTAAGCTAATCCTTATAACGTTGGATATTTAGGACAATGAAATTAGATCGAGCAATCAGATATCGAATGTAATCCAAGAAAGAGCCAGATTTCTTGAACATTCCGTACATCCTTGACTTTTTATTTTTTAAATTGGTTAATTCCCGTGTATTCCAAATAAGTCTGTTAGACCTCATTGAATTTCAAACCGGGACACATGCATCAAATAGATGGTTCAAAGTGGAATAAAAAATCGCAATTGCACTATCCATGTCCCTACAGGTGTAAAGCAGAGACAGAGTCAGTTTGGGATAAGAGCAGACTTAGCTTCGCAAAGTCGGTTTTCCGAAATTGGCGAGCTCGCTTTGGAGGTTTACTACCTGTCATTAGCACCCGTAAATCAATCAACACCTCTAATGCAGGGTGATAGGGATCTCATGGACATGATATGGGTTCAGTACGGGAAACAGAGAAAAAGATTGATCCAAGACAAAAATAAGGTCAAGCATTTTATGCAGTGAATTTGGAATAGCATTGATTTGACACAATGATATCCCAAATAGATTATCGAGAAAATCATTTTGAGTCGTGGAAGTCAACACGCTAGAATTAGGACTAGGAATCCATGTAGTTCCTGCAATATTGAAGTCGCCGATAACTATAAGAAAGTCACGATTGGAAAGCATAGCAAAAACAGAATGAATAGCAGAGAAGTGCATTGAATTGACAGAATTATCAGAAGAAGGAGGAATATAAGAACAAGTAATAAAAAGGCAGACACCGTTAATGCACAATTTGACGGCAACAAATTCAATATCTATACTAAAGTTGGTTATCACTATCTCTGAATATAAATCAGTATCACCAGCAATAAGTACACCACCACCACGACGAGAAGTACGATCTTTTCTATAGATAGATAGGATTTCAGAATTTAGGATGTCAAGCCTTAACCATGTTTCAGAGAAGGCAATGACATGAAAAGGAAAGGATAGGCTATTAAGATAAAGATAACTAAGTTTAGTACAAAGACCTCTTACATTCTGATAGCCAAGTGAGAGGGAGGTTGTTAGTTTTTTGTACTAACAGAGACTGCAAGAGGTGGGTTTAGATTTACACCAGGAGGCAGGTATCGTTGGGCCACTTGAATGTACGGTTTGTTAGTACACCTACGACAAAGAAAAAATTAGAAATACAAGTATGGGCTGATACTAATACTAAATTAAAAATGTATACCTTCGAAGTTGTTGCTTCCGATCCTCAAGCGCTCAATTCCTTTCTTTATCTGCCTTGGATGCGTTAGCGCAGGTGATCGGCTAGGTGGCTACAAGCTGCCTGTAGGTGGATATTGAGGTGGCTCGCTGCTATGGCCAGGGAAGCCGACCCAATATGCCCTAGTCTAGTAGGTATGGTGCAAAACACAGTGGACTGGTTGGCAATGTGGCGTGTGAGTGGTAATCCGGAATGGGCATGGGGCACACGTGGGATATACAAAAAGGCAAGGCCCCAAGTGTGGTGCAGGCGCCTGCAGTCGTGAAGAATACCGTGTACCAAATATCCGAACGAAAATATCTGAATTAACGATTCTCATATGTACAATAGATTTGGGTGCTGCCACGCCACAGCCGACTCAACTGAACACAGTCACAATCGTTCCGTCCAACCAAGAAAATTTTGTTTTTTTCCAAAGATAAAAATATTGCATGTATAGGACAGCAAAAGCCGTTCCTAGTCGGCGAAAATGGCTTGCGAGGTCGGATGCTGCGAATTTGAAAAGATAAATATTCTTTTCTCCCCATGCGGCTGCACAAAAAAAAATGTTAACTTTTCAGAGCGTATGCTTGCGACCTTGAAGAAAGCTTTATTATGAGTGGAACGCATGCTAAGAGCAGAAGTCTTACTATGTTAGAAAAGCTCAATTGTGAGAGAGCAAAGCTTTTTCTAACTGCATCGTAAGCTCGGATTCGATGAAAAGCTTTACAGGCGCGTCCATATAATTGTACATACCTATTAGGTAACATGTTCACGAGAAATATTCGCACCCTCACAGTGTAAAGGCAGTCACCAGACTATCTAAAAACTGTTTTCCCACTTGTTTCAATGACAAAAATTAAAGAAAGTGTATTCGATGATCCAGGGATTCGGCAGCTATTGAGAAATAAATAATTTTATTTTATTTTAACTTCAGATGAAAAAGCAGCCTCATTCCGACAAATCACTGCATACATTTGAATACCACAAGCAAAAAGACACGAAACTTGAACCATTTTTAAAGTACCAATTATGATAGTTATCCAACACTTCAAAATTTATATGGCATGTAATAACTTAAAAAACAAAAGTAAATCATATTATTAATAAACATTTATTAATATATATAATTTGTTATTGTTTAATGTTTTATTTATCTATAGATTGGCTTCATTATCTCGGTCAATAACGAAAAGCGTATCTTCTGTTAGAATAACGTCATATAAATTGGTCGTTTCTACATTAATTTTAATAAACGATATCCGTGCTAATTGCTAATTAATATATTTATGTGATTCCTGAGACTTCAAAGTCCAAATTTCCTAGAAGATTTCGCACTGAAATCATCTACATCGACAAAAACGTGTCCAGCTTTAAAATGTTGTTGTATCGCCGTCTCTCTCAATCTCTCTCAATTATTATTATCTGAAACTACACCCAATTAATGTAACAAAACGGGTGACGTACAAAAATCTTTTCGAATTTTCCCCAAATCATAATTATCTTAATTCAAAAATATTAAGTTGCAAAACCAATAATTTAAATTTAAAATTGTGTATAACTTATTAATAGATGTATTCATAAGCTTTCAGTAATCATAAAGCTTTTAAAAAAGTGTGTATAACTTATTAATAGATGTATTCATAAGCTTTCAGTAATCATAAAGCTTTTAAAAAAGTGTGTATAACTTATTAATAGATGTATTCATAAGCTTTCAGTAATCATAAAGCTTGTTGTAAAATTCCCGAGTAACGATCAATAACGCAGGCTCACCTGGGATTGGTAACAATACAACAACAAAAAATTTTGTTAAAAAATTAAGTTTTGACTAGTGACCTGCCCCATTGATTATCTTTGAAGTGCGGGTTTTTCCAAATCTTTAGGCTGAGCAGAGAATAGTACAGCGCCGAGATTCTTTCTAAGTAGAATAAGTTTTACGACCGCCCTTCGCCGCTTGGCACCATAATAAATAGTGTTCCTAAGCCCTGTTAAGCTTTGGGACCCATTTTACTGCTTCATGCGTTTGGTCCCACCGATTGTCCGCCCCCAGCTTTTCATCTCCACTCCTATTTGTGGTGAATTACCAGCTTTTACTTTGAAGTTAGTCACCATTAGTTTTTGTAAAGTCATCTTAGTAAAGTGCCGCAATCATGGTTAACAAGGTAATGTCAATATAATGCACTAAAGCCGAAAATGGGAAACACGCGTAGACAAGACAATAAGTACACTGGAAGACGGACGAAATAAAAACATTGAGAGAAACATGCTTAAGATGCAAATGTCACCTTACTAGAGCAAGGCGTAGAGGATATTTTCCATTGGAGGAAAACCATTTCAGAAAGGCCAAGAAGCAACATAGAACGCTGTTCCCCACTCATGCAATCAAGTCCGCATGCACCTTGCGACAGATAAATGGTAACCCTGCGGACCTTTTCACAAAGAACAGGAAAGCACCTGACCCCGACAGATCCCTTGAAAATACAGCGATCCGACAACGCCATCAGCTTGTCAGCCACTAGAAAAGTTAGCCGGGATTTGACACTGGCTAACAACCGCAATAGAAAACTCAGGCTGACTCTCCCCGAGACCATATGGGCATATGTACAGTTGGAGCAATGAAGAAAGTCGCCCAAGCCGCAGTTGCAAATTGCAACAGAGCAACAAGAGCGTGAAAAAGGTGAACATTCACATTGAATAACTCGAAAAGCGATTCCGAGCCCCGGGTATCTTCTGCGAACGATACACAACTTCCTCGAAAAACGATAGCGGCTTTACCAGGTCGAGGCAGCAGAAAGATGTATCCAAATAACTACAGGAGCCGCGCATTGGTCTATCCTAGGATCAATATTCTTGTTCGGTCAAACTAATTATAACGATCTTTTGATTTATTCGCTGTTAACTTGCTAATTATCGATTCTGTAAAGCATCTCTGCTAAATCTTGTTCACCAATGTAAATACTAGAATGTAAATATCGATATAATTGTTTACGAACCAGTTCGAGTTCTACTTCGCAACATTCAACATGTACGCGCACATTTTGTAATCCAAGAAGTAATATTAATAAAATAGTTTAAACACCGCCCAGATCTGAAAACTCATGTTTGCATAAAAAAAATGCAACAAACATTTTGGCGCCCAACGTGGGGCAGTGTGTAAATAAATTATTAATAATTTTTATATTGCTTCAACATTGTCATGTGCAAGTTCGTTGTCCATGCACACATAAACGTATCATAGGACTCGGATTCAAATTGCTTACAATGCTTATAATAATAAGATAGCAATGATTGTTAAAATAGTTAACAAATCTCTTCGCACACTTCGTAAAATGCAGCAGCAATGTACACGTGCATGCATATAATCTGAGGGTTAATGTGCTCTACCGTTCTTACGCGCTCGATGCGTACGTGACGTACAGAACTTTCGCTTTTCGCTTTGACTGCATTCGCCGTTATTCGCTATTCACTGCAAGTAATCGTTTCGTCGCTTCCATCGTCTTTATCTCCATAATTCACTGCACTCGTCGCACTCATTGCTGCTACTACTACGGCCGGTTATCTGTTCGCAATCGGCGCTTCAGACACTGCCTTTAGTAGCCTGTTCAAATTAGTACCTCGTTCGGTCGTAGAAGAGCTGTCGCGGAGATCAAAGGCGTTGGAACTCATATAAATACACACATTTTACTTCGAATATGTCACAGCCATTGAAAGGTTATAAACGCCAGAGGGCAAGCATCAAAAGGAACATTGCGTGCATTAAAACCTTGGTAGAAGGACAATCTGGAGAGGACTGCAAAATATCACCGGCTGAAATTCAATGCCGTTTGGGCATTTCGGAATCATATTTTTAAACAATCATTAGCTGTGCAATCAGAAATCGAACTTCTGGATGTTAATGATAATGGGCGTGCAGAATTAAAAGATAGTTTTGTGCACATTAAAATGACTATTAAGAATTTGCTCGGCGAAGACTTAAACAATACAGTCATGGACGCCACTACACTACACCATCAGCCTCATATCACTCTCAACCCTCCCGTTTACCTCGGTTGACCTTGCCCACCTTTAATGGCAACCATTTGGAATACATAACTTTCATTTGCTTCTTTAATAAACTTGTGAATGGAGAGCAGATAACAAAATTTGAAAAATTCAACCATTTGATAACTGTTTGGAAGGTGCTGCGTTGGAATGTGTGAGAGCATTTCAAGTGACCAATGAGAACTACGCCAAGGCCTTAGAAAGGTTGAAGTCTCGGTATGACAAGCCAGCTCTAATTTTTACCGAAACCGTATCATCCATTTTCAAGTTACCTTCAGTCAATCCTTTACACGCCAATCTATTACGTTCGCTAATCGATAATGCGTCCGCATTTTTCAGTTCTCTCTCGTCCCTAGGTTCCAATGCTGATATAACCCAAGCTATGCTTATTTATGTGGTTTTGGAGAAATGTGACCAAGAGGCCAGGAATAAATGGAACGCATCCTTGGATTATTCCACAATCCCATCTTGGGCTCAGTACATGCAACTACTGGAGCGTCATTGTCAGTTTCTGCAATCCAGTAGACCAAAATTGATTCAATTGCATTTACTGCAAGGGACATTCATCATCGTTCAGTCTTACTCTTGGTGTTTGTGTGCAATGCGCAAACACAGCGCATTAGCTAATGGCGTGCGATCAATTTATGGCATTGCAGTTTCTGCAACGTTTCGATGTCGTAAAACGGCACCGGCTGTATCTTAATTGTCTATCCAAAGGTCATCAAATGGCTAATTGCCCTTCAACAAATCGTTGTCATCATTGTAATAGTTCGCAAAATAGATTGTTACATAGCAACAATGCATCAAACAACCACAATCAGGTTTATCGCCAACGAACGAAGCAGTGACACACACGCATTCGCTAATCGACACTCGCAATCGGCCTCAAATCATCCATGCAACTGCTATGGTCCTAGTCAAGGACGCAACTGTCACTTACAGACTAGGGTGCGGTCTCTTGGATTCACGTTCTCAAGTGAACTTCATCACCGAGGCCTTCGCTCAAAGGCTTCGTCTACAAAGGGAGAAACACAATATGCAAATTCGTAGCATTGGTCAAGCTCATATGGACGTCACTTCTCTTACCACCGCATCAATAAAATCTCGATTGTCATCAGTTGAATTATCGTTGGATCTCTGCATCACCTCGCATATATCTTATCAGCCGGACATTGACATTAACATTTCTGCCTGGAAACTGCCAGCAAACATTGTTCTGGTAGATGAGAAGTTCTACCAATCGCGACACATCGATATGCTGCTAAGAACAGAAGCGTTCTTTGACATTCTTGCAATTGGCCGAATAAAGCTTCACTCAACTGGGCCCATGATACAGAAAACGCTTTTTGGATGGGTAGTAACTGGCAAGTTTCAGCCACGACAGGGCACACTGCTTGCTGCATGCTTCAAGAGTAACACAAATCTAATCGATGACCATCTTAAACGTTTATGGGAAATTGAATTAGCTGAAGTTCGGAACCTCACTACTACATACCCCACCATTGCGTCTTCAAGCCCAGTAATGAGTCACCCAAGCTTCGAGTAATCTTCGACGTCTCGTGTTGTACGTCCAATCAGAAGTCGCTGAACGAGCTACTGCTTGTCGGCCCGACTCTTCAAGTTGGTTTATACTTGCTGTTGCTGCTTTTCAGATTACATCGTTATGCCATTACAGCTGATGTAACCAAAATGTACAGGCAAGTAAATGTTGAAATAAATGATTGCAAATACCAGTACATAGTTTGGCGAGCTCTTCCAGATGACGAACTGCGCAGCTACTAACTCAATACGGTCACGTATGGTACAGACCCCGCACCATACTTAGCAATACGCAGCCTGCATTATTTGGTAGATCTACATCAAGCTAAATATCCAATCGATGCTGCAGTCATTCGTTCGTCTTTCTATGTAGATGACCTGTTGTCTGGAGCCGATGATATCCAAACTCTTCGCATCATCAAGGATGAAGTCACAGAAATTTTGCATCGTGGTTGCTTTCCGCTATCCAAGTGAATTCAAATAATGCCAAATTTGTCGAAAACGTCGCTAACAAGGATCGCAGTACGTGTGACGATGGCTTAACCAGCGCACTTGGCGTCAGCTGGAATCAACATTCTGACATGCTACTGTTTAACTTCAAACCTAAAATCGTTTCATCAGCCATCACCAAGAGGAGCATTTTGTCTATTGCGTCAGCTTTGTTCGACCCTCTTGGACGGGTGTCGCCGCTCATAATCGTTGGAAAGATCATCCCACAAGAGCTCTGGCTCTCAGGGATTACATGGGATGAACCTGTTCCACAGCACTTTGAACTGGCATGGAAAAGGTGCTCAGAATCATTGCAAACTATTTCGTCGTTAGCTGTCCCTCGTTATTGCAGCCAGGTCAAGCCAATATCCCTCCAAGATAATGGATTCTGCGACGCTTCAATCCGAGCGTATGGCTGTTGTATCTACGTGCGTTCGGAGACGGTCTACGGAAACGTTGTGGTACGCCTACTCACGGCCAAGTCCAATGTGGCTCCAGTCAAAAAGAAATCGCTTCCCAAACTGGAACAATGTGGGGCACATTTGTTGGCACAAGTTTACAACAAGATAAAGGGGATATTCACCGCCAATCCGTATGCTGCTTTTTTTCGACGGATTCACAAATCGTTTTACATTGGTTAAAACAACATTCAGTGGTATTGTCAGCATTTTTGGGAAATCGCATATCTGAGATTCAGGGTTTGACTTCGATTGGGGAGTGGAAATTCATGCCCACTGCATTTAACCCAGCTGACATCGTCTCTCCAGGCTCCACCACTTCCGAATTGAAATCATCGATCTGGTTTTCGGAACCTTTCTTCCTAACCCAATATTGTGAACTTTGGCCTGTCTCAAGGAGTATCGTCAACCTTGACATGCAGGTGATCAACGCTGAACAACGGAAAAGTACAATCGTCGCCACAATGTGTACAAACCACATCTTAGATAAACTTGAGAACATCAGCACATATGTTCGCTGTATTCGCACAATCGCTTATATTTTTCGCTTCTGTCAGATGACACGACTAAAACGGAAAATCCAAACGGCTCTGTCACCTGACGAACTTCGCAATGCATCTCACAGTATAATTTGGAACATTCATCAATTCTTTTTCGCCTTCGACTTTCGCAAATTACAAAAATCTGAACCATTAAGTTTCTTAATCCAGAACGCAGATTTCACAGACATCGAGAAACATCCCCTATTGTTGCCCAGCAAATCACATTTCGTCTGGCTTTATGTGCGTCACCTACATCTTCGTAACTGCCATGCTGGACCCAAAGCTCTAGTCGCACTCATTCGGCTAGAATACTGGATTGTAAACGCCAGGGACTTAGCGCGTCGAATCGCGCGTTCTTACCTGGCGTGCGTTCGTTATAGACCCAAATTGGAAAGTCAACTCATGGGATCGCTACCAGCGGAACGTCTTCGACCAATACACCCATTTCAGCGCTGCGGAGTCGACTTTTGTGGACCAATAAATATATATGTTCGCATACGAGGAAGGGGTCCAACAAAATCATATTTGGCTGCATTTATCTGCATGGCATCCAAAGCAGTACACATCGAGGTGGTCTCGTCCACACAAGCATTCCTGGCTGCACTCAAACGAATGATTGCACGACGAGCACTGCCAACGGATATCTATTGCGACAATGGAACCCCATTTTGGCGGACTATTGGATGCAGCAGTCAAAAGCGCAAAGGGGCTGCTGTACAAGACCTTACCGAATACGCGATTAACGTTTGAGGAGCTCTGCACTATCACAGCAGAAATCGAAGCTATTCTCAACTCTCGGCCCTTGTCTCCTATGTTGCCTGATCCCAGTGATCTCTCAGCAATTACCGCAGGACATTTGCTGGTTGGAAAATCTCTGCGTGCGCTACCTGAACGCGTCGTATCCACCTCTAATCTGAACAGTTTGGAACGGTTTGACGTCATGACCTCTGCCAAACAACAATTTTGGCGCCGCTGGTCAACAGACTACACCAATGAACTTCGTTCCCGAACAAAGTGGACGACATCGACGCCAAACATCGCTGTTGGGGCCATGGTCATCGTCCAGGAAAGCAAGCTTCCACCGCAACAATGGAAGCTCGGAAGTGTCGAATCACTTGTGCCTGGAAAGGATGGTCATGTTCGAGTTGTTTATCTCCGCACAGCCGATGGCGGCTGCTGTCGACCAGTGCATAAGCTGCCAATCTTGCCAACGAACGCTTGATTATATTGAAAGCGGATTCTTATAAGGAGGAAGCGATGTTCGGTCAAACTAATTCGATTATAACGATCTTTTGATTTATTCGCTGTTAACTTGCTAATTATCGATTCTGTAAAGCATCTCTGCTAAATCATGTTCACCTATGTAAATACCAGATTGTAAATATCGATATAATTGTGAACGAACCAGTTCGAGTTCTACTTCGCAACATTCAACATGTACGCGCATATTTTGTAATCCAAAAAGTAATATTAATAAAATAGTTTAAACACCGCCCAGACCTGAAGACTCATGTTTGCATAAAAAAAGCTTTATGCAACAAATAACTCTGGAACATAAGTCATGACAAGATTCTTCGCAAGGAACTGCACGACGACACAATTCGAGTCTGGTACGTAGATAACACTAGGTAACAAAATCCAACTTTTTCCTTGCCATTTTTGCCAAACATACTTTTCCATATACCTCAGCGAAATAAGTATATGTGCACGCATATTTTTGGAAATAAAAGTGTGAAGACGAAAAGTAAAAAATCCAATTTTATTTAAATTAAAACTAAGGCAAAATAGTAACAAAAAATTAACAAAAAATATTTAAATTTTTTTCAAATTAGTAAATTAAAAAAAAATAGAAATTCTTTAAAAGAAATAAGTATATGTGCATATCTACTCTGTACTAATATTTATAAACTAATGGCTATTTCTAATAATTTATGTGTTTGCCATTTACGTGAATAACGTCTCCTAGACGTTTTGGCATGGAGTTCACCAAATTTTCCAAAACCGTTTTGGGTATTTTTTCCCATTCCTCCACCAAAACGGCTTTGAGGTACTTTAGCGTTTGAAATTGTCGGCCATGTTTATAAACTCGGGCCGATAATATTCCCCAGAGATCCTCGATAGGATTCAAATCCGGGCTAACAGCAGGCCCCTCCAAAACTGGTATTTCTCTGGATGTGAAAAAAGTTTTTGTGATGCGCGCAGCATGTATTGGTGCGTTATCCTGCTGAAAAGTCCAGTTGTCCCCATAATGACTTTCAGCAAATTCCACCAAGACGTCGTCCAGTAATTCAGTATACTTCTCCGCATTGCATTTGGTTGGAATCATGCAGAGCGGGGTCTTTCCAGCATATCCAAATGCCGCCCAAATCATAAGGGATCCACCACCGTGGTTGCGGTGATGTCGGGTTTCCCGAGGATGCCTTATATCACGCCAATACTTATGACAACCATCTGGACCATCCAAATTAAACTTTTTTTAACGGAAAATACCACATTCTGGAATTCGTCTGTCCAAAATTTATATTTTTCGGCAAAAGCCAATCGAGCCTTTATATGCCGAGGCAACAGCTTTGGCCGATTGAGTCTAGCAGCTATTTCTAATACAGTTTTACCGCTTTCTTTAAATCCTATAATTAAACCGCGGTCTTCTGGCGACAAATGTGTTCCATGTGGCATTCTAAGTTTAAATCCGTCAAAGGTACGATTTTTTTATGATTATATAAATTATTATACATTTCCATGTTACTTACGTATTTGTGTGATATTTAATTAAAAGGTCTGATTCCAATGCTTACAAAAATCACACTGATTTCTAATTGCACATATACTTATTTCACTTGAAAATAGATTTACGCCACATAAATTTGTGATAACGGTACTAAGAATAGCGTGCAAAACAGATCTGATAATACGCATTGTACAACTGGCATTCCAATGCAGACTTATGCATACTAAAAATAATTGTGCCGTTACTATTTAGGAAAATAACGGAAAAATAAAATTTGCACATATACTTATTTCGCTGAGGTATACATATAAGCCCCCATATGACAAAAAACCACTTGAAAAATTTTCCTTGTGCGGTATTTTTTACGATTTTTTAAATTTAAAATTCGGGGAAAAGTCGAAAAAAAAATTATTCTTTGCTCGTCACCCATTTATTTATATAGGTGTATTAATTGGGCGTCGTTTAGGATATTAATCATTGAAATCGATGGAGCCGTCTGGCTGAAATATTATTAATTCAGCAAACCTGCTTTATGTCGCATTTTTCAAATTCGCTCATATAAATCATGGGTCAAACGGGCCGTCGATATGCGTTCATGTGTGCAAACTTGGCTCCGATCGGCCCGAATCGGCGGAATGTTTGGCGTTACTGAAGGTGTGCACGAACAGATGCCAGTGGTTTGCGATAGTCTCCCATCTTCTACTATCCGTCGCTGACCAGAGGATCGTTCCACCCCTAACTACTTTTGGTAGCTGATTTAATGGAAAACTACCTGTTGCAGGTATCGGTCTGCACATAAGTACACCAGTACACTTATTGAGCGCTAAACAGGGAGTCCAACCTCAGAGAATTTGGACCAAACAATAATGAATTTAATGTTGAGCACAGGTAACAGCGACACGTTAACGCATTCTGCCCAATTTAGAGTAACGATATAAAGTGCCTACCAGAATTACCCGTGCACAATCTAGTCCTAACATTCATCATAAAATGAGTAATATTATGCGCATATATTCGTGGCGGTACAACCCCGATTCGTTCTGCTACATGTGGTATCTAATAACAATACCAACTCCAAAAAATTATTTAACGAAAGGTTGCAAAGTACATATAATAAATCCTTTGGAATTGAACCCAAAAATTGGAAAGAAGATTGGGCACCAACTTTTATTTGCACTATAATTATATATATATATTATAATTTACAACTAAGACTTCAATATACTTCAATAGTTTATATGCTAAATTATACTACGACTTAATTAATGTGAATTAACCCTGCCAATTCAGCATAACAAATTACTAACAATTTTCTTTCTTTTTAGGTGTACTTTTAAATTTTCAAGACCTATGAGATGGGAAAATACCGATTCTAATGGTTATGACAGTTACTTCTGCGCATTTGAATAAATTGGCATTGGGAAAAATATGAAATGTATTTATCCGCAATTATCTAGTCGTGGCTTTCAGCTTCCTGCGAAATCGGTCATATAACTTTTTCAGGAGAAGATAAATGTGCTAAGCTCTTTTCACAGGAGGAATTAAATGATTTGGTGCGATTGGTGAAACTAAGTTTGCTGAATGAAGTACTGCTGGTTTTGAAGCCAACTGACTAGTTAATTGTAGGTACGCTCTACCACATTGAAGTTTGGCCTGGATTCCGCACAGGAAATCTATGCCCAGTATCAGATCCGGATTATTAAACATTCCGTTCCGTCTGTGAATAATTTTTTAGTTTTTCTGCATTAATTTTAATGAATGATACCGTAATTGATGATCCATTAATATATTTATGACATTACAGAGTCAAACAGCAACAAATTTATGCGGAGCGGCATTCCTGAGACATTAAAGTCTAAATGTCGTAGAAGATTTTTCATCTATATCGATAAAAACTTGTCTAGCTTTGAAATGTTGTTGTTGATGTATCGCCGTCTCTCCATCAATGATTAATATCTTAAAGGACGCCCTATTAATACAGCTATATAAATAAATCTGTGACAAAACATAATTTGTCCGACTGTTCCCCGAACTTTAAAGTAAAAAAATCGTGAAAAATACCGCACACGAAATCATAATTTTCTTAATTCGAAAATATATTTGAATTGCTTGTTTAACAATTCTGTTTATTAATATACTATTATGATTAAGTATACATGTTTATCATTATTATTATAAGTCGATTCCGCTATTACTCTCAAAACTTTACGCTGCGACCGCTGATCTCACACACGACTTGCCTCTTTCCTTGCTACTCTGCGACTCCTCTCTGTAAAGCTCCGCTGCTGTTAACAGCTCCCGCTGCTGACATGCGTGCGGATGCTGCTAAACACTACTTAGCGCTTCCAACCTTTTTACATATATAGTTGCAAAACCGAGTAATGATCAAAATTGCAAAAAAATACCATATCATAATGGGCTCCATATGTATCAGAAAAAGTACGTTTGGCAAAAATGGCAAGCAAAACGTTTTATTTTGTTACCTAATGTTATAGGAAGCATTATTGAGACCAGTGGACTGCGGCAGCAGTCATCATTGCTACTTGCCCTAATAGACTACATGTATACATACCTCAGCCCTCACAAAGCAAACGGCACGTTTATTCTGTTACTCTTGAACGTGAACAAAACCAAAGTCGCTGTGTCACCTGGCACGCAGAAAATGCGTTATTAATGTTCTTTGGTAAGTGACAAAACAACACGAAAGCGTGGACTAGTACGTCGCACACACGATAACTGGACACTGCTAATTTAGCTTTTTCCTGCGCGCAATCCAAAAAGCGAAGTTGGAAGCTGAGTGTAAACTGACACTAAAAATCGAGTAATTATATGCATTAGTAATGCGTGTAATGCATTAAGCATTTACTCTCTTCAGCCCAAAAAAAGAAAAATTGTCGCCGCTGTCGGTTTCTGCATGAAACCAAAACTGTTAACTTGTTGCGTTTGTTATTGAAAAATTTAAATTAAAGCAAATAGCAAAAATCGAACTGTTTTTGTTTTTGAGAATAGAGGATAGCCTCGAAATAAAGAACAAGAACATCGGGTGTAACCGACTACTTAATACTCGTTCATATTAAAATAACAGTTTAAACAATCGAAAACGTTCTTAATTATTATAGTTATTTTCGAAAAATATAGATTTATGTCCGAACACTGTCCGTTAAATTAGTGATTGTAGCTCTTAAATTGAGGAAGATATAGATTTCTGCGGATCTCAAGACTCTAGCGTCAATAATTTGGTGATTCAAACTCTAACACTGTGGAAGTTCCAAATTTGGTAAATCCAGCATTGAAACTATGGAAGATATAAGCTTTCGCGATTCGTAGAGGCAGAGTGGTACTGATCATTCTAATGGACGCGTGGCCCACTTTGTGGGAGGCCACCAGGTCTACATACCCAATATGGTGACTCTAGCTTTAAAATTGTGTGAAGTATTATCGATTTATGCTTTTAGGTATATCGATTTTATTATTACAGGGGCGGGAGGGGTCGTGCCAAGCAAATTGTTTTTTTTGTATTTCGGAGCTTTCAAATATTCCAAATATGGAGCCTCTAGCTTAAAAACAGTAGAAGAATAGCCATTTCCATTTAGCAATCTTCAGGGCAGGTCGCCAGCAACCAGCAATATTAAATTTGGTCACTCTAGCTTTAATATTGCGGAAAATATTCACCTTTTATAAATTCGCAATTTGCGGTGTATCAACATGTTATCGATTTGGCACAAACATGTTGTTTGTAGCCGATAACAAGTATATATTTGAAGTTTCAAGTCTCTAGCTTCGATAGCGTCGACAAAAGTTGCGTTCATCCGAACAGACGGATGGATAGCATGACGGACATTGCACAAACTCAACATAATCTTTTCACTTTGTGAACGAGTATAAAAATTGATATGTTATAATAGTTCAGACATCCACTTACATGACTTGACAGAACGTCCACAATTGTCTCTTTAATTAGAGAAAAAAATGTTGCTTCCCAGAACAACACTTTGTAACAAAATGTAATTATACCCTGAACCCAATGAAATTGGGTACATCAAGGCATAGTGGTTTTGTACACATATACATATGTAACAGGGAGAAGGAGGCGTCTTCGACCCCATAAAGTACATATATTCTTTATCAGCACCATAAGCCAAGTCGATGTAGCCCTGTCCGTCTGTCTATCCCTCCATGTGTATGAACGCGTTGATTTCGGAGACTACAGAAGCTAGAAAGCTGAACGCAGATCAAGTTTATTTCAAATTACCAATAACTCGTCTCGTTTTCTTATTAGCGATAGTTATCGGTCTTCTGAGCATCTTAGAAACCATAAGAGCTAGCGCAACCAAATTCGGTTAAAAATGTCTGCGTGAAGCATACGCAGAAAGGAATTTTTCGGATTTTGGATATCTCCCCCATTCGCCCCACATATGCAAAAATGTGAAGAAAAAAATGCAATTTAAATACTACGGACTTGGGCTTTGGATTATACATAGATTTAAATGCTCTTGTTAAGCTCTGAAAATTTCAGTAAGATCATACTCGCAGCTTAGAAGTTATACACGAATTTTGTTTCCATAAGGGGCCTAGCGCAGTAGCCTGTGTTTACATAGGTATGTGTGTATATGTGATTCTGTGTTTGTGTGTATGAATCCAAGGGGACTGAAATATATGATTGAATCACAGAGTTCAGGGAATCCTCTTGTTTTTTTCTGCCTCATAAAACAAAAGACCACTTTGCAAAAATTTTAAAACAAAATTTATTTAAATCTAGTATTCTTTTAGTTTTTCCCTAAAGCTAATCAATATATCTATTATCTATTAGTCACTCATATATATGTACATCAATTAATTACACCACATAAAGTAATAACTGATGCTCCTACAGTTTTAGAAAAATATAAAAAATATTGAATATTTCAAACCTTATTATTATTAATATTCAATATAAAGAAATTTTCCATTTCAAATTTTTAATGTAACGTGCGCAACTCTATAAGACAAGCTGGAAGTCAGAGAAAACGTAAAAATTCGTTTTTAGTCAGCCAAAGCCAATGCAACACCTAATTACGCATATATTGACCGACAAAAGTCTACATACGATCCCCATTTTAGCTGTATAACGAACCCCTCCCTATGCATTATCCGAAAATGTAATGATGTAGTAAAGTTTCAAATCTATTTTTATTAATAAACAAAAAATACCTGTTTTCAATATAAACTTAAAAAGTTATAAACAAAAAACGAAAAAAACCATTGACAAAAATGAACATACGATTTCAAAAGTAGTAAAGAAAACTAATAGTAGGCACTAAAAGTAAACAAAATGATTTGTTTTATATTTCGTTGGCCCACATTTTTTGATTGCCTGCAGGCGTTTGATTATTGAATTTACTAAATTTTTTATCTCATTGGCAGTTATTTCTTCCCATGCCTCTTGGAGCATTTGTTTGAGTATTGCAGCACTAGATATTGCATATTCTCGTAGAGTACGCTCCAAAAGTTCCCAAGAGTGCTCAATAATTCTCAATTCCAATCTTTGGGATGGAGTGTATAACTGTCGTGGGGCGTGGTACAGCAGCCAATCCTTAACAATGTTGGCAGTATGTTTTGGATCGTTATCCTGCTGGAAAATCCAACTCCCAACAAGGCTTAGCTTCTCGATCATATTTGTTCTTATATTGATACCGATACATATTTCCCTCTATGAAAACTAAATTTCCCACTCTAGACGCGGTGACAGCACCCTAAACTATCACATTGCTTCCACCATGTTTGACAGTCGAAATCAAATTCTTCGGGTCGATTGCAGTGTTCACTTTTCTCCAAACTTTGGCTCGCCCGTCACTTCCAAATATATTATATTCTGATTCGTCGTTGAACAAAACGCTTTCCAGAAATTGATTCCTTTGTTTTTATGCTTTTTGGCGAATGCCGAGCGAAGTTTGTGGTTCTTTTCGCTAAGCGATTTCTTGCGTGTAGTTCTGCTGTGGAAACCGTTGTTGTTCACTGTTCTTTGAATTACTTTTGGATGGATATATTTAGGGGATCTTTTGGCAATATCCTGGGCCAAGTTAGCGTCATGCATTTTTTGATTTTTATTCACTTTCTTTAATACAAAGAAAACATCTCTTCCATTAAGCTTTTTTGGGCAACCATTGCGAGGCTTTTTTTCTATACTCACTGTGTTCTTATAGTTTGTGAATATTGTTTGCACTTTAGCTTTACTTCAATTTATAAGTTATAATATTTCACCAAGCGATTTGTTTTCATTTCCTAATTTTACAAGAAACTGTCGCACATTAGATGAAATTTGCGCTCTTAAAGTTGTGAGACCGCAAGGGCAACGATTTTGTGTTTGTTCTCAATTTGGTGAAAAACAAAAATATGTTTACGCTTTACGCATCTTAGTGTTTATATTGTCTTTGGTCCTTTACTCTTTTAAATTTTAATTATTATTTTTGCAACTATCTCAGCGAAATAAGTATATGTGCAAATTTTATTTTTCCGTTATTTTCCTAAATAGTAACGGCACAATTATTTTTAGTATGCATAAGTCTGCATTGGAATGCCAGTTGTACAATGCGTATTATCAGATCTCTTTTGCACGCTATTCTTAGTACCGTTATATATGTGCAATTAGAAATCAGTGTGATTTTTGTAAGCATTGGAATCAGACCTTTTATATGTATAATAATTTATATAATCATAAAAAAATCGTACCTTTGACGGATTTAAACTTAGAATGCCACGTGGAACACATTTGTCGCCAGAAGACCGCGGTTTAATTATAGGATTTAAAGAAAGCGGTAAAACTGTATTAGAAATAGCTGCTAGACTCAATCGGCATCGGAATACAATTACAAACTTTTTAAAAAACCCGGAAAATTACGGGAAAACTGAGCGGAGCGGCAGACCGTCAACCATTGACAACAGGTGCAAAAGGGCAATTCGTCGCCTAGCTACCAAAAAAAGTATGTCTTGTGCCGAAATCAAGCATCATTTAGATCTCGACATCACTAAAAGACGAATTAATCAAATTTTAGTTGAAAATGGTTCGATTAAGTATTGTTCGCGGGAACCTGTACCAAAGCTGTTGCCTCGGCATATAAAGGCTCGATTGGCTTTTGCCGAAAAATATAAATTTTGGACAGACGAATTCCAGAATGTTGGTATTTTCCGATGGAAAAAAGTTTAATTTGGATGGTCCAGATGGTTGTCATAAGTATTTGCGTGATATAAGGCATCCTCGGGAAACCCGACATCACCGCAACCACGGTGGTGGATCCCTTATGATTTGGGCGGCATTTGGATATGCTGGAAAGACCCCGCTCTGCATGATTCCAACCAAATGCAATGCGGAGAAGTATACTGAATAACTGGACGACGTCTTGGTGGAATTTGCTGAAAGTCATTATGGGGACAAATGGACTTTTCAGCAGGATAACGCACCAATACATGCTGCGCGCATCACAAAAACTTTTTTCACATCCAGAGAAATACCAGTTTTGGAGTGGCCAGCTGTTAGCCCGGATTGGAATCCTATTGAGGATCTCTGGGGAATATTATCGGCCCGAGTTTATAAACATGGCCGACAATTTCAAACGCTAAAGGATCTCAAAGCCGTTTTGGTGGAGGAATGGGAATAAATACCCAAAACGGTTTTGGAAAATTTGGTGAACTCCATGCCAAAACGTCTAGGAGACGTTATTAACGTAAATGGCAAACACATAAATTATTAGAAATAGCCATTAGTTTATAAATATTAGTACAGAGTAGATAGCCACATATACTTATTTCTTTTAAAGAGTTTCTATTTTTTTTAATTTACTAATTTGAAAAAAATTTAAATATTTTTTGTTAATTTTTTGTTACTATTTTGCCTTAGTTTTAATTTAAATAAAGTTGGATTTTTTACTTTTCGTCTTAATACTTTTATTTCCAAAAATATGCGTGCACATATACTTATTTCGCTGAGGTATATAATTTTTAATTAATAAACTTATAATTTCTGTGAAGGATCGCAAAAATAGTCCCGGTCACACCCACTCCCACCCCGCAAATCATGAAAATCTATATCACCCACAATTTTACAACTACAGTCACCAAATTTGCCAGACAGTGTTCGGGGACCTCCTATTAAGATCGAGCGAAAAAATTTTGTCCACGCCCATCCCCGCCCCCACTAAATATAAATATTCTATATTTTTAGTTAAAAAACATTGGTAACTACTGTGTACGGTGAATGAGTATTGCGCATTCTTAACTTCAATTAGAATCATCAAATTCGGAATATTGTGTTTTACACATCTTTTATTGAAATAAGTAAATTTGTTTATTGACTCTTTTAGAACTAATTTGAGTTAAATAATATATTCGGCTGTGGTTACACCCACTATAACATTTGATTAGCCAGAGGCTATACCTAATGCGATTCCACCAATGAATGAGGTTAAAAAAATGTGTAGGTCATTTATTTTCGGTCCTTCTTCATCTCCAATATATTTAGCGTACCATTTCCTTACTTTCATTGTTTTTCCTTTGAGTTGGTTTTCCGCTTTGTCAAGTTTACGATCCAAATATCTCTCCGTCTGAAAAAGATCGAAATATAAAATATTACTTTATTCAAGAAATTCTAATTATACCATGCAACAAAGCATTGAACAGTTTCCCAAAAAAGATTAGCATAAGCTATTTATATATTTATGTAGTTCAAAAGGGGATATAACATTTTTTTTTTGATTTTGACAATGCTCTAACAATACTTTATTGCCACTCACTCAGCTTCCAAGAGAGCAAAAATTTCAACCGTAAAATACATATCTTCTAACACAAGCAGCAGTATTAATATTTGGAACATTACATGTCTCTATTAAAAAAAAAAAAAAGTAAGGGGTTCGTGAACATATCAAAATATTTTAAAAACATGAATTAAAATATTTCAATAGACATACAGTCGACGGCATAAATATTTTGACAAAACTATGCGCTGTTTTTTCTTTTTTCTTGCAAGAATTGTAAAATGGAACGGTTTCATTATCTACTGAAAAGTAAATTACATTTATGCAAAAAGGAGCATGCAAAGTATTTTTTTAATTCCTCTATGCGTTTTCTTGTTTTACGCACTCTTATCTTTCGCAAGCTGATAGTAGGTGGACAAAAGTATTTTGACATTTGCTCTATTCAGTCGGTGTTGAAATACTATTGATCTTGAAGCTAAGCGACGCTACCGTTAATATTGACTACTGATTCAAAAAAGAACAAATTTGTTTCATAGATTTGCTTAGCTATGGGTAAAACAAATGAATTAAGGGACTTTGTGAAACATGATATGGTGGCGAGTGGTATTTCTGTAGAAAATATCAGTAAATTATACAAAGTACCCCGCCAAACTGTGTATTATCAAATTAATAAATATAAAAACCACACCACACAAAACTTGGCACATTGTGGCAGACCACGTAAGAAAACAGAACAGAACGATCGTTTGATTCAAGGGAAATTTAAGAATAATCCTTTAGAAAATTCAAAAACTGTTGCCAAGGAGCTTTCTAATTACATCAACATATGTCAAAGGACAATTCGCAGACGATTAAAGGAAGCTGATTACGGCACGTACATAACCAGAGTTATTCCTCAGATAACCATGAGAAATAAAATCAAACGCCTTGAATTTGCCAAATTTGCCAATATATAGACAAGCCCCCATCCTTTTGGCACAGTGTTTTGTGGAGTGACGAAAGTTCTTTTAGTTACCACTGTTCAAAAAAAGTTTTCGAAAGAATGCCAAGAACGGTACATAAAAAAAGAGTCCCCGTTTGTGTGAGATTAAGCCATGGAGGTGGAACCGTAATGTTTTGGGGATGTGTTGCCTATAATGGGGTAGGAAACTTTATTCCCATCGATGGAATAATGAATAAAAATAAATATTTACATATTTTAAAGGATTGCGCTTTTCCTTCTGGTGAAAATTTGTTTGGAGAAAACTTTATATACCTGCAGGATAACGCGCCGTGCCACAAGGCGAATTTAATTACCGAATTTTTAAGTGAAGTTGGTGTTAACACGCTGGATTGGCGACCACAAAGCCCCGATTTAAATATTATAGAAAATATATGGGCTTATTTAAAGCAAAAACGATGTCCAAATCTATCAAGGACGCGTGAGGAAACAATATCAGAGGTAGAAACACTGGAAGGATATTTCATTGGACTATATCCGAACTTTGGTTGATTCCGTTCCCCGAAGTCTGCAACAAGTTATAAGTGCTAAGGGACGTTATATTTTGTATTAATAATAAATATAATTATGTAAAAATAGGCGGAACTCACTATACTCATTTCACTTCATGAACGCGTATAAAAATACACAATTTATGTACTACACCCTTGGTCTCTGGTTTCTACATAGATTTACGTACCAATTCCTTGATCGATTGAAACTGCCGCGCTCAATTTGACGCATCAACTAAACTAAATTAATTGGCCGAAAATGCTGACAAGATTTTGAAAACAGATTAGTTTTCGTCCAATGGCTGATATGGCGAAATCGTTTCTGTCCGCAATTTTAATTAAGCTTGTTACGATTATTCAAGCGGAGTTGGTCATTATCCAAATGTCACAAAAATGTTGAACCGTTGGAAGATGTACAATTAATGTTCATCAAGTTCTCCAGCTTATCATACATCAACACATATTTCACCACTCAAACCACTGTCGAGCGTCCCTGGACCTTTTGATAGAGTTTTGTTCGTTTTGAATAAGTTCGATTAAACTATTCACTTAACTGAATAAACAAACTACGTATCAGGTTATAGTTCATTGGTTTTATTCCCTCGTGTCCTTTCAAGTTCGATTATCGTTCGTTTTGTTCAGAGTCTCGTTATAGTTCATTCGAGTCCTATTATAGTTATATGGCGAGAGGCTTGGATTTGAAATTAAACAACGCATTAAATCCCATATTAAATAACAAAAACAAACTCCATTTTATTCGCATTCTTAAACGAACGACGTGGAAAATGACATTGCGGTAATCAGTCTGATAGGGCATGCGATGTCTCTATGGGAGGGAAGATTAATGGCGGAAACAGGCAGAAACCAGTATAAGTGTGGAATAAGTAAAGCGTAAGAAACGGCATAGTAGCAAGGCGACAACTGCAACGAGGCAGGTATGCTGCTGCAAGTCCCCAGGGACATGTAGTGGTCTGCAGAGCAATGCGCACTGTTCTCAAAGTAGCGATCAAAAGAAACAAAAAACCGATACTGGCAAGAATTGTGAGCCCATTCGGACGCACAGCCTTTTGGACAGGCATATAAGTCGTGATGGGCAAGCTGAATAGTTGCGATAGTCACTGCATTATTCCCGGCGCTACTATGCGTCTGGGCACCACGCAGTCCATAGACTCGGCATTCAAACCAACTGAGGCGGCAGATGGTCGCATGCTTGTGACACGAAACAAAGGCATTGTGACACCGCATTCGGCCATGCTCAACAACCTGTTCTACAAGTGCATCAGGCAGCAACACTTTGCCAAGGCATGAAAGCTCCAATGACTGGATCAGTTCCTTACCGGAAATAAGCCTCCTGGAGATGCTTAATACTACAGGCCTTTGTGCAAGACTGACGTTTTTTCGCGATAGACTCCAGGAAAAACTGCATGAGCTCCGCGGCCTATCCGATCAACATTTCGGCTACCGCAAGAATGTTTTCACAGTTGGACTTCCGCTTAAAACAAATTATTATTGTAAATACTTCACCGTTTGGTGGTATTTCTGTCATAGTCTTCGGGGATCTACGACAGTTATCAGCAATGGGTGATAGTTGGATTTTCGAATCCAACTCAAATGATCCCTACATTGTCATTTATGCGTGCATCTCTGTGGAAGTTATTCGATCGGACAGGTTAATGTTTCAGTCGTCTGTTTTGTTTCGTTGAGGGTTCAACATACTCAAACGAAAATATCGAGATTCCAGGTATTACTATTTTTGTCCGTCAATATTGCGAGATAATACCTAACGCAGTGAGGCTTAGAAGGGGTATCATCACTTTCGATAGGAATAATATTATAAACAATGTCTAAGCAGAAGGAAAATATCAGGGCCAGTCGTTTTTGAAAATCCCATATTTCATTATAGGTCTATAGGTTTTATAGTAGTTTGTAAAAGTCCAACATATCCTTTAGCTTTGTTAAAAAGAGAACTTGAGAATTTATTTCAGTAAAATGAATTTTTAAATAATAATAGTGCAATTTGAGGGGATTTTAATTTATGTTTAAATAAATTGGCTAGATGCAAAAAATACCATAGTGGAATCGCAGTTAGTATTCAGATAGTGTAAATATTTGAATTTTTTTGTATGTATACAAATTAAGCTCAAAAGCACAGCGAAAGAAGAAATAACGGGCCAAATCAAAATTTTGTTTTGCGTTCTTTGTTGTGTGTTGTCTCATAAGAAACAATGTTCGCTTGCATTATGCAACAAAAAAATGTTTTGCTATATCCGGTGTTTTAGCGTTATGGTAGTAAGTTAGTGGTTATACGTACACTTTGGCAAACTGATGTCAAGCGATTGAATAAGGTAACCAGATAAGCTATGTTAAACAAATAAGGAGACAAAATGAAAAAACAAAATATCACTTTAAATTTATGATGCGTCTGTAGTGAATTGTACTATTGTGCTAGCGTGCCGGAATATTGTCGGTCTATAAGAAAATTTGAAACCTCAGACTAAAGCGGGTTTGGAATTGATTTTCAAAACTGTTAAACTCACTGTCCTTGTTGACAGATTATATGTTATAAATAAATAACAAAAAATATAACGCAAAAAATGATAATAAATGTTTACCTTATCTAACCAATTTTTGTCATTCCCTGATATTGAAGATTCCACCTTTTCAGCTATTTTGTCCACACTTTTCGTCAACTTCGGCCAGTCAATTTTAATAAATCCTTCCTGGTGTGCTATTTCAATTAAAATAATACTTCCTCCAATAGCAAACGCCGCAAACTTTCCAAATTTTATTGTTGTATATCCAGTCGCCCTGTAACACACAAAATGTAAATATTCAGCAATACGAGATTAAGTACCGAAGCTTACATTATTTCTAATGCAAAAAGCACATATAATGCTTTTTTGAATCTAATATTGCATAAGAAATCCTATTATGGTTCACCACTATTCAAAGAGCATATTGATTCAAAGAGAAGTACCGAAGCATTTTTGTATTGTGGTCCCACAGGAACTATGGTTTTATTCTGGTCTTTAGTTCACTCACAATCTCAAAGAGAAAAACAGCGAGCCACTTGCTTTGTTTCGCTGGTCTCAGTGATTTCATTGATTACTAATAGACCAACGAAATAGATGTATGTATGTGTTTATGTAGCAGCAATATTAAATTCGTAAATTATACAGACAAATGAAAATTAAATATTTTTGGCTCCGATGAATTATACAATATCTGGCGAAAGACAAATGCAGAACTGCAAAACAAACACTTAAAGGTGACAATTAGGCATGGTGTTGGCAGCGTCATGGTTTAGGCTGCTTGACTTGTCTGCATCGGGTTAAATTCGCCTTATATTGATTCACCGCTCCCAATCATAAGACATAAATGTAATTAAAAATTGATGGGCAATATTGAACGCAAGAATCCGGACAAACCAAATTTCTTCCAAGGCTGCAATTAACCTAATAAGACCCAAAAGTTGGTCGACTTAAGGCCAAACATGCTGAAAGTGGTGTTGACTAAATGGTAGTTGAACATGAAATATTATTTAAATCATATTTATTATCGTTCACAAAGTGTAAAGAGTATACTGGGTTTGTGTAATGTCCGTCATGCTGTCCGTCCGTCTGACCGAATTAACGCAAATTTTTTTTGGCGCTATTGAAGCCGGAGACTGGAAATATATACTTGTCAACGAATTGTTAAAATTGTTGTGCCATGCCAACTGGGAGCCTGGCATATCGATCATATCTCTACACTTAAAATCGAACATGGATAAAAAGATAAATATTTCCTACAATATTAATCTATAGCCACCAAATTTGAAATGTACCATGCCCTCTAGAATGACCCACTCACCAAAAATCGGAAATGACTATGCCTCCCACAGCTTTTAAGCTAAAGGCTTCATATTTGGGATACATATTACATATTACTGGGATACATATTTGGGATACATATTACTTTTCTGGTCACATCCCCTGCCGCCGTCCTAATCGCTTTATCAATATAACTGATACACGTGTATATAAACTTCTCACAACTTTATCTCTAAAGTCACCAAATTTCGTATGTACATTGCTGGTGTCGTCCCCCAAAGATTAAGACCTTAATATCCCGACTATGCCTCGCCAAAAAGCCGCTCACCTATCGGCATATCGCAGGTATTCCAGAAGTATAATTTTGGGTTTTTAAAGTTAGTTAGTTAGTTGAAGATCCAAAGAATTAGGTTAGTTGGAAATCACAAAAGATGCAGTTTATGCAGTAAAGGCGAATGATTACCAAAAGCAAACACCTTACTGAAATCAGTGTAAATAACATCTGTTTGCATTTTATTTTGGAATCCTTTAATAACAAAAGTGATGAATTCCAATAAGTTAGTGGTTGTAGATCTATATTTCATGAACCCGTGCTGGCAGGGTGAAACAATATATATATACAAAGATGTTGTAGTTGAGAAGTTAATAACTTCTCAGTAGCAGACAATTAGAAATACGTTAATAAACATTGCACTTGTCTCCTTTTTTAAAGAGAGGAATAATAAATTATTCTTGCCAAATGTTAGGAAAAGAACGTAACTCCACGGAAAATTTAAATATTTAATACAAAATATTTAAAACCGAAATTTACTACCTGGGTTTAGCACGCGGGCCGGAATCTCAATCAACACCTCTAAAGTGGGGTGATAGAGATCTTCCGGACATGATATAGTACGGGAAACAGAGAAAAAAAGATTGATCCAAGACAAAAATAAGGTCAAGCATTTTATACAGCGAATTTGGGATAGCATTGATTTGACACAATGACATCCCAAATAAATTATCAAGAAAATCATTTTGAGTCGTGGAAGTCAACACGCTAGAATCAAGAGTAAACATCCAAGTAGTTCTAGCAATATTGAAATCATCAACAACCACAAAAAATCCCAATCTGAAAGCATAGCGGAGACAGATTCTACAGCAGAGTAATTCATAGAATACACAGAATTATTTGAAGGAGTAACATAGGAACAAGTTATAAAACGACAGACACATATGGGGCGAATGGGGGAGGTATCTTAATTTCGAAATGTTCTTAATCTGCGTATGCTTCGTTTACATTTTGAACCAAATTTAGTGGCTTTACCTTTTATGGTTTCTAAGATATTTAGTTTAAAAATCTATAATTATCGATAATAAGAAAATGAGACGAGTTGTCGATGATTTAAAATGAACTCCTTCGTAGGGTACACACGAACTTAAAAAGTCCAGGTTAAGCTTTCTGGCTTTCGTAGTCTCCGAAACTCATGCGTTCATACAGACAGACGGATATGACTAGATCGACATGGCTATGCTGATCAAGAATATATATACTTTTTGGAGTCGGAGATGACGGAGACATTTGCACAAAACCGTTATTCTATTGGACGTAGATGTACTAACGAACAGTAAATTTAAGTGGCGCGGGCTTGTTAACGCGCGGACATAGGCAAAATGCGACCCACTTACCGCCCAACCGAACGAGGCGCGCGCTGCATAACGTGCGGAACGAAGATCGCGAACAAATGGACAGATAACATTGGCCTAAAGAAGAAGCATTACTGTAAATATTATTATAATAATATTTATATAATAAATATTATATGGCACATTTGAAGGGAAAGCGATAAAATATTCCTCGTATATCTGCTCGGAACCGCAAAACTAATTTGACTGATTAATTCAGTAGAATCTATTCATTAATTTGTGTAAGAAGATTACACCTAGCATGGTTCTACGATTAGAAAGAGAGAGAAGATTTATTAGTAATAGTCCACTAAGGTAAGAAAAATTATTGAATGCGAGAATTAGGATTAGTTAAGACCCCGTAGGGGAAATTGTTTTTGTACAGATTAAATTAAAGAGTATTGGGGACACCATATACAAAATCCATATTCAAGAATTCGACAAACAAATGAAGTAAGTTTCGTACATCACCACCCGAGAGTTGTTTATCAGAGAATGAAGGTCATTTATAAACAAAGTAAATAACAACGGACCAAAGTGACTTCCTTGTGGTACTCCGGAAGTACCTTGAACAGGTTTAGAGAGTAATGTAAACTTTTTGGGTTCTTGAAGATAAATAGATAGATATCCAAAGAAGTTATTTGGAAATCCTAGAGGATGAAGTTTATGCAGTAAAAAGGAGATATAGCCATTTCCGATTTTTTAAGGCGGGGTGGCTGGGGGCGTTCTAGTGGGCGTGGCCGGGTTGCAATCTTTTGGCAAGGTTACCAGCAATCTACACACCAAGTTTGGTGTCTCTAGCTTTAAAATTGTGTGAATTATACACATGTTACTATTTTGAGCTTTCAAATATATCGATTTCAACGATTACGGAGGCGGAAGGGGCGTGGCCGGAAATTTTATCTGTAATGTTTGGGGAAACTTTCCAGTAATTTATATTCCAAATATGGAGCCTCTAGCTGAAAAACTGTAGCAGATATATCCATTTCCGATTTCTTAAGGCGGGAGCGCTAGGGGGCGTTTTGGTGACTTACTTTTATATTGTGGGAAATATTGAGCTTTAATCAAATTGCGATTTGAGGTGTACCGACATGTTATCGATTTGCCAGCCTCCAAGTGGGCGTGGCACAAAAATCTTAACACGTCTGAAGCGTATAACTACAAGTATATATCCAAAATTTCAAGTCTCTATCTTCAATAGCGCCGAAAAATATTGCGTTCATCCTGACAGACATTGCACAAAACCAATATACTAGTTTCACTTCGTGAACGAGTATAAAAATAATTTGAAAACAAAATTAAGATAACTGCCTCTAAAGTCTGCGCAAATTATACTGTATATAATTTTTTTGTTTTGTACTTTTTACATTCGTTGACACTCGCTTTGTCGACTGATTAAGTAAATAAAATAAAAATAAAAAAATGTATATGATATAGATATAAACAATTTAATAAACTGGAACTGCGTATTTTAAAAGTGTAACCCATTTAATTTACTTAAAATTACCTTCTGTTAGTCAAGAGATGGAAACGTATAATTTTTTTCTTAAGCGGGGCATCTTTTTACAGTATAATTCTAAATTCATTCAATCTCATACATTCACTTATTCTCATTCTAATATTATACAATTATTATTATAGCTACTTGTCACCTTACATTACACACAGAAAGTAATGAGTCCGGATTTTAGAGGTCACAAAATTGGGAGGTGTTTGAGATACAGAGTATATAATAGGAAACATTTTAGTGTCCGAATTTTCCGGATGTCCGAATTACCAGGTGTCCCAATTAACAAGATTATACTGTATTTTGAGAAAATATAGAATTTTTATATTTTGTAGGGGCGGTGGGCGTGGCCAACATTTTTCGGCTGGATCTTAAGTGGAAGTTATCCGAACACTGTCTACCAAATTTGGTGACTTTAGCTCTAAAATTTGACACATATTGGGAGGTCTTCAGTAATATGTCTGAAAATTGTATGCATGCCAAAAAAGTTTACGTACATTCACTATATGCCGTTAACCGTTTGATATTTCTTGCAAAATAGTCGCGATATTCCCTTTAATCCAATGAATTTAATTTGTTGTTTCGGGAGCGAGTGGTCATAATGGGCCGAGGAAAGGAAATCCCGCTTGAAACGCGTCAAATAATTTTGAAACTATACCTAGAGGAGAACTGTGTTCGTACCATTGGCAGTATAATTCAGAGGGTTCCTTCCAGTGTACATCACCATACGGACACTCTAGAAATGTCGAAGTTCATATCACAGCGTCCTCCAAAATTGACTGCTAGAGGCAAACGCCAAATCCTGACCACAATTAAAGCTGATCCAAAATAATCGCGACCCTATGTAAATTTAGGAGGAAATATTTCAAAGCTCAGACCATGCAGTTCATCCAGCGGTTCGAAATGTGCTCTACAAGCAGGGGTACAACGCTCGAACACCTCGCAAAAAATATTTGATCTCCAGTCAACAGAGAGAAGAGGCTGGCATTTGTTAAGAAATAACTGGACGAGTCGGATTCATTTTGGAATAGTGTTATTTGGAGTGACGAGTCCGAATTCAATATTTTCGGTTTGGATGGATGCCAAAAAGTATGGAGTAAACCCATTGAAGCACTCTAATTAAAATATTGAACTCCAGCCCTTATGAACAGTGAAGGCAACGTGATTGTTTGGTTGTAAACTTGTCTTTATACATGCCAGAATGGACAAATCTCTCTACCTCAAAATCTTGAAGTATTACCTTAAAGACAGGGTGAAACATCTTCAGTTGAACGAAAGAATGTTTTTGTTTCAACAAGACAGTGACCCAAAACCCGACTCAAGGAGTGGTTACTGCACAAGCAATTATAAACAGTCTCCAGACCTCAGTCCAACTGATTAGAAAAAAAATATCAGAAACCTCCACAAATCGTGGAAGGACTGGTAGTTTTGCGGTCTTAATGAGCAAAAATAGCCGAAAAAGGCATACATGGGACGTCTAATAATCTGTTATTTTATGAAATAAGATAAAAAAAACGAGTTATGTTCCTACATACAGTGGGTAACAGCTTAAATGATACAGTTAGGTTTTTCAACTTTAAGGCGTCATATCTCCTTACCTAAATGTGGTATTAACTTGGTTTAAACGGCTATTGATCAGTTATTTTATAACAATTTAGTAACAATGCTTAATAATTAAAGGGGGGGAAAGAAAACAGTAATAAAAATTCAAAATAAAACAAAAACTCAAAAATTTCATGTTACAGCTTATTTGATACAGAACTCTTAAAACTAAAATTAACGCTAATAAAAATTATATTAATATTTTGTGTGATACCCTTTTGCATTCTTTACCGCTTTCAAGCGGTTTGGAATGGAATTGGCTAATTTTTGGGTCACTTCTTTGGGTATTTTGACCCACTCCTCCGTTAGGGCCCGTTTTAAATCATTTTTATTAGAAATTGGTCTATTTCATATCTTTTCATCTAAAATTGCCCACAAATTCTCAATTATATTTAAATCTGGGGACTGTGCAGGTGGAGTTAGCAAGTGCGGACAGTTCCATATTCACCAACTCTGCACAATTCCCGCCTTATGTTTGGGGTCATTATCTTGGTAAAATGAAAAGAGTCCTTTATTCCCAACTCCTCGGCACTTTGAAGCAAATGGCTCTTCAAAATATTTAGATACTGCAATTTATCTATCATTCAATCAATAAACACCAAATGTCCTACTCCTCTAGCTGAGGCCCAAACCATAACGGAGCCTCCGCCGTGCTTCATCGTTGGCTTTAAATTTTCTTTATTCAGCTCTTTATTTGCTTTTCTCCACACATATTTCCTCCCATCCGATCCAAACAAATTAAATTTGGACTCGTCTGCAAAAATAACAGTATTCCAAAATTCTGGACCTTGCAATTCATACTCTTTTGTGAATACAAAACGAGTCTGTTGGTGCTTTTTGTTTAGAAATGGCTTTTTGCGGGCTACTCGGCCATAAAAGTCATGTTCATGTAATACTCAGCGGACAGTTTGAGCGCTGCATGATTTGCCAAAAGCTTTTTCAACATCTACAGCTATTTTTGGAGCCGATAGCATTGGATTTTTCCTTACTTTCCGCACAATCAAGCGCTCTTCCTCTTGTGTAAAAATTTTATTTGGCGCTGTTCGCCCTTTGTTTTTAATTCTGTTTTCGTGCAAAAATCTATATATTATATGCTGAATGGTGCCAAATGGTATATTAACAATTTCCGAAATTTTCCTGTATGAAAGTCCTTTTTTAAAATGAAAAATCACCAGCTCTCGCTGTTCAATGGTTGTGCGCTTTCCCATTTTAAAATATTCGTCTATTCTCAATTGACTACCGCTTTCAAATGAAACAAATTTTAGCAAAACTGAAGCAGAATGAATGTAAAACACGTAAACGAAAAAAAGAACCGTTAGAATGTGGTGCGTACGAGTAAAGTAAATCACCAAAGCTGCTGTATCAAATAAGCTGTAACGCTTCATTTTTGCCTTTTTCTTTTCCGTTGCTTCTTGCGCTGGATGTACTCACATATTGTAAATTTTTTTTCCTATAGTATGTATAATTTGTCAAATTAAAATTTGCTAGTTGAAACTTATTGTCTATTGCATTTAGATGCGGAGATTTTGCGCTGTAAAGTTGAAAAATCAAACTGTATCATTTAAACTGTTACCCACTGTATGTGTATATAAACAGGTACACATATATACCTATATATATGTACCCCAAATACTCTACTTTTTGAATGAGTATAAAAATGGAACAGGGATATACGCCATTAAAATTAAAATTTAATAATGTTGTGTGGTGTACGCTGAATTATGCCTACAATACACAATTAATGGAAGTTAAAACATTTTATGGAAAACCAGTACATAACGCTTATATGGGGGCACCGCATTTCTGCATAAACGGTATTCTGGATAAGTCCGTTGTATTTTATTGGCAATATACCCAAACGCATTAATGAAAATGTTGCTTATTTGCAATGCATTCAATGCATTTTTTGCAGTTGCATATAAGCTGTATGTACTTTATGTATATTTATACAAGAATATCCACATAAGTTCGACTACGAAATGTTTAAAATTTCTATACGTACCATCCTGAAGTTACACCAATTAATAGTTGTGAATAAGCCGATCGGCTACTAATATCGCCCAATACTCCTTTTAAAAACTTGGATGCTCCTTCCATATTAACGTATTTTATAATTATAATTATTATTTAGTTAGCTGTGACGAGTTTAGAATTGTATCGAATCGGTAGGGTTAAGTTCGATTGAACTACTCATTCATAGTTCATGGTTCGTTTTATTCCCATTTTATTCCCATGACGTACTTGAGTCAAACTAGCATCGGTCATTTAGCGTCGATTTATGGAACTTTGTTCCAGCTGCGGAACCAAATTTTTTTCAGCTCTTATTTATGTTTTTCGGTACTAAATCAAAAAAATGTCAATGAAAAATAGTTTAGATTGGGATTCTGTAATATATAAATGCATTTATATGTATATTAAATCTTTCAATATGCGTAAAATGTGTGGTTAGGCAATTGAGTTATTGCCATTCTCGAAAAAATCGACATTTGAGGGAAGCCCGCAAACATTGATTTTCCCGAAAGATTTAAACTGATTTGTAGATACATTTAAGTAATTTTTCACATACATTTGAAAGAGAATATTAAGAAATTGTTAACCAAACTCAGATTGTTCGTTAATACAATAAGTCTATCGAACTGCTAACTCATATATGAAGTGAACTGTGGATTCAGTGTTAAGTAATTGTATGAAGATATTGGCGGGACATATATAAATTTGAAATTTTTTGTTAACTTATTTACGATATTTGTGGACTTTAATTTAATTATTAAATTTAGTAATTCGAAATAACAAAAATAAAAAATAAAATGTATGTAAAGAAATCTGTATTATTGCTATTAAAAACTGACATTTTAATTTATTCTTATATTGACTTAAGCAATATATCTTGCACATATGTATTTATATATATTTATAGATTTTACGGACAATCTACGGTAAGAGCAGTCTTTTATATCGAAAAACAAATTCGCTGCTCTTTCAATTATGAAAATCGGAGCGTAGAAAACTGAATTTTTGGAACTACTTGTGCTGCAAACATCTTATATTATCTAATATCTATAAAATTTAAGCAACAAAAAATATATATTCTTTCACAGAAAATGGCCAAAATACACGGTAATTTGTAGAAAACAAATGCATATAAGTATTATATTCCGTTTCTATAATATAATATAATCCATTGATATTTTCTTTGTTTAACCAGTAAAAATGAAAAAGGTAAAACAGCAGTACAACAACAAAGGTAAAACAACACTATAACTGCCATGTCACGGAGCTGGCAGTATGGATCTTCCGCATCAGTGACTGCAATAATTTCGACGGAGGACACGCCAACAACAAGTACAACGACCTCCTGAACTACAGGAATCGCAGCAACAACAGCCACTGCAACAGCCTTCGTCCAACCTCCGCAGCGCAATTGCAAAATACAATAACAAGATCAAATGCAAATTCCACTGCCAATAGCATTAAGAACAACAACGTGCAAACGGAAGAATCAAAGCAAAACGTAAAACGGGTGCGGCTGTGCAGACCGGCATGGATCGTTACTTCCAAATCAAACTCAAGCTAAGTCCACAAAACAAAAATACTGGTAATTAAACATAAATTAACCGTGGCAATGATGGTAGCGATATAACTGAGGCACGAAACTCAAAAAGAATTGTTGTTCTGGCGGATGCTAAAACTGAATAACCCAGCGCGATAATGGAAGGGGTATCGAAAAAGCTAAGCCTCCACCAATATACATTTGCTAGCAAAGGTCAAGTGCATTAGTAAACAAACTAGTTACTCTAATTGAAGATAAAACATTTCCCATAATTCATATTAAAAAAGAAAATTTACATGATACGAAAGTGCAGATTCAAACAGATGTAGACCGCCATATAGTGACTAAAGACTTTAATGAAATAGGCAAAAGCAAAAATACATACCAGATAAAAAGTTGCAAAGGACTACAAGTAGAACTGAACGAAATTGAACCAACTGGGACACCTGCCGAAGCCACCGCTCTTAAAACCAAAAACTTCCATGCTAAGAGGCAAAATCTTTAATAAAAAATTAGTAAGAACATTTAGTCGAACGTAACCGACTGCGTAATACTCATTCACAATGCATAGAAAAATATAGAATTTTTATATTTCGTAGCGGCGGGGATGGGTGTGGAAAAATTGTTCGGCTTTATTTTAAGAGGAGGTCACCCAAATACTGTCTGCCAAATTTGCAGACCCTAGCTTTAAAATTGTGGGAGATATAGATTTTCACTATTTGCGGGGCTGGAAAATTGTTTTGCCCTTATTATTCCAGCATAGGTATATCGATTCAAGCGATTATGGAGGCGGGAATGGGCGTAGGCGGCAAACTATTAAATCTATCTCAAAAATTGTGGGAGATAAAGCCATTTCCGATTTTTAAAGTCGAAGGCGCTGGGGGCATTCTAGTAGGCGTGGCCGGGATATCAAAGTCGCAATTGTCGGGGGAGGTCACGATCAATCTACATGCCAAATTTGCTGACCCTAACTTGAATATTATGGGAAATATTCGCATTTTATCGATTTGCGATTGGAGGTGTATCGACATTATCACTTCGTGAACGATTATAAAAATGAAGTGCATCTCATCTATAAGTTACTGTTCCTATTGCACCGGAGCATCACCGTATAAGCGTAAATATTCAGTGCACTAATTGACAAAAAAATGGCTACACCAAAGCGTACTGCTCTTTAAGGGCTGTTTGCGTTGTTTGCAGCGAATCTCACCACACCGCGAACTGCTCGAAAAACAAGCAAGAGCTGGCGAACTCGCACGGCTGTGTTGTTTATAAGGAGCTGAAAAGCCACCTGAACAAATGTGTTGTCTTAAACTTGCACATGCCCCCCCGCAACCGAGCCCTTCTACTTTTCCACCCTCTGTTCCCGTAAACACCATTCCTATCATTTTCTTCGCAACCGCTTTGCCATCGTGAATGAAAGCTACCGTTTCAATAGAAAGAATCTCACAACTCGCGGGGGAAAAGTAAACACTGCCAAATATACGCCAGCAAAAGCAGCAACTTCAAATTGGTATTGAGGCAATTATGCTTTTGCTACAGCAAAGCATGAATGATTTTATACTATTCATGCAAACCACAATGCAAAAGGACATGCGAAAACAAACTATGCTGATACAATTGCGTGTATCGTCAAAATCCACATAATGGATTCGCTACAGATATCTCTGTGGAACTCAAATGGCATTTCACGGTACAGCTTGAACTTATTCAGTTTCTAATCGACAAAAATATCGATGAAAAGCTGCTTTCAGAGGCGCACCTTACAAACAAGTATAACTTCCAAATACCATCCAAATAGCAAATCTCACGGTGGCACGGTTATATTAATTAAAAGTCGCATAAAACGCCACTTCTTCAACAGATGTCAAACGAATTACTCTCAGTTTTCATCCATAAATTTGAAATCCAGCAGCGGTACATCGATTTTCGATCTTTGAGGATCAGTTTGCGAGTTCTTCACCTCGCTATGTGAACGATTGATCGCACCTGGCAAGGCACACGCATTGGGGATCTCTTCTTGTAAGCCCAAATAGAAGCAGGTGTACAACGCTCCTATCTAGCCATGCAATTGGTTTTTCAGTCACCAAAAACATCCCACGAAACATGGTTACTGAGTCGCTACCAGACTTATCTTCTGATCACTCGACAATCCGCACATAATCCAACAACTCTTTAGGATAATAAATCGCCAGATCACCGTCTGCAAAGTACATGACAGTGACGAAGAAAAGACAAGTGCGTATGCTGCACATCTACAAAATGTGTTCAAGCCAAGCCCCTCCACCAATACATTCTTGCTTCCATCTTCATCTCGTAATAACTTAGTAGGACCCATTAAATTCCAGCCAAGCGAAAATGTAAAAGTTATCAAAAAGCAAACAAAGCCCGGAAAACCACCTGGTTTTTTAATACCTCCGAAAATGATCAGTGCGATGAAGCCAAGGTTTGTGGTTTTGTATATCTGCCGGCTTTTTAATGCAATCGCTAAACTCGGCTATTAGATAGATTAGATTACTAACCTGTCTTTCAAAGCTCTTTGAAAAAGTCCTCCTACTGCCCATCAGCCCCTATATAATATGCACAACATAAGACCAGTACACTAATTTGGATTTTAGCAAAAACATGGAACAATGGAGCAGGTCAATCGCATCGTATCGGAAACTTGCACTGCATTGGAATAACTTGAATATTGCACGGCAATATTTCTTGATGTCGCTCTAGCATTCGATTTAGTCTGGCTCAACGGCCTTATATACAAAATAAGAGCTTTGTTATTCTCTATTCTTTGTTACTCTCTACAGAAGAGTTTTTGTAGTTAGATGTAATTCAAGCATATAACCTGATCACATAATTAAAGTTGAAGTGCCTCAAGGCAGCGTTCTCTACTAGAACGCTACCCATCGGCAATGGCTACACCTCCAACAGTTTTTAAGCTAGAGGCTCGATATTTGAAATATATATTTGAAATATATATTACTGGAAACCTCCCCAAACATCACAGAAAATGTTCCGGCCACGCCCCCCACCGCCTCCGTAATAGTTAAAATCAATATAAATGAAAGCTCAAATCGGTACCATGTGTATAATTCACACAATTTTAAAGCTAGAGATACCAAACTTGGTATGTAGATTGCTGGTGATCTTTTCAAAAGATTGCGATCTTGATGACGCGACCACGCCCACTAGAAGGCCCCCACCTACCCTTGAATCGCGAAAGCCTTTATCTCCCACTGTTTTAGAGCTAGAGTCACCAAATTTTAAAGGTACATCAGTGATAACCTCCTTTAAAGATCCGTAAAAAATGTCACGCCTACGCCCACTCCCGCCCCCACAAGTCGCGAAAATCTATATCTCCCACTATTTTGAAGCTAGAGCCACCAAATTTGGCAAACATTATTGGCCATGCCCACCCCCGCCCCAACGAAATATAAAAATTATATATTTTTCCAGGATCACAATAATAACGTTCTTAGTTATTTTTATATTGGTTGTGATCAAGGTACGCTTCGTGTTATTTTACTCCTTTGCCAAAAACTAAAATATCATTTGCAATAAATGCTACACCTTTAAGTTCAGCTAGAATCTGATTTTGCCTCTTCCGAAATATTTCCATTGCTTCCATTATTCCGACCGGATAGTCATCTGCTTCAGACGAAATGTTAAGATTTAGATTAAGAGTTAAGATAAGACGACACCTGGAGGCTGTCAAATCGATGAAATGTCGATATACCTGAAATCGCAAATCGATAAAACGTGTAACCTTCCCGCAATATTAAAGCTAGACAAACCAACTGTGTCAATTGCTGATGACTTCCCCCAAAGATTACACCCTGGATATCCCGGCCACGCCCATTTGGAATATATATTACTGAAGTGTCCCCCCTAACATCACAGACAAAATTTCATGGCCACGGCCCCTCCAGCTTCCGTAATTGCAAAAATCGATATGCCTGATAGCTGAAATCGATAACATGTCTATAATTCCTTCAATCTTAAAGCTAGAGACACTAAACTTTGTATGGAGATTGATCGATTATATTCAGTTGTTGCTTTTTTTGCTTCGTCTATTTCTAGAGTTACTTTTCCATTTAGTTCACCTATTTCTGTGAAAACTTCGTCATATTTGTGGAAACTATTGTATGCTTCTTGTTTTACAGAGTTTTCATGTTTAATTCCAGGGCATATTTCTATTAGCTTTAGTGTTTGACATGTTTCTACAGATAATAGCGAACAATGTTGAGAGTTTATTGTATGAAACAACAGAACGAATCTGATCATGTTGCTGATTTTGCTGTTTGTTTTGTTGTTGCAATTGTTGGTATACGCATTTCATCTATTGTCTTAAGAATCGTTGGTTTTGTCTATTATTTTGTTTGGCTCATTGTAATTTAAATAGTTGGTTCCACTGACATTGCATGTTGGTCCAGTGCATGCTTGGCACTTTACAGTGTTACTCAGTTGTATTCGCTTGTTACATAAATGCCAATCTACAAAAATTCCTTTGTATAGATTGTTCTTGTTAATACATACTATAAATCCTCTGTATTATATTTCAGAGTGTTAACTGATTCTACATTATTTGAGTCTTGCGTTGTGTTAATTATACCCTGAACCCATTGAAATGTAACAGGCAGAAGGAGGCATCTCCGACTCCATAAAGTATATTGGTTTAGCTTGGTCAGCATCATTAGTCAAGTCGATCCAGCCATGTCTGGCTGTTTGTCCCTTCGTCTGTATGAACGCACCGATTCAGAGACTACAAGATTAGAAGAGCTAGAAAGCTAAACTTGAGCTTTTTAAGTTCGTATATACCATACGCAGATCAAGTCTATTTAAAATTGATTTCGTATTATCGAGGTAACAGCCAAATTATATTGTTTGCCGAACCTACTTTTTCTGGTATATATGTAGCCCCATATGACGAAAAATCACTTTTACAATTTTGTTATAGTGCTATTTTTTTTAAATTTTTAAAATCTGGTATTATTTTAGTAGTTTTTTTTTCTGAGGTGAGCTTGTATAATTGATCGTGACTCGAGAATGTCTTAACCGATTTTAAAAAGCGTGACGGTTACTGAAAACTAATGAATACATCTATTATTCAGTTTTTTTATTAGGAAAATTATGTTTTTTGTGCGGTATTTCAAGATTTTTGAATTTAAAATTTGGGGAAAAGTAAAAAATTATATTTTATTTATCACTCATTTATATAGCTGCATAAATTGGGCGTCGTTTAAGATATTAATCAGTGAAATTGATGAAGAGACGGCGATAGAATAACATTTCAATTTCACTGATTAATATCTTAAACGACGCCCAATTTATGCAGCTATATAAATGGGTGATAAATAAAATATAATTTTTTACTTTTCCCCGAATTTTAAAGTCAAAAAATCGTGAAAAGTACCGAACCAAAAGTCTTATAAATATATAGTTGCAAAACCAATGGCTTAAATTTATAAATAATAAATAGATATATTCATTGGCTTTCAGTAGTTGTTAAGCTTTTCAAACTTGGTTACGCCATTGTCGAGTAATGATCAATAATGCCAGCTCACCTCTGAAAAACAACTAAAAAAATACCATATTTTGAGAATTTTTTAAAAAGTCTCACGATAGAACAATTCTTAAAGTGGTTTTTCATCATATTGTGCTCCATATGTATCAAAGAAAGTAGGTTTGGCAAGCAGGGCAATTTGTCTGTTACCTAGTATAATCACTTTCTTTTATATTGGTTGTTTTCCAACGACAATACTGACGTACATATGTACACTTTGGCAAGCCAATGCAAATCGATTGAGAGCAAAGCGGGCTAGACGTCGGCACCTCGATCATGAAGTCCACAGCATTTAGTTGGGAGCGCTCGACTATGGGATATCCTGAACCATGTCTTCACATACATTTGAACTCCTTTGTATTCATACATACATGCAGAAAATTACGCACAAACATACGCTGTGCAATTTACTCAGCGGCTGTGTTTGGTCTCCAGTATGGAAATTTAATATTTGAAAAACTTCTAGACTGTGATCTTTTTGAAATTTTTAGGAGTAAAAAACAGCATTAAAATCGATGTGCAAACGAAAGCACAAGTCCGTAGTAGTCAAAATTGGCACCTGCATTAAATAAAAGAGCGGAGCGGTTTATTTTGATTTATATTTGCGAAGTAAATACGTTAAAATCATTTCAGTTGTGTTACAAGCCTTTATTGTCCACCTTACAAATACATCGTGAAAAATACTGGGTTTGCGGTAGCCACTATATATTTTCAAAAGAAGTCAATACACCTTGCGTCTCTTAGCAGAATGCGGGAATTCGTTTGAAGCCTGAGATAGAAAGTACGATTCCACCGGCTCCCCATTTGTGGCGCGATAGGATGATAGCTGCGCTCTACTGGTAGCATTGGACGTACTATTGTACGATCTAAACTCCAAAAGTTCTCTTCCTACGGCGACGTAGTAGGGGCCCTATTTCACTGACTCCTTTCGTGCTCATCTTTAAATATTACATATTAAATATTTAAATCTTAAAATTCCTAATTAAATTTTAAAATTGCCGCTTACCGGTGTGTCAGCGGTTCGTGTTCTGACACTTTCCCATTTTACACAACATCGATACAAAACTTAATAAATCATCGCAGAAAAACCGAAATACTGAACATTTCTTAAAAACGTTGAGTATTTAAGATATGTGAAATATGTTGTCTGTTATGGGATATATGGGGTATAGGCAAAATATTTTACATTTTTAACATTTCCAAAAAATGTATTGAATGTTGATTGTGATATTGGGCTATAAAATCATATTAACCAACTATATCTTATCTCCCATTAGACCAACTAAACAAAATAAGGTTTGTTATATAAGGATGGCAAAAAGCCCCTCGAACTTCACCCTCCATGTAGGTGCCAGCCAGCTATGGGCACTGTATTGTAGTAGACGGGTAAAAGCTAGAGTCACTTACACGCCTACAACCGAGGTGGCAAAGTGTCTAGCTAAGGCAGAGGTGCTATATTCTCCGATAGCTTCCGTACATTAGAGAAACAATGCCTTCACTGATCGAGGGGCCTGGCGGCCGGAAAAAACGGTATGGGTCAACTCTACGAAAATAAAAAAAAAATGGTCGATATGGAAGTCAAGAAGGAAATAACAGGGACTAGGATGTCAGCCAAAACGTCGGTTGAAAGTGTGAATGCTACAGACGGGAACGTGGAGGAGCAATCCTCTTTGCGTGCCAAGCTGTGTCAAGATAATGCCATAGTCAAAACAGACTCGGACAGCGACTCGCATGGCGGAAGCATTTCGTCAAAGGCCGAAGCATGCCTTCTACTAGACAGACAGTGGCTGAAGGACAGGTGTCCTTTCGGAGCGTGTAAAAAGGGGGCTTTTTTGTTTCTTTAAAGAACCACGATAATTCGACTTACCAATAAACTCTTATTGTGGGGCGAATTAAAAAAAATATTTTTGAACTGTGCATGCTCAGCGAGAACATAATGCATCTGGTTTGAAGTCTCAAGTTATAGTTGTACTAGCGACAGAAAATAAATTTTGTCTTAAAATCGATATGTTATATAATTTCTATATTTTCTATATTTGGACTCATTATGGGGCTTTTACAAACGCACTATACAAACTCCAACCACATTAAGAGCAAACTTCCAAATGTGCATGGTTTGCTTCCAGTATGGCTATCGTAACCATAGACGCACCACGGATACCATCACTGCGGTGACCGGAATTGTATAAAGCACAATCCAAGGCACTAGATGGGCTGGGGGTAAAGCACAGTACTGTTTTGTGTGCACTGGATGTTAGAAATGCCTTTAATTCCGCCAAATGGTCGAATAACATTGAGGCACATCGTAAAAAAAACATCCCTGTGTAACTCATCCATGTAGTAGCCAGCCACTTCCAGAGTTCCTTCATATAACACTGATATTGGCTAACAAATTTACATGGTGACTGGAGGCGTTCCACTCGGATCAGTCATTAGAACGCTTTTATAGAATCTCAAGTATAACGGACTGCTGTTCTTGAGTCTTCCAGAGCTCAAAATATTTATTGGATTCGCCGATGACATCGCTATAATGACGGTAACAAAGAAAATGGATAAGGTCATGGAGTAGAGCAGTCATCGATTAACTAATCAACCGGCTATCTCAAAACGGACATCCCTTAGCAGAGTAAAAGTCAGAAGCAGTATTAATAAGCAGCAGAACGGTAGTGAAAATGACTATTTTGTGAGTTGGCGCTGCTATCATTAAGACCAAGCCCGCCATCAAGTATCTCGGCGTCGATAGTCCACAATTCAAAGTCTCCGAGATATGTTATGAAAACCAAATCATATAACTGATTTTTATCGATATTTATAAAAGGGGGCAAATGTATGGTATAGGAGGCCCTAAAGTCGACATATTTTGTACTTTCCGAAATCACTGCGTTCATCCAGGCTAACTGACAGACGTACATGGCTTATTAGATATACATATCTAGTCGCCCTGGTTTAAAATATATTTACTTAATGGGGTTGTAGATGCCTTCTTCTGCCTGTTACACAAAACCATTATACAATGAAAAAATTTGAGAAATTTGTCATAATTAGAAAAACATTGCATACATGGTTTGCACTCACACAGAAAAGAAGTCTGTAACTTCACGTTGGGGCTTTTGTTGCAGTACATACATTCGCAAAAATTGTAGTTCAGTGCCGCGTAGTTTGTTGCTTGTGTAGCTTCTGATCTCGCGTGTAAAGACAAAGAAATCTGTAAGAACTGTAGTTCGGTATTGCGCAATGTGATTGTGTTGCTTGTGGTGGCTTTTGCTTGTGTAGCATAGCGAAAACGAGCACATAAATTTGTCGACTACAGTGATTTCTTGAACAATCAAAATAAGGAGAAAAATGTATAATAACTAAAAAATAATTATAGAATATTCAAAACTGAACAGAAATAATTGACTAAGAGCCTTTGGGCCTAAACAATTTCGATACATGGAAATGCAAATCCAAACCAATATACGTGGAGATATGTGTAAAGATACAAAGGCAAAATCCGACCTTAAGTTATCCATGTCAACAACGGAGTTGACATAAATAAAAACCTTATGTAACTGCAAACGAAGTGTGTAAACAGTCGAGTCCAAGTCGGTTATTCTGTTAAAAGTCGATTAAGTGAACGTGAATGATTTGATGGCGATCCTGCAATTATATAGTATTCATGAAGTATATGAGGCTCTTTGTAGTGCGATCGAAACACGGCACACTTTACTATCGCTTGACGTACTCAAAATAAAATTGTTAGTTAAATATGAGCGACAAAAACAATAGTAATTAGTCGCATAGAGCGTTGCTTGTAAACAAAAGAAACGATAATATGGCTAAAACATTGATAACAAGCAAGGGGCTCTGGTCAGGACTAGGGGATACCCTGAACCCTGTCTTTATATACATTTTAACCCGCTTGCAATCATACACACATACACAGAGTCACACATTCTTACACACAAACCTAAGGCGCAAGCTGTGCGATTTTCTCGTCCGCTACGCTTGGCACCCACTATGGAATTAAAAATTAAAAAAACTAAATAACTTGTAAACTAAAAGCACGACCTTAATGAAATTTCATTTCTTCAAATGAAACCATCGATCTGAGAAGCCTTTTGCGAGAAATGATAAGCCAACTCCGGATAACCATAATCTGCAACAACAACAAGGGCCTGGGCAACTAACAAGTAATCCTATATTCCACAACCGCACAAAGCACTTTTGACATTCGTCTCCACTTTATACGAGTGCGGTAGAGAAGAATATTTCTATCAAATTTGTTTCACCCATCGAGATGCTATCAAAAGGACTAGCAATTTCAAAACATACATTTTGCATAGCAGCATTGGGTAATACAGTGCCACCAGACCGTTTACTCGTCCTACTACAGTGTGCCGATATCGATAGGCGATATCGTTGAGTTCAGTTGAGTCGAGTACGTGAGCCGCCACGAGCATGTTAGTTCGGTTGTACAATAAATTCTCAGACACAATTAGACACAATTATTATTTAGTCACATATAAACATTGTTCGATCTTAAGCTCCTGCAAAAATTTGATTTAAAAGTTTGAAAAGAAAAAAATTGTAATGATATTCAGTTGCACTGGCGCTATAATACATTAAATAAAGTAGTAAACAAGTGTTTTAATCCAAAATAATGCTGTACAGTGTAGTTTGTGATTTAACGGTTTCAGTTTAAAGTTATCAGAGGTATGCTTAATAATAAAACTAGCAACTAAAAAATACTTGTTGAACAGTTTACAGGTTTTACTCATCTCTAGAATAATTTTATTGAAGTTAATTAAACAAGTTGAAAAGAGTCAAAAGCTGAAGCGTTAATTTCTCCAATGCCATTAGGTACTTATATTTAATGTAACAGTTGTGTGAACATTTTTAGCATGTATAATTGTGTCTCGTCCGTATTTTAGCGTGTAAAACACACATTAATACATATCTATGTATATAGTCTCAAATCGCATCTCAACAACAAAGTGCAACAAAGGCTGCATGTCTGAATATTTACTTGTATGTACGTACAAACATGTAAATGACTCACTTTTTTAACTGGTAACATTGCATAGCTCTATATACGATACATTTGTATATGTACATGCATGGGTGTGATCCGTTAAGTATTTTCCAATATTACATATTAATAGACAGTATCATATTCTGTTCTGAACAACCGGTATACTTTTCTGATTAATTTTGACGCACTAAAACAATTCAGCTCAATTTATGATTATCAGTGGTTCTATATGAACAAAAAATTTCCCACTAAATATCTAATTCAACAAAAATATTTTTGATTAAATTCAGTGTGCCCCTATAAAGTAAAAAAAGTAAAAGTAATCACAATTTTTTATCATAAATAAAAAAATTACCCGCGAGTCCAATTAATTCAATTTTAAAATTAATATAAAACAAAAATCTATTTAATTTCGTTAACAGTTATCAGAATTCTTAACTTGAAATATAAACAAAACAATTATGACCCTACAAAAGTCACTTTTAAGCAGTCCGATGTTTATACAAATTACTTCCAGCTAAGAATACCTTTTGTAACGGGACATGGATATACATATAATTTGTCCTATTCATTGAAATTTGTAGTTATGATGATCACTTTAGAAGAACTTAAGATAATTTAAAACTTGCAAGTATAAGAAAAATTCCCTCGGATATTGAGAAACTTCTATTAAGGCTATCAATTTCCGCTTTAATTTTGAAGACACAAACCTTAAATTGCTGGGGCTCAAAATTTGTATGTATAGTTAAGCGAAACATATAAAAAAATCCAAGACGTCGCCCTGGTTTTTAAAGGTTTGTGTACACGGCAGCAATTAGAATTTGTAATATTTTCATTTTTTCAATGCTAAAATGTTGATCACAATGAGTACATCAAGATTCATAAACTTGAAACGAAATGAACAAAATCTTAGAGTTGTGCTCTACTTTACCACTCTTCACAGAGTTCAGAAATGAAATTCGCAGCAAGCCAGATCAAACAGCAAAGTAATGAGTGAAAATGATTGCGCATCAATGACAAAAAGACTGAAAGGAATTATAAAGACAAAAGGGTATCTAAACTAAATTTATTTGGATGTAGCACAACTTTCTCTCGTTTTACAAAATAGATTCGTTGTCCGAAAATTCGTGTAAAAAAGATCGTTGAAAAGAAATCAACTTCAACAAGTTCAATAAACAGTATCAAAAAATGTATGTTAGTGTTTACTTAATTAGAGTTTCATTTAAAAATGGAGGATCCTTTTCGTCTGCAGCAGTAGATGCGGAAGCTCGTATAGCTGCTGAAATGATTTCGCTGCACTGCGGCGGGTGAATTTGTGAGCTATACAGCAATTTTGAATGCTGGTCAAAAGCAAACTAAATTGCGAAGTTCAAATTTATAATTTGTGAGGAGTGAGCGTAAAAGAAATTCAGAAACTATAAACAAAATTTATAAAAATAACTAATAGAATTTTTAAAACAAGAGCAATTTAAAAAGTATAACAATATATATATAAGAAAACTGCTTAACGAAGAAAGAAAAACGCTTTTATTTTTGATTTATGCTAAAAAAAAATAAGTAGTTAGTATTTTTTTCAAAGAACATTGTTTGTGTACTTTCGTGACGCACTGTTTAAGGAACTAACTGATAAAATGATAAAAATGATCATGATCTATGAATTTAGTATTTATTTGCATTTCCTTTATTGGGAACTATGGCTGCCTAACGTCTTGGCATCAATCCTGGCATCGTTTTATAAGAATTTTGTTCCAGGCTTAGAAAAGAAACTATTTTTTATATCTGCCCATCGATTTCCGATGGGTTTAAGGTCTGATGACTGGCCAAGCCACACCAAAACGATCACCGAATTTCTTTCTTACCATTCCTTGGCTTTATTACTTCTGTGATTTGGGTTATTTCCTTGCTGAAAGACTCATACTAGCGGTATCTCATATACTGCGTTAGGTAGGATCACTATATTCAAAATATGAACATAAACGTGTGGGTTCATTATGGTTTTGAGCAATTGTATTGGACATGTATAAGTGAAAGAACCCGTGAAGTTTGAACCACACTTCAGTTTTTTGCGCTTGGCAAAATGTTTATCGTTTAAAAGAGAGCACTTTCTTGTCGCAGTTATATTAGCCTCCTTTTTTAGCTCAGTTACAGCCTTGAATTGATCCTTTGTGCCCTCGCGGATTAACCTATTAGGGCTCGTTTTCCTCCACGTGTTTTAGCGTTTTTTTTTTTTTTGTAAGTTTACGGTGTTACGTATTATTATACTCATTCACTTAGTGACAAGACTATATTTGTTTTGTGCAATGTCCGTCATGCTGTCCGTCTGTATGAGCGCAATTTTATTCTGCGCTACTTCAATATCTATATATCTCTATATCTTCATATAGACTTGAAATTTTGGATATATATTTGTAGGTATCTGCTTCAGACAAAGTGTTACGATGTTTGTGCCACGCCTACTGGAAGGTTGGCAGATAACATGTCGATACACCTCAAATCGCATATTTCCCTTAATATTAAAGCTCGAGGTACCGAATTTGGAACATAGATTGCTGGTGACGTACCCCAAAAATCTTGACCTTGATATTAGAAAATCGGAAATGGCTATATCTCCTACTGCTTTTGATCTAGAGGCTCCATATTAGAAATATATATTACTCGCGTTTCCGTAATCGCTAAAATTTATATACCGAAGAGCTCAAAACAGTAACATGTGTACAATTCACATAAATTTAAAGCTAGAGACAAACTTCGTATGTAGATTGCTAGTGACCTTCCCAAAAGATTGCGACCTAGATATCGTGGCCACGCTCAGTATAACGTCCAGCCACACCGCTACCCCAATTGCGAAAGCCTATATCTCCCACAATTTTAGAACTAGAGTCTCGCGTATATTCTCTCCCGTCCCCGCTAAGTCCGAAAGTCTATATCTCCCACACTTTTAAGGATGGTCACCAAATTCGACAGGTAGATGGCTGGTCACGCTAATCGAGAAAATTTATATCTCCCTAGAGTGTAATTTTGGCAGACAGTGTTTGGGTAACCTCTTAAAATGGAGCCGAAAAATGTTAACCACGCCCACCCCCACCCCTACGAAATATACAAATTATATATTTTTCCAAAATAACAATAATAATTTCTGTGTACCGTGAACGACTATAACGTAATCGGTAACGTCCGACTGCAAGGTTCATTTCTATCCAATATCAATTTTGATTCTGACTATTTTCGTTTTTCCGCAGTGAAGTATGTTTCAAGACCCAATGTATGGATCATTTTGGATTTATTGTAAATATTAAAATCAAATTCAAATTTATTAAAACGTGCCTTTTGTCTAAGGAAATTTACGAAACAACGGTTTATAAAAAGAATACATAATTAGTGATATTATTTATTCGGCATTTTTTTCAATCTTTTCCCTTAAAAATGAAAAAAAATGTATTATAATTCCAAGCGCAGCACTTGTTTGTGCTTGTAGAAGGTATACTAAGCAATATATTAAATATCAATATTTGAAACCTATTGAAATTGGGTAAATTGATACACCAAATTTGGTTCAATATGTTCGCGTGAAACATACGCACGTTAAAAATATTTCGGATTCCGACCCCCCTTCGCCCCGTATATGAAACAATATGAAAAAACGCAATTCAAATACTACGACGTGCGCTTTGGTTTGTACATAGATTTCAATGTTCTTGTTAAACATCGAATTTCATTAAGGTCATGCTCTTAGATTAGAAGTTGTTCACGAATTTACTTTCCATAGTAGTTTCCATATAGCAACTTTTCACAGCGTGAGGCGTGCCTTTGCATATGTGTGTATATGTGATTTTGTAATGTATGTATGAAAGCAAGGGGATTGCAATGTATGAAAAGACAGGGTTCAGAGTATCGCCTAGTCGGACGCTTCCGAGTAAAGCCTTCTCACTTGTTTGAAAAAGGAAAAGTGTCATAGTGGTGCTATTATTTTTATTCGCAACTGTACATGTGTTCTTTTTATCAACATTAGCAGCCGAGTCATTTAAATAAAGGTGCAGATCTAAACGACCATAAAATCGAGGGTCTAAAAATGTACATATTTTAGTTTAAACTCGCAAGTTATTTACAAATGTACATATATAAGAATGTCTGTTTGAATTAAAAATAATTTATAACACTTTAATATGCAAACAGCTTTGCTGTAAACATATGTACATGCATTTATTAGCTTTTTCCAAAGACTTCACCTTTTATTTTCAAATGTTTTAAACTAAAGCTAAAGGAAAACTATACGCCTTTTTGCTGTGGTTTAGGAGTGGTATTTTCACAAAGTATTTAAAATAGCTTTATGATAAGCATTTTTTATTTTGTTTTTCACATTGTATAAATCCCACCTTTTCATGCTATAAACAAATTTTTATACCCTGAACGGGTAGAAAAGGGTAAAATAGTTTTGTGAAAATATATGGCAGAAGAAATCATATCCAACCCCATAAAGTATATATTCTTTGCCAGCATCAATGGCCAAGTCGATCTAGCCATGTCCGTGTGTCTGTCTTTCTGTCCGTCTGTATGAACGCGTCGATTTCAGAGACTACAAAAGCTAGAGAACTGACATTTGACTTTTTAAGTACTCGTGTATACCATACGCAGATCAAGTTTATTTCAAGTTATTCAAGAATCTTCTCGTATACTTGTTATCGATAATTATTCCTTGACCCGGCTTTTTCAGCATATCTCAAACACTATAAGAACATGAGACACCAAATTTGGTTCAATACGTTCGCGTGAGGCATACGCACGTTAAGAATATTTCGGATTTTGGATCCCGACATATATGACATACATAAAAAAATATGAAAAAATGCAATTCAAGTACTACGGCCTTGCGCTTTGGTTTGTACATAGATTTCAATGCTCTTGTTAAACCTCGAATTTCATTAAGGTCATGCTCATGCTAATAAAATAATGGGTTCTCAACAATAATGGATCATTACATAGGCAGTACATCGACTTTGATAACTTCGCTTATTATTTACAGAACCCACTGTATATAAAAATAAATTCAGATTCGCATTCGCAACGGATGTGTTTTTTTCTAGCGCTTCGAATTGTTAATTTCTACCGATTTAATCAATCCTAAATTCGTGTGTTTTTGGCCTAAAGTTAGTATTGTTACTGTGTGATACAATCGGTTGTGTGAAACACATAACTCGATTCTGTTTGGCAATATTTTTAAATAAATTTGTATAACTGAGATTAAATACAATAAACTGCAGTGCAAGGATACTGGTTGACTTCTGCAGGTGCATTGTTGTCTGGTAACATTTTAGTTTTGTATTTTCGCTCCCTGCATATCTGCGCTCTCAAACGGTTCAATTACTCTACCTAGTTCTCTTCACCGCACTTAAATTAATATTGTTGCTGGTGTTGGGCGGCTTATTTTTTCTTCTCTATTTTACTTCTGACGAAAGAAGAAGAACGAAGACGAAAGGAGAACAGAAAAGCAAACGAATACAAAATAACTATGATCCATATGTTAAAAAGTTTAAGAGGGAGGATTTAATATTTGAGAGGGAAGACTCCGAACTGATCACTTTGTAATGTTTATTAAAATAGTCACAAAGGACGCGGAAAAGGTTCATGCAAGGCATAGTTAGTTAGATAGGGTTTAAGTGATAAAAGTTTATAATTACGTGTTAGTCTAGTCGCAACCGTGAAATTTAATTGGCTTATCAACTCAGAGGAGTCGATTTCGCCAGTAATTATTTTGTGTATAAATATTCCACCAGTATAGTTCTCCAATTTGTAATAAGAATGTACATAAATAAGATGGCATTAGAGTCCCAGTTTGTAGCGACTCAATTCGGTCTTGATGTAAAGTATATTGAGAAAACCATATGCCTGACCCGAACTCAAGAATAAGATTGACAAAAGATATAAAAAGAATCTGTCATGTATGGGTATATATAAAAACCAAGAGCAGTCATAAGGCTAACTATGGTCATAACATGAGAGTCAAATTTAAATTTTTGGTTGAAAATCATTAATAACGTTACTGGTATTATGTATCCGTTCCAGTGGTATTTTACACAACGTGTACGGAAACATTTGAGAAAGTCATGGTCTTGCACTTAGAACAATTAAGATTTAGTAGGTTATTTTACACCAGAACTCAAAGGCGTCAAGATCGGTTTGTAAGATGTTACTAGAAACAATATTCTTATATGCATGACACAATTTCACATCAAATTTCACATGAAAGTACCGAGGGAAGGTCATTGATAAAAAGAGTAAAGAGTAAAGAGAAGTGGATCGAGATGAATACACTGGGGAATCCAGATGTTACTCAGATACAGTTAGAATGTGCATTTCTAAAACGATCCTGGGTTCTATTTCTTAGATACTCTGAAATCCCGTTAATAAGATTTACTGGTAAGCCAAGTATGCATAATTTGTTAAGTATTAAGGAGTGGTTTACTCTCAAATATCTTGCTAAAATCTGCATTTTGTTTGTAAATCCATCAATTACCAGTGGTTAATGGTTACAGGTCTACGCTTCATAAAACAGTGCTGAAGAGATGAAGTCAGAGAGCTGCTTAAATGTTGCACTTAAGATGTTATAATTCTCTCAAAAGCTTTCGAAATAACAGACAATTTGGAAATACCTCTATAATTTTCGACAGCAGTCTTGTGCCCTTTTTATAGGGAGGAATGATGAACGATTCCTTCTTAAAAGCATGGAAATATGATGTATCAACAGACAATATGAAAAGTTGTAAAATAGGTTTGCAAAGAGTTTTTGCACAGTACCTACGCACACAGACGGGAACATCATCACGACCAAGTGAGGACACTGTTTTAATTGTGTTAAGATGACAAAGTAGCGAATTTTCGGTAATGATAGGACGCAAAATGCAATGCTGATTAATCATAGATGATGTGGAATATGTAGTTTGAAAAAATGTTGCAAACAGATCGGCGATGCCCTTATCTGTGTTCGCACTCACGTTTTCCAACGTTGCAGTAAAAGGCAAAATGGACTATTTTCGTTTAGAATTTACAAATCTGAAAAATTCTATGAATTTTAGGAGAACTAAAGCTTAGAGAAGTTAGATCTGGCAAATTCATAATGGGAGAAATCACTAGGATTTCCCGATTTATAAAATCTTGAATAATACCTCGACTTGACATTTTTTAATTTTACTAATTCATGTGGGTACCAGGGAGGCTGTTTTGACCTCACGGGTATACAAGACGAACACAGACATTAAAATGTGAGTTCGGGATATTATAAAAGTTTAATGGCAACATCAATATCTGTACAATTGTACAGTTAAGGTTCGTTGGTTTTGGTGTCATAATAGGCACCGCAGTACTTAAAATAATGACTATATCAAGGATGAAATGGGACCTCAGGTCTTAATAGCGGGTCAATTCTGTGTACAACATTGCTGGATGAATCCAACACGAAGATCAAATCAAGTGATCTGTCTTTTGAATTGGGTACAGGATTAAGCTGAACTAGGGACACTTCATGTAGACCGTAACAGTAAATTTGAATTCTTAGGTGAGGAGCAAGCCACGTCGGGAAGATTAAAATTCTCCTTGGACAGCCCTATAGGATAGTAAGTCAGATATTGAAGCTGAATGGGCTTAAATGAAAAAGTGAAAAGCTATAAAAGAAAATTGCTAGCTGAGAGCAAATTTTCAGATGGGTTTTTGTGCTGCTGGTTGTGTGATAACATGTTGCACGAAAAATGGGCTAGCGTCAATGGCCGTATTATCGACCTGTAGGAATGTTGAAAGGATTTGATGGGATTCATGAGGCAAACTAAGAGGGGCTTTGGAAATATTATCGGCCAGTTTAAAAAACCGTCCAACGCTTTGAATAACGAGTTCAGAGCTATGAAGCTTTTAAACGAATCTCCAAGGCGTAAAAAGGCCAATTTCAGGCTGTCTATTGGCCCTAACGGACTTTCAGTCCCTACACAATTCCCCACAACATCCGCTCCTAATGGAGGAATAATAAATTTTTCTTCTCCTTCTCCCTACATCAAAGCCAGAAGTGACGAAAACAACATCTTTCCCATCGATAATGCTCAATCTGAACTCAAACCCTACTCTGATTTCTAGTGCAAATGGTCAAGGCTATTGGTCCATTGAAGCTACATCTACAAGGGTCACATTTGGAACCTCAGCAAATGTGACCCTTGTAGGTATTCCACAAAAACAAATCTTTGTTTCTTGGCTTGGCCCTGATACTACTTCTGATGATGTCCATGCTTTTGTTCTGGCGAAATTTAAAGCAAAAATTACAGTAAGAAAATTCCAATTTGCAATCATTCAGGAAATTTCATCATGTAAAATAAATGTTCCGGCCAAACATTGCAGAAAAATTTTTTGTAAATTTGTTGGTCGGACCACCATTAAATAATACACTGCGACAAAGAAAATTCGGTCTACGATTGCACTTTCGCCACCTAATATTAGTCTAAATCTTACAGTCTCTGCTCGCACAAAAAACTAACATCCTGTCTCTCACTTGGCGATCGATGGTAAGAGGGCTTTGTAGTAAACTAAGTAATCTTAATCTTGATAGTCTAACCTTTCCTTTTCATTTCATTGCTTTAAATTGCGTAATTTAAAATACGTAAATCTATTAAATCTTATTTACAGTAAGTGTAAATTAATGTCTTTTTATGGACGAATGACATTTATTATTTTCTTAATGGTAAACCAGTTAAGCGTATTGAGTCAGTTAATGCTTTGGCTATCCATCTCGATCCCAAGCTTAAGTTTGACAATCATATTCTGTATTATTGCTAATCGACGTTTTGGAGTCCAGTCCACAGCGCTGGTCAAAAGAATTTGATGATCCCTACGTTAGTAGGACTCTATATACTTCACTTGTTCGTCCAATTCTTGAATATAGGTCTTGTATGTGGTGTCCCCAACACAATGTTCATCAGGATAGAATTAAATCTGTACAAAAACATTTCTGCTTCTCTTTAACCACCGCGGTCTTAACTGGAATTCTAATTCTCACATGCCTTCTTATCTTAGTAGACTATTACTAATAAATCGTTCCTATCTTTCTAATGCTTGGTGTAATCTTACATAAACTAACCAATACTGAAATTGATTCTACAAATTTAATCAGCCAAATTAGTTTTACGGTTTCGTGCAGAAGTACTAGGAGTTTTTCAGCGCTTTCTCTTAAAATGTGTATTGCTATGCTATGTAAACTGTGCCATTCCCGGCCAGCTGTTGCGTGGCATTTTGCCTAGGTCCGCGCGTAAACAAGCCCTTGCTTGATCTTGTTGGGTCACTTGAATGTGCTGTCCGTCTATCTACGTCCAATACACAAGAAAATGAAAATGTTTCTGCCAGGTGTAACCGACTGCGCAATATTCACAGTTGTCAAAAATAGTAGTAGTCCAAAATTGCGTTTTAAACTTAGAACCTTTTAAGAACCAATTAGCTTTTAAATAAGTATCTTCAAACTGGTTTGTAAATATTGTTTCAAGCTAGTTAACTTGGAATATTACGTGAGTAAACCCGTGTCAGATAATTAAGACCTTATTTCGTCCACATTTGAAGAACTAAACTGATTTGGCAATTGGTTACCGATAATTTTTTGAAAGATTTCATCGCTTTTTTCTAAAATTCGTTCCGTGATTGTTGTCAGTGGTCCCTCTTGTAAGAAACGGTTTTCATCCTTGACGGGAGCTAAGTTAACGCATAGATGTATTTTGAAAGTGGGCCACTTACCACAAGGTTCCCTGTTCACTGCTATGCCTTGCACCAAAGAAGCTCAAAAATCTTTAAATAATCTGAGTCGTCTCGCCACAATGTGCATTGAAATGCAATCTTAGTGCGCCGCAGCGATATATTTTTTCCAATGTGTTCTTGGGCGACAGGAAACTTACCAATAAGAAGAGGTATGTGAAATGAAGAATGCGGAATAACAGGCTCAATCTTTACAGTTAATTATTTAATTAATTTATTGAATGTCCTCAGGAGGTAGCTGTGAATCCGTCAAATACGACTCTCAACTCTGTCTGTATTGTTAGGCTTAATGATAGGGGTGTAAGGTATGCGACTAAGGTGAAATATCTCGGCAAAATCAAGGATGTGTTTCTCTCCTCACATTGCCGGCCTCAAGTGCCAACTACTAAGTGTGGTTGGGAAAGTAGCTATAACTGTGGTTGATAGAAAGAAAGTGCTGGCTTGCCAGAGAGTAATTTTGCTATGTTGCAACGGACGCAATGCAGGTACTGTTGGTCTCGTCTTGACTTGGAGGCCTTGCTATACAAGATAAGAAGGCGGAAGCCATTGCTGCAGAATGAATGATAGAGACGTGGAGAGTTTAAGGATTAGTGAGTGTAAAAGGTTGTTGAATGAGTGTGTTCGGTCTGACTTGCAAGTCGATAAGACACTAGTGAAAATAGGCGTGTCACTGACGAGTGTATCCGAGATGGTACGTTTGGTATAGATCGACCAGACTTTGCTTTTACCCTTAGTCTTCGTTTTTCTTGACTGGGCATGGTTTTCTGAAAGCCTTCTTGCATTTGAGGAACATGTTTGCGAGTGACCAGAGAATATAATTGCGGGGGGTATGATTGTGTGGGTGTGAATTGTGAATGAGTTACGTGGTGTCTTTCCCCACAGTGCGAAAACCATGTCCATAATCATAGTGTAAACTGTTCCACGTGGTGTTGCATTATACAACCGGGTGCCGTGACCCATACATGAGAAAGACCTTTAGGTGAGCCTCCCTCCAAATCAAGGTAGAAGTCACGACCAAAGAGTAGTGTCTTCAAATTAGGTACCTGTGGAATTGATATTCCAATGGGGAGCTGACTGACGCCTAAATTAATCCTGTCCTTGAGAGCGTAAGATTAAGCCATCGGGGCAGGAGCTAAGGTAAAACCACTTGACTTTATTTTCCTCATTAAAGTCAGTGGAGGCAAACAATTATTTTCACAGATTCTGACACACATGACCGAGACCCTAATATTCAATAAAAAACAAATTGAACACTAAGGCTTGAGATGAGGATGATGATTAAGTTTCAAAGGACCTATGAATTTCAAACATCTAGGTAATCTGAAAAATTTTCAAGCAAACAACTTTTCACGGTATATTTCTGCCATTGTGTTGGTGGGCAAAGCAAAATTGTCGGATTATTTCATCTATGCGGCTCCCAGAACTTGACTGGAGCTGGACTGTAGTTTGTCTTACATTCAAACTGAAGCCGCGGTATACCCAGCTTTGTCTTCTGATTTATTGGCAGTCCTGGAAAAAGCTTTTTCTGTCCAACACAGAGAAGCTCATAACTAACGCTATCTCTAAGCAGTAAATACAAGCGATGTGGATTGAAAAAAGACGGGTCTGCACTTTTTAACATTGTTTAACATTTTTCGATAATAATAAAAGCGAAACTCTGATGATTATCGGCTATTATGGGCGCTACCAGACGGTGAGGCATGTGCATACTCTGAGGATGAATAGTGACAATCTCTGTTTTTTACAAACCGATAATCTCTCAGACAAGGGTCAATGGTTGAAGGCTTGCGCTTCCCTAACTGATGCTGTTGGGCGCGGTATCATAATATGCAGAACTCATTATTAACAAGCAGCCTAACATTAGTTAACAGGACAGCGTTACTACTGAGATGCAAGGGTAGAAAATAAGTTTGATGCAGATGTGTGTTAGTAAACATCTTTTCTACTAAATCAAGAGCAATTCTATATTTATCAACTGAAATTTCAAAAGCTTGAATTCCGTCCAGCCCCGAATCCTTGAAGTACGCCCAAATATTTTTACTTCAATGAGCACAACGCCGACGTTGCCATAATCTTAACTGTATGTGAATTACAACAACCTCATGAAATGTGGAACTCAAAATCTTCTCGGAATTGATTACCAATTTCATTAAAAAAAGCTAAACAGCTAGGATCGCCAGTGCATTTGTACCTAAAGACAAATAATACATAATGACAATGTTACATTACACGCAGACTAATTTAAAAAAGATAATGAGATAATGGTTTTGGAATTTTGGAAATCCTTTCGGTATCCTGCTACAAGGTCGAATGGCTTTGGTGAACATACATATTGATTTTTCTGTTGCCTATGAAACTTTTTGTGTGATTGGTAAAATTGGACCACCTCGGTTCAAACCCGGTTTGCCGCCTTAAGTATATTGGTTTTATGTATTGTCCGCGAAATTTTAGCCTGGAATATAGACTCTTATGTACCAGAGTCGGATAACGTCCACTAGACATTTAAGAAATCACTAAAGACTACGTCGCTCCCAGGCTTTGACCAGAGCCAAATAATTTGGCTGTTAGATTTCAAATCATCTCTTTTAAAGATCAAGCCGAATTTTTTTTTTTTTATGATACTCGCCGATACACATATTTAAATACATAACTTTTAACTATTACAATATTTTCTAGGTATGCTAGTTAAGACTGCATAATGGTTTTACTACAAGGTACTACAGTCGGTGTTAAATTCCTCATAATTGGAATACTTATCTCTTTATTTGGTGATTCACAGCAGGTCAGTTATAATTAACTTTTGTTGATGTTCATGTTAATATGAAATATATCAATATAAATATAAACTTAATGCTATACTTGATTTCAATCACATTCATCACTTTTAATCGATCTTTTATAATAATATTGTCAGTTTTTAAAAAGATAATAATAAAAATACTAACGCTTTACAGAATTGTGTCTGGTATGGAGTATGTAATACCGACGCTTCAAACCATAATCAATATTGTTCCTACAATGGTACACCAAAAGCAATGCCTGAAGATGGACTTAAGTTGTTAGCAGAAAGGTGTGGTTTTTTTTTAGAAACAGAACAAAGGAATTTTTGCTGTGACGTTGATCAGGTACAAGAAAATTATATTTTCAAAATAATAAAAATAAATCATATAAAAATAAAACAATTAATTTTATTTCAGGTTAAAATATTAAATGAAAACATTAAACTTGCTTCTGCTATTCTTGAACGTTGTCCATCATGTATGACAAACTTAGCTCGCCATATTTGCGAGCTAACTTGCTCTCCAGAACAATCCAAATTCGCGAATGTTGTTTCTACAAAACAAAATAAGACAGGTACAACTATTTACTTGTGGATAAAATACTTAAAAAATATTATAAATTATAAAATTACTTAATAATATCCCACCAAAATTTTGAGAACATTAATTGTTCTTTATCAGCAATGACCAAAATTATGAATTTTCTTTGTATTAAGATTACAGAAAATCAAAACTTTTTATTAACGTGTCCACATTTTTATATCCAGGTTATCCCTATGTAACTTCTTTGGACTTACACATAACAGAGGAGTATATCAACAAGACTTACAAATCATGCTCTCAGGTTGGAAATATTTAAGTTTCATTAAATAAAATTTAATTATCTTTATCTTGATTTTCGTAACTAATTTAACAAAATTGATAAGTTTGTTGCGGTTGTTGTATTTGAAAATGCTCGGTTTGGAGAAATGGTTTTTTCAAAGAAGTAAATCGTATACACACTATATGTTGGTATTTCCGTGGTTTGGTTAATGGTATAATTTTGTCACAAAAAGTGAACTTGTAAAAGAAGGCATTTTAGACATTAACAATATTGTCGCGCTGTTGAGCTTTTTCAATAGTATTCAAAAAGCAATTCGGCCAAAAATTGAAAAGTTGGAGTTTCAACGCAGTGCTGCTTGTACATATACACACATAGAATTCGTGGCTTAGCTTGTAACTTAACGCCCTTATGTATTGTATGCTTAGTGGTAATACTCCACAAAACACAAACACATTTCTTAGTTTTAAGCTAAACTACTCAAAAGTCGCTATTAACAACTTATTTTACACTCGCAAAGCTATTCTGAATCAGGTGACTTTGATAGAGAGTCAACTAGTAAGGATAGCTCGAAAAAATTACTTTTAAATACTTTCCACTCTATCTCCAGTATTGAGATTTGAAAAATCATAATAATTTCATATTAGTGAACAACAATTTAATTGTATTTTTGCTGAAATATTGGCCTTTTTTCCATAGTGTAGCGGTGGGAGGTAGTCAAAAAATGAATTATTGTGATCTGCTTATGCTTTACGAGAACATACTAAACCAAAGTTAGTGACGATTTATAAAAATTATGAAATATTGTTATTTCTAGGTATCTGTGCCACAAACTGGTCAATTAGCACTTGATCTAATGTGCGGAGCCTATCCAGCATCACGATGCAGTCCTGCAAAATGGTTTACTTATATGGGCGATGCAAATAATATATATGTTCCATTTCAAATAACATATATTCAACATCCAACAAACTCAACGAAGAATGGATATACCCCTCTTAATCCCAAAACTACTCCTTGCAACGAAGCAGTAAATGTGAGTAGTATATATATTATTATATTATAATTTATTATATATAATTTATATATATTATTATACTATTATATATATTATTATACTTTTCAAGTATTCAACATTTGTTGCGCTTTAATTTTTTTATAAAGTGAAAATAGTTTATTGGTTTTTGCTAAAAAATATCAAATCAATAATTTAAAACCTGGTTTAAAACCAGTAGTTATTTAAAATTATCATGTTGTCTTAGTCTTAAAAGGTGCGGAAAATGTGTGGAGATATTAAATTAAAAAAGAAAACATTTCGTCTGGGCACAGCTTGCTATAAATAAATATGTATTTCGGGTTGACATATTTTTCAATTTTGTTCATTATTTAAAAATAACTTTATAAGAATTTAGCACCGAGCTGTGAGCAAGTAACGAGTTCCAAAGTGCACGCTGATGCTTCTGTGGTATATCTCAGTCACCTTCTCTCGTTAGCAATCTACTCTTTAGTTTTAATATATGTTAATCATAGGGTTATATCACGTATAACAAAAAACTAGCTCACACCATGTCAGCGCTCGTCTTTTGCGTGTAAGATGGAAAAAATGTCTAAAATAAAAAAATATTTATTTTCTACAATCGTGCAATCGTACGTTAAACGTGTTTGCTTTTTTAACGTTCTTCCACTACTACTTGCGCCATGAATTTGTCAAATTTTGACTATGTGACTTTTTGTTGTAAACAAAAAAAATTTGGAAAAATATGGAAGCAGCTACAAAAAAATTTTACGAAGGGCGAGCATATGACAGTTGTGCAGACAATTAAAAATGGCTTGCGCACAATGAATGACTGGTACGTTACCAGTGCTCAAAATGCAGAATATTGTCCAAGAAGCGTATGGGCTTTTATAAGTTATAAATATTGATTATATTGTCCATCCGTCTGTTCGGCTGAACGCAACTTTTATTGGTGATATTAAAGGACGAGACTTGAAACTTGGAATATACACTTTTTGTGTATACCTCATGTCGATGACCCCCCAAAGATTGCGACCTTTATATCCCGGCAACGCTTACTAGAACGCCCCGAGCCGCCCCGCCCCCACGAATCGCGTAAACTTATATCTCCCACAGATATATCACCAAATTTGGCAGGTAGATGACTGATCACTTCGCTATAAAAGCTAGAAACTTGAAATTTAGAATATATACTCGTGTATACCTTAGAGTTAGAAAAGATTTAAAGATATAATACATCAAAAAATTTCTCCTTTTTACAAAATAACAATAATAATCTCAACTTTTTGACTGTTTTAAACTGTTGTACTCTGAACGAGTATTCCGCAGTTTGTTTTCAGTTACGGCCTCGCCCACTCCAGACGCCACAAATTACAAAAACCGATATTTTTCCAAAATAAATATAAATAAGACCGTTTTCGACGGTTTTTAAATGTATTTATACTCTAACCGAGTATTGCGCACTAGAATACACCGGACTGCAACGTTCTTTAAGCGTTCATAAGTTTTCCCATAAGAAACAACACATCTCACATACTTTAAATATTCAATATATTCAAAAAATGTTCCAATTCGCCCCGAATAGTTCGTTAGTTATGAAAAATATGAACGTACAGCTAGTATGACATCTAAGTTAAGCGGCAGTTTTAAATATAATTTGAAATTTTAATCATCTCACAATTGTTATTTAAAGATGAGTAAATCCTGAAAGGTATCAGTTAAATGGGGTACATACCTGGAGGCTGTGTTATTTTACTTTTTGGGAGGAAAATTTACTGGCGCTTGTTGCCACTCAAGTATTTTGTACGATGTATTTGCAATGTGGGCAATACAGGCTTTTAGCGCAACGGAACACGTTTTATCGTTTTTATTTCAAAATATATATACCGACACCGGATGGAATTAATGGAACCGCATGTAAAATACATGTACATGTATGTAAATGTGAGATTAAGATTAGGCTATTACTTGTTTTGTGTTCATACCCTAAACCCATTGAAAATGAGTAAATGGGTTTATTTTGATTCTGAGCCTTTGCTTTTTGAGCATTTATTAGGTATATTTGTTTTTATCTCGCCAGGTTTGTTGTGTTTGTATTTAAATTATATAATCCCATTATATAGGACACAAATAACACATGATTCACTCTACCCGTCGACTTTTTAAGTATCGAGATCATGTGTAAATGCGTGAAGCGCAGGAATGTGATCCGTTTAGGTTCACGATGATTGTTCGTTTGACCCGTGCCTTCGTTTTTGTCGGTCTGTTGTCACGCCGATTCTCTGCTGTCAACTATACCATCGACATTCCAAATAAGATATAGGGTGTTAACTGTGAATTACTAGTGGTTAGCCTTGTGTTTAGTCCTTTTACGTTTCAATATTTTATCTTGCCACTATTAAAATAGAATTTTTTTTCGCAGTACAGATTTTAGCCGAAACGGGTTATTACTACAAATTTGTAAATAACTGCATAGAGCTAAAAAGGGAAACGGACTTGATAATGAATTTTTCCGTCATATGGGCTGTAAGTCTCTGGTAAACTACTAACGCCGCCAAATCTAGTTGTATATTATTGTATAGACCACAACGAGTATGCGGCCAATTAGAGATCTACTGTGGACATATCTCGCAAGTCGTTGTTATCGTTGAAAAGTGGTACGCCATTTTTATTACTACTACTTCTGCTTTGGTTATTGCAGCAGAGTCTAATGTAATAAAATTGGTTACCTTTGTGAAATACAATTATTTATGTCCATGCAAGTTTTATTAATAATAACAAAAGGCGAGCAACAACCGACGACACACAACTTATGTTGCTTAACTTATCAAAATAAAACAATTTTTTTTTTTAGAGTGAACTTCCAGCGTGCTCCTGTACAGATTGTGATTTTTCATGTCCTCAAGCACCCGAAGATCCGATTATACCCAACCAATTAAAAATTGCAGGATTGGATGCTTTTACAGTCATTATGACAGTCGTATTTTCTGTTGGAACAGTTGTTTTTCTAATGGGAACGTTTTTATTTACAAAAGATGCAATAAATGGTGAGTAATTTATTAAGTACTTTTTCATTTTTGATAGTACTGTTACTTGAACTGGAAAGTAAACACAAACATCAATGTGTTCCTTTTCGAATTAGAATTAATGTGAAATATAAGGTATATTAAAAAGAAATCCATTGGTTTTTTAAAGATGGCTTTAATCTGTATCTCGCCAAATTTTACAAATTTTCTTGAATAACGGCGAAAACGTAAGCCATAAAAATCGTGGAAATCCTCGAGTCCAACCCTCATATAAACACTGTTTCGATTACCCGGGAACTAAAAAAACCTGTTTGGTACCGAATAAGGCTAGATACATATAGAAGCTCAATGTATGGCTGCCGCATATGTTAACACAAATAAACATCATGAACCGCAACAAAGTTGACTCATATCTAAAGTGGATGGTGATGGGTGATCAGTCGCCAACGTCAAGCGAAAACGGTCATGCTGGAATCGAGATAAGCCGTCACAAACGATGGCCAATGCAGGATTGACGGCCAGGAAGCTTTGCTGAGTGTTTGGTGAGATTGGCACGAAATTATCTACTCGGACCTCTATTATCAAAGATAATAATAATAATGACAAATGATTTTGCTGATGAAAAATTCGCATCGAGGGTTTTGAAAACCGACTGTGCCAGATTTTTGCCAATAAGAAAGAGGGCTTCACCGTCAGCAAGTTATTTAACAAAACTGCACACATTTAACTTAAATCGGACTATTATAATTCGGATCAAAATAATGCCTTCAATTTCATGCAAGAATAATTTATTTCTTTATACTACACCTTATATTTTATGGGTTCGCTACGTCGAAATAAAAAGTAAGGAATTTTATACTCCTTCACGAAGTGAATTGGATTTTTGCAATGTCCGCTTGCCGCTCATTTGCCTGTCCGTATGAATTTATTCCAATGTATTTTACCGCTATTGAAGCTGGAGATTTCAAACATGTAATGTATATTCGAGTAATCCGACGTTAGATAATGTGACATGGTAAAGTGTGCGTGGCAATTCGATATATCTCCTTCAGCTTTATAGCTAGATACTCATAAGTTTACAGACAAGATAAAAGATAAAGAGAAAATGGATTTGGGGCGTGTAAAACGCAAAAAACATATCTCCCACAGTTTTAGAGCTATAATCATCAATTATGACAGATTATTTTTGATGAGCCAAAAAACCTTTTTTTTTATCATTAGCAAGACGAGTAGTCCGCACCCGCACCCGACGTTCAACGTTCTTACTTGCTTTAATATTATATTTATCCAAAAATATTTGGATGCTAGTTTTCGTATAGTAATGGAAGAAGAATATTGCACTGCCGATACGTACCACCTGCTCACTTTAAAAAAATGTAATATTTGTGAGTTACTGCATTAAAAAATATACATTTATGTTATATATGAAATTATATAACACCATAACAAACACTACTTTAAGTCAGCCACCAATTTAAGTTTCGTTAAAAGATCAAGTTTTGAATTATATTTAAACTTCAAAATAAGATAATATAAGGTACCCAGAAATATTACCAGCATAGATTAACAATAAAACAAAGAAAATTAAAAAAAATAAATAAAAAATTTATTTATTTTGTTATAGATGAAGATTTTCACATTGGCATCGATGGAGGAACTGACGATTCTATGTATAAACAAGAACCAAGATATTTTGAAAAGCTTGGTGCCCGCACAGAATTTATCTTAGAAAACATATTCAATAGATGGGGTACATTTTTTGCAAGTTACCCTTGGTTAACAATGTTTGGAGGTGCATGCGTTGTAGTAATTTTGGGATATGGCATAACGTTCGTACAAATTACTACTGATCCAGTAAAACTTTGGGCTTCACCAAGTTCAAAATCTAGAATGGAAAGGGAGTTTTTTGATTCTAAATTTGAACCATTCTTTAGAATTGAGCAGGTAAGTTAAAACACAATATCGACATTTAGTCGTCAGCATCTCAAACATATCTTTTTTGTTGTTTTCCTACTAATTTATTAACTGAAATAAAAGTTTTGTTTGATGTTGTGATGCATCTTTTGACCGTTAAAAAAGACTTCAAACTTAATACATTTAATATTGTGCAATTGTGTCGGATAGTCTATCGCCCCCTACTTTCACGGAAATCGTTAAAAAGTAAATAAATAAAACAAATCTTTCGTCCCCGCAAATTAGAAAAATCGATGCATATCCCCTGCAGTTACCGTGTTAGTCATATTTACAGAGCTGTTTTCACACATATACAGAACTGAACCTTGGTGACAAATTCTGTGTATAATTTCTTTTCCTTTTTATATTCGTTCACGAAGTGACAAGAGTATGTTGGTTTAATGCAATGTCCGTGCGTCTGTCCGGATGAACGCAACTTTTTTGTCGCTATTGAAGATAGAGGCTAAACATTTTGGAGATATATGTACTTGTAGTTATCTGCTTCAGACAAAGCGTTAAGATTTTTGTGCCACGCCCACTGGAAGGCTAGCAAATCGATAATATGTCGATACACCTCAAATCGCAAATCGATAAAAGGTAAATATTTCCACGGCCCCTCCCGCCCCCCTAATTGCGATATAGCTGAAATCTTAAAACGGTAACGGTATAATTCACATAATTTTAATGCTAGGGACACCAAACTTGGTATGTAGATTGCTATTGCTGACTTCCCCAAAAGATTGCGAGCTTAAAATCCCGGCTCTAGCCCACTAGAACGCCCCACAGCCACCCCGCCCTCACGATTCCCGAAAGCCTATATCTCCCACAGTTTTAGAGCTAGACACACTACATTTTAAAGGTTACTGGCAGGTCACCCCCTTTAAAGATCCGTAAATAAATTTGCCGGACACACTCACTTCTGTCCCCACAAGCCGCTAGATTCTATGTCTCCCACAATTTTGGAGCTAGAGTCACCAAATTTTAAAGGTAGGTATCTGGTCACCCTCTTTAAAGATCGGTAAGACAATTTCCCGGCCATGCCTACCTCCGCCCATTCCTGCCCCACAAATCGCGAAAATCAATATCTCCCACAATTTTAAAGCTAGAGTCACCAAATTTAGCAGACAGTGTTTGGGTGAGCTCCTGTTAAAATCGAGCCGAAAAATGTTGGCCACACCCACCCCCGTCCCAGCGAAATATAAAAATTCTATATTTTTCCAAAATAAAAATAATGACTTCTGTGTACTGTGAACAAGTATTATGCAGTCGGTTACGTCCGACTGCACCGTTTTTTCTTGGTTTAATTTATCTTTTTGATATTGTATAGGTAATAATAAAAGCCGTTGACCTACCAGAGATTGTACATAACACATCGAATGGTCCAATAAAATTTGGTCCAATATTTGGAAAGGATTTTCTGGCCGACGTTTTAGATCTTCAGGAGCAAATACAAAATATCGAGGCAAATGGAACTTTTTTAAATAATATATGCTATGCTCCTTTAAAGGATGATAACAGTAATGTTATAGCTACTGACTGCGTTATTCAGTCCATTTGGGGCTATTTTCAAGATGATAAAAGTCGACTTGATGATCATGATGAGGATAATGGATTTAATGTAAGTATTGAAAATAAGATAAGATTGCCAACTATGCTTCTAAAAACGAATCATATATCAGTAGACTTAATGAGACAGTCTTTAGGACAACTAAACAATGAGGATCCGTGTTTGAATCCCAAGCTAGTGTATGGACAAAGTATTTTTATTTACCAAAGGTAGCAGACCGTGCAGCAGTTTAAAACTATATCATATACGTATAATTATAATTATTGTGAACACTTAATAAGAATCGACTTCAATTCGTGTTTCTTGTTGCTCTTTTCAATAATTACTTGAAGCTGCAAACATGCAATACAATACTTTCCGATAGTGCCACAATCCATGCAACAGCAAAAAACACAAACGAAGGTTTAGGCAACTTGCTTTTGCTTAGACAAGCAACAGTAACAAGACAACACTTTTGTAAATTGCGCCAACTAGTGCAGTTGTCTTTATCATAACAACAACAACATCCACTGAACTAATGGTTGTCGACCTTCCCTAGCATTACCTACTCAGGCATTAGTGTTAGCCTAAACTTAAGCTTAGCTACGTCAAATTAATTGTCAGCAAAAAGTTCAAAATATTGTATAAGCATATAAATAAGGTAATAATTTATAACCTGTAAAAGTAAACCGATATATATATATCCGAGATTCAAACTGCACGATTAAAGTTCCTTACCAAGTGCAAAAAAAATGTAAAAATCTATTGCCCTATTACCGTATTATTGAGTATATCAAAGAAAGTTAATAATACTATCAGACGTCTAAACGACTCTCTGAAAGAGGTTGTATTTGCACTATCTAAACAAACATTTGATGTTCGGATTTATCACTGATACACAATTAATTGGTCATTGGTCTTACTGGTCAAAATAAAACTATATCATGCTGCTATCTGAAACATATCCACCGAAATGATAAAATTCGCGCCGGTATCAGTGTCCCGATCAAAAATCTCATCAAACAATTTCCTTAAAAAAATGATGGACACACACGGCTTATTAACAGGTAAATCCCACGCAAATAAAGTGATAAAATAAACAGCTAGTAATTATAAAAGGACGCCGGAAATGAGCAATCTTTCCGAAGCAAACTTTTGTCTAAAATGTACACATCAAAAAGCAAACAAAATAATCCTCTCAATTTAAATTTAAAAGTGCAACTTTATGGCTGCATGATTGGAGCAAAACTTTACGATGAGTTCCGACATAGCCACACAACCTGCCCTAGAAATATACATTTTCGGAAATAACACAGGAATTTCAGTAACTCTAAAAATCCTCTACAAGCTTCAGCACAACTTGTAAACCACTATTTGCGCGAAATCCCGATGTTATGAGCCGCATCTCACCATACCACCTCGCCCAAACCTTCAGGGTTCTTAGTTGTATAATTTACGAAATGTGTTGCGAAGCACAAAAACTAAATAAATCATTACTATCTACATGTTAAATAGTTTAGAAGAGAACATTTAATAAAAGGGAGGGAATACTACTAATCAAATAATATATAGATGGGACAAGTAGATGGGAAAAGTGTGACAATCAATGTGCAGGATCTGTCGACACAGTGATGCTTGAGATCAGTGATCAGTGAGACCCAGAAAACATTCTCCATTGTGAGGGAGTAATTTGCAAAACATCTTCTATCTCCTTCAATCCTCACTATTCGCTGAGATTGTGAGCGAAATGAGGACCCGAGCAAAACCAAAGTCGATATGGGACCTGCCATACATAAAATGAGTATCACACTTTTTTGTTCTATAAGTTAGTTGGTTTGTGGTAATCTATATATTTAGATCGGAAAATTTCACCATGATCAAATAAAAAACACCTATGGACAGACAGATATCGAGCAAGCTGTTTAACAAAGATTACGTCGATAAAGTCCTGTCAAGCATGTCAAGCTTGAACTGGGGCAATTTTATCTATTTATAAATTCTCAACATCGGCACCCCGATGATACTACAAATTGTTATTATAATCGTTTATTAAATGCTATTACTTTTTATTTTATGTTTTTCAGGTTACTTACTTAGATGAAATGTATCAGTGCATCAGTAATCCATATTTGTGTTTAGCTTCTTACGGAGGTCCTGTAGATCCAGCTATTGCGTTAGGCGGGTTTTTAAAACCCGGTGAACAACTAACAGGAACAACAAAATATGAGCAAGCTGATGCTTTAATTCTAACATTTCTGGTAAAAAACCACCATGACAAGGGGAAACTAGTTCTTGCATTAGAATGGGAGAAAAGATTTGTTGAGTTTATGGTTAACTATATAGAAAATAATAAAAGTAAGTCAATGGATATCGCATTTACATCTGAGCGGTCTATTGAAGATGAGCTAAATAGAGAATCACAGTCGGATGTATTAACCGTTTTAGTTTCATATATTATTATGTTTATTTATATAGCAATATCTCTAGGACATGTCCAAGAGCTAAAAAGATCACTTATTGACAGTAAAATTACGTTGGGTATTGGAGGAGTTATCATTGTTTTAGCGTCAGTAGTTTCATCTGTAGGAATTTTCGGATACATCGGTGTTCCAGCAACTTTAATTATTGTAGAAGTAATACCGTTTTTAGTTCTGGCAGTTGGAGTTGATAACATTTTCATCCTTGTTCAAACATATCAAAGAGACCAACGCAGAACTAATGAAACAACCGAACAGCAAATGGGGCGTGTGTTAGGACGCGTAGGCCCAAGCATGTTATTAACATCTGTAAGTGAGAGCTGTTGCTTTTTTCTTGGTGGATTATCTGACATGCCTGCGGTAAAAGCATTTGCGTTGTACGCAGGCGTTGCTTTACTAATAGACTTCATATTACAAATAACATGTTTTATCGGTTTATTTACACTAGACATAAAACGAAAAGAAGAAAACCGTTTAGACATATGCTGTTTTATAAAATGTAAAAAGACAGACAATATTCACAATAACGAAGGACTTTTATATAAATTTTTTAGAAGTGTTTACGTACCATTTTTAATGAAAAAAGTAGTAAGGGTTACGGTAATGGTTATATTTTTTGCTAGCCTTTGTGCTAGTATAGCTTTTGTTCCAAAAATTGATATCGGGCTCGACCAAGAATTGGCTATGCCTGAGGATAGTTTTGTTTTACATTATTTTAAGTCTTTAAAAAAACATCTTAATATTGGCCCCCAGTTTATTTTGTACTGAAGGGAGATATAAATTTTTCAAATAGTTCTAATCAGAACTTCATATGTTCCGGACGATATTGTAATGATGACAGTGTTTTAACACAAATTTACTTAGCTAGCCGACGATCAAACGTAACGTATATTGCTCGCCCAGCTTCTAGTTGGATCGACGATTACTTTGATTGGGCTTTGTCATCAAGTTGTTGCAAGTATAATCCAAATAATGGCAGCTTCTGCCCTCATCAAGGTAAGATAAAAAAATCTTTTTATTAAATTATCTTTTTATTAATAATTCTTCAAAATCGATAAAAAACATCCCTCTTTAAAACTGATTATTATAACCTGTTGAAAATGTTTAAAAGGGTTATATTCGATTTGTGCAAATGTGTGTAACAGGCAGAAAAAGGCTTCACCGGCTCCGTAAAGTAATCTATTCTAGGTCTGAATCAACAGCCGAGTTGGTGAGCCTTGTACGCCAGTTTGTCCCCTGTCCCTATGTATGAACGCGTTAACCTCGGATATTATAAGAGCTAGAGGTTTTTTTTTGAATATAGGCCTATCCATGACACGCGCATATGAAGTTTATTTCAAATGATCGATAACACACCACATTTACTAAACATTTAGAAAAACCTCATATTTTTTAAACTTATTTCGTATATTATGAGAGCTAGATATACCAAATATGGTTAAAATGAATATTTTAATATTTTATAGCACTGAAAAAAATTTATTGCAAAAAGTTTCATCAAGATCGGTGAAGAAACACAGGAGTTATTAAAGTTAATAATTTATTTTGAAACAAAAAACTTATTCACATTCTATATAAATTCGACTGACATATTAAATTTCTGGAATCAAATTTCGTAACGAACGATACTCTGTCAGCGCTAGTGGCAAGCAACACTAGGTGTGCAAAAGCGACAAGCAATATATACGCGAACTTTTGAAGTTTTGCTACGATAGGCCGATCAAATCCAGTTATATGCCGATTGAAAGGTTGCGCTTAAACTAGAAGACAAATATACCATAACATGTGATATCTCATCTGGTTCATGAGATATGAAGCTGTAAATGATTAGGAGAAAATTAATATTTTTGTAGCTGATGATATGTTCTATATTTTCATCGATTTTACTAAAGGTTTAATATATTTTACCTATTGAAATTTCGCAGCTTTTAGTATTGACACATCGTTTTTGGAAGATATGGTTTGTTGAGTGCATGTACTCCTAGTACATTCATACGTGTACATTAATTAGTTTAAACATTAAATGAATTGAACTCTGTGTCTTTGTACATAACAGTATTAAGAGATTGAGTAAATTGTTTGTGATTAACTTTAAGCAAATTCAAATTAGTTGACGCAATGGATTTTGATTTCTAATCGGGCGGACCCACTCTTTTCATTTGATTTTGTATGGAATAGCTGATTGCATATGTTCACCAAAATTAAATATAACTTTGTGGAGGGAAATCAAATTTTAGTCAAATTTTGTTTACAAAATACAAGTTTTAGCTCGCGACATATCAATCTGTGCACTCCCCACTTAAATAAAATGCTTATTGATGTGCAATCTGTATATCTGTATATTGATAATTTTCTTTAGTCTCTTTTGCTTGTTTCAACTTTAATTCTAAAAATATTTGAACGACAATTGGATCTATATTTTGTCCTAAGTAAATTGACATCCAAAAAATGTCTGACATAAAATAAAAATACCTCTAAACGAGGTAACAATGTAATTGTAAAAGCATATTCAAGCTATTAAATTTCTGATATCAAATTTTATGACGAAGGATATTCAATTCAATATAGCAACACTCCAAATTATAACAAGTGGCTCTAGTCGGGAGCGACCGACAATGGGATACCCTGAACCAAAGACAATAGAACTATTATGATGAGTAACGCAGAACAATAAAATGCTATAAAAATACAGACAGCTAAAATGAAGGTCGTATGTGGATTTATGTCGGTCACTGTATGGATCATGCGCTCTCAGTTCGGCTTGCCGATTGTCAAGATACCATTTGTGTTTGTATATGTGTGTGTGCTTTGCTTTGGCTTTGGCTTTGGCTGCTAAAAAACGAACTGTTTTAGAGTTGCGCAAGCAACATTAACAACATTGTGTAGTGCTATTTTAATTAGGGAGCAATTAATTAATATTACATATATATATATGTATTTATATATAATATAAAATAATTATTAATTTAAATTCTCGGCCTTATATCTCGTAAATTTCTACAACCCAACCTCTGCAACACATTTTAATATAACATTGGGATAGGTCGCGATCGGCGCAACAAAACTAGAAAATAATGTTTATCGGTAACTAAAGTCAACACCGTGCATAAATAATAACAAATTTCAATGACGTGGGCAGAATAATTATAAACATTCTTATATAAATATGAATAAACATTTTTTTTTGTTTTTTGTAGATACTTCATGCTCAACCTGCACAATACAGAAAAACCATCTGCGACGGCCAGATGAACATGATTTTGGAAAATATCTACCGTTTTTCTTAAAGGACAATCCAGATGATTCATGTGTGAAGGCAGGCCACGCTGCCTATAGCGGAGCAGTGCGATACAACTATGACCAAAAAACACTAAGTGTGGACTCTTCATATTTTATGGCTTATCATTCAATCTTAAAAACATCCAGGGACTATTTCCTCGCCTTAGAATCAGCTAGAAAGATATCTGGAAATATTACACAAATGTTACAATTTAACCTTATCACAAACGGACTACCAATGGACTTAGCTATGCAAGTCGAAGTATTTCCCTATTCAGTATTTTATGTGTTTTACGAACAATATTTAACTATGTGGTCAGATACATTACAAAGTATGGGAATTTCAATACTTTCCATTTTTATAGTTACATTCATATTAATGGGTTTTGATATACATTCCGCCCTTGTTGTAATAATCACTATAACAATGATAGTAGTTAACCTTGGGGGCCTTATGTACTTCTGGAATATATCTCTCAATGCTGTATCATTAGTAAACCTTGTGATGGCTGTGGGAATTTCTGTAGAGTTTTGTTCACATCTTGTGCACAGTTTTTCACTCTCAAAAGAAACAACTCAAATAAATAGAGCGGCCGATAGTTTAACAAAAATGGGTAGTTCGATATTTTCAGGTATAACGCTTACCAAGTTTGCGGGAATATTAGTTTTAGCATTTGCGAAAAGTCAAATTTTTCAAGTGTTTTATTTTCGAATGTACTTTGGAATCGTTGTTATCGGTGCAACACATGGTTTAATTTTTTTGCCTGTTCTGCTTAGCTATATTGGTAAGTACTTTTTTTAATTTTTTATGAGTACACAATATAATAAACTTAAACTTTATAATGATAAAATGTAATAAATGATTTGCAATTTAAAGTAATTAAAAATCTTTTAAGGAGTTTATATAACCTTGCAAATGATATTTATTGTTTAACTGTGTATGTACAGCTGTTGACAACTAATTGGATACAAGAATATTGACTATGACTTTTCTTGCTAAGAACCATGTTGATTGGGCTCCGACAAAATAGAAATATGTGGTCTGGAGTGATAAAATAAAGATTTATTGTCTTTGATAGTAGAAAACATGATCGACGAGCAAAAAGACAGGAATTAAAGCCTAGATATATATCAACCATTGTAGAGCATGAAAGTGGCAGTATTAATGTTTGTTGACGTTTTATTTAGTAGTAAAATGATTGCAGCCGTAATCCGGGCTAATAGGTAAAGTCAAAAGAAAACCGTTTAGCACCGGGCAAAAAATGGAAGTCGTTTTCAGCATACAAATTTTTATGCCAATAATTTTAAAATGTAATGGAATAATATCATTTCTGTTATACTCGTTCACGAAGTGAAACTAGTACATTGGTTTTGTGCAGTGTCTGTCCGTCTGTTCGGATGAACGCACTTCGGCGCTATTGAAGATAGATTTAAAATTTTGGATATATATAGTTGTAGTTATCTGCTTCAGACAAAGCGTTAAGATTAAGATTAAGACGCCCACTGGAAGGCTGACAAATCGATAATGGAAATGTCGATACACCTCAAATCACAAATCGATAAAAGGTCAATATTTCCCACAATATTAAAGTTAGAGTCACCAACTTTGGTGTGTAGATTACTGGTTAGTGGTATGTTAGTAGGACTGATTAATAGATATATTCATTAGCTTTCAATAATCGATTTAGATTTTCAAAATCGGTCAAGACATTCTCGAGTAATGATCAATAATGCATAAAAATACCATATTTGGAAAATTTTGTAAAAAAAAGTATCACCGTAGAAATAATTTAAAAGTTGTTTTTCGTCATATGTGTGGGGCCCCATATGTGTCAGGAAAAGTAGGTTTGTCAAACAAGGCAACTTGGCTGTTACCTAATGTAATATCAGAAAATAACGTTTCTCTATTACTTTTGAATTTTTAGGTCATGGTGGACCTTTCTGTGCAAATACCCATATACTTCTTTATGGGGTCGGAAATGCCTCCTGTCTGTAGAATATATTTACGCAAAACCATTTTACCCTTTTTTTTTTACCAATTTACATTGGGTTTGGAGTATAAAAACGCAGTTCAAGCACTTCAACCTTACGCTTTAAATACATAGATTTAAAAGTAAGAACACACGCTTATTTTCTCTAATTGTCAAATTTAGTTTCCATAGTGGGGGCTAAACGAAGTGCGTAGCTTGCGGCTTGCCTTTGTATATGTGTGTATGTACATATATATGCAAGGCGGTTAAAATATATTTAACGACGGCTAGTAACTACGTTCTGGGTATCTCCTTGTCGGGCTCACCCGACTAGAGCAATCTTTACCTGTTTTTTTAACATGTAATTTACAATAATATAAATAAAATACTTTTTATTTTCAGGTGCGCCAAGTAATGCAAGGCTTGAATCTCACAGTCATGAAAGTCGTGATCAGGAAACTTCGTTATCTGGGGCAAGATAATTATATGTATTAATTTTAAGAATATTATAAAAGGTAAATAGCGGAATTTTATAAATCTCTAATACGAAATTGTCAAATTTTAAAAGAATTTTTGTTAAGCTTTTGAAATTGTATTATCCTTTTCTTGTTTTTGAATCTTGGCGATGTCATTTTTGACTTATTTATTTTTAATAGATGTACTATTGAACTATTAAGTTTTTTTGAAAACAGTATATGTAAACTGGCTAAGGTGTGATAAATTTTAACCCCTATTTTATGTACATATGTAGGTATAAACCGCTAATAAACATTTCAAAGAAATTGTATATCTTCATTTATTTATTTATGTTTTCGATAACTTATAGTTAAATTTGACGGTTTCAGCTAAAAAGTTGAAAAGTTGCGTTCTGGAATAAACTAAACAAAATTTCTAAATTTTCCGTCGTTTTCCTTTTCTTTCTCTTGGGGAGTTTTGTAAAAAAAATTTAAAGAGTTCGCACTATGCCTTGAAGACTTGGGTTTTTTATTATTTGGATGTAGATGTACTAACGAACAGAGCATTCAAGTGGCCCAACGATACCAAGCACGGGCTTGTTAACGCGCGGACCCAGGCAAAATGCCACCCACCTCCCGCCCAACCGACCGAAGGGGGCGCCGCATAACGTGCGGTGACGAAAATCGCGAACAAATGGACAGATTACAAAGGATTAACGTTTTAATGACTTGGACAGAAGATGCATTATTTAATATATGGAAAAGATTGTTATAACTAGCGCATAAGATGCGAAAAGGGTTGTGGATAGCATAGTTTGCATTACACACAGAAAGCGGTAAAAAATTCCTCGTATTTCTGCACGGAACCGCAAAACTAATTTGGCTGATTAATTCCGAGAATCAATTTCCCCATTAATTAGCTTGTGTAAGAAGATTACACCTAGCATGGTTCTACGATTAGAAAGAGAGGGAAGATTTATTAGTAATAGTCTACTACGGTAAGAAGGCATGCGGGAATTAGGATTCCAGTTAAGACCCGGGAGGGCAAAAAGCAGAAATTGTTTTTGCACGGATTCAATTATATTCTGATGAATCTTGTATTGGGGACACCATATACAAGATCCATATACAAGAATTGGACGAACAAGTGAAGTATAAAGAGTTTTAGTAATGTAGGGATCATCAAATTCTTTCGAGCAGCGCTTAATAAATCCCAGGACTCCAAACGCTCGATTAGCAGCAGTAGAAATATGCTTGTCAAACTTAAGCTTGGGATCAAGAAGAATACCCAAATCATTAACGGACTCAATACGCTCTTGAGGTACACCATTTGGAAAATAATTGTTAAAAAAGGGCATACGTCTATAAAAAGACATTAATTTACACTTACTGTAATTAAGATTTAATAAATTTACTTGACACCAGGTTTGGAAACTGTCAAGGTCGGATTGTAAATTTTGTCCAGCTAGAGAATTAGTAGACGACAGGCAAAATTTTACGTCATCGGCGTACATAAGCACCCGAGAATAATTTATTACAGAAGGAAGGTCATTTATAAACAAAGTTAGATATCCAAAGAATTAAGTTATTTGGAAATCCCAGAATACGAAGCTTATGCAGTAAAAGCGAATGATCAACAGAGTCAAACGCCTTACTGAAATTAGTGTAAATATCATCTGTTTGCATTTTATTTTGGAATCCCTTAATAACAAAAGACGTGAATTCCAATAGGTTAGTGGTAGTAGATCTATATTTCATAAACCCGTGCTGGTAGGGTGAAATTATAGATCTGCAGAGATATTGTAGTTGAAAAGTTATCAACTTCTCAAACAGCTTAGGAATAGCAGACAACTTAGAAATACCTCTATAGTTCAAAACATTAAACTTGTTCACTTTTTCAAGGAGAGGAATAATAAATGATTATTTCCAGATTCGAGGAAAAGAACTTAACTCCACGGACAAATTAAATAATTTAAACAAAGGCTTTGAGAGACCTTCAGTACCTAAGAACGCAGCCTGGTACTCCATCAGGTCGCGGTGAAAATACGGGCTTGATGACCCTTAGATCATTTAGTAGTAAACTTTCTGTGATCAAAGGGCCAAAAAATGCAATTAGAAACATTTACATGATAAGGCAAATGAGATAAATAATTCTGAGCACTATAGGTTGTTTGAAAAAACGTAGCAAATAAATCGGCAATAGCCTGATCTGAGTCAGCAGTCATTTTTTCAAAAAAAATATTTGATGGTAGTGTTGGTGATTTGCGCTTCGCATTAACGAAGCTATAGAACCGTTTAGGATCCCGCTGTAACTGTATCCTACACCTTTTAAGGTAATCCTTATAACGCTGGTTATTTAGGACAATGAAATTAGATCGAGCAATCAGATATCGAGTGTAATACAAGAAAGAGTCAGATTTCTTGAACTTCCCGTACATCCTTGACTGTTTATTTTTTAAATTGGTTGATTCCCGTGTAAACCAAACAGGTTTGTTAGACCTAATTGAATTATAAACCGGGACACATGCATCAAAAAGTTGGTTTAAAGTCGAGTAAAAAATCGCAATTGCACTATCCATGTCCCTACAGGTGTAAAGCAGAGACCAGTCAGTCTGGGATAAGAGCAGAGTTAGCTTGGCAAAGTCGGTTTTCCGAAAATGGCGAGCTCGCTCTGGAGGTTTACTACCTGGGTTTAGCACCCGGGCAGGTAAATCAATCAACACCTCTAATGCAGGGTGATAGGGATCTTCCGGACATGATATAGGTTCAGTACGGGAAACAGACAAAAAAGATCTAAAACAAAAATAAGGTCAAGCATTTTATGCAATGAATTTGGGATAGCATTGATTTGACATAATGATATCCCAAATAAATTATCAAGAAAATCATTTTGAGTCGTGGAAGTCAACACGCTAGAATTAGGACTAGGAATCCATGTAGTTCCTGCAATATTGAAGTCGCCGAGAACTATAAGAAAATCACGATCGAAACGCATAGCAGAAACAGAATGTATAACAGAGAAATGCATTGAATAGACAGAATTATCAGAAGAAGGAGGAATATAAGAACAAGCAATAAAGAGGCAGACACCGTTAATGCACAATTTGACGGCAACAAATTCAATATCTATACTAAAGTTGGTTATCACTATTTCTGAAAATAAATCAGTGTCAACAGCAATAAGTACACCACCACCACGACGAGAAGTACGATCTTTTCTATAGATAGAAAACTTGTTAGATAGGATTTCAGAATTTATGATGTCAGGCCTTAACCATGTTTCAGAGAAGGCAATAACATGAAAAGGAAAGGATAGGCTATTAAGATAAAGATTACTAAGTTTAGTACAAAGACCTCTTACATTCTGATAGCCAAGTGGGAAGGAATGATGTTAGTTTTTTGTACTAACAGAGACTGCAAGAGGTGGGTTTAGATTTACACCAGGAGGCGGAAGTGCAATCGGAGACCGATTTTTCTTTTTCGCAGTGTATTCTTTAATAATTAAGTGGTCAGGCCAGAATTCCTTGCAGCAAATTTTGCTGAAATGGTCGGCCGGAACACTTATTTTAAAAGAGGAAATGTCCCGAGTATATGAAAATTTGAATTTTTCCACCGTAATATTGGCTTTAATTTTGGCCTGGACAAAGGCCTTAACATCATCAGATGTAGTGTTAGGGGCAAGCCAAGAAACAAAGATTTGTTTCTTTTGTGGAACACCTACAAGGGTCACATTTGGAACCTCAGCAGTAGCTTCTAATGGAGCTATAGCCTTGGATTGTCCATTTGATTCTGTCGGTTTATTAGCACTAGAGAGCTGGTTAGTGTCAACAGGGCTAATAACTACAGAATCCGAAAAAGGTTCGGGAACAGAAGGAGCTACATCCATGGGAACTATGTTGGTTTCGTCACTTGTGTCTTTGATGTGGGGAGAGGGGGATGAAAAATTGATTAATTGCAAGTTAGTAGCGGATGTAGTGGGTAATTGTTATGGGCCAGAAAGTTCATTTGGGCCAATAGACAGCCTAAAATTGGCATTTTTACGCCTAGGAGATTCGTTCAAAAGCTTCATGGCTTTGAACTCGTTATCCAGAGCGGAGAACCAGTCGGACAGTTTTTTAAACTGGCCGAAGATGTCCCCAAAGCCTCTGTTCGTCTTCCTAATGAATCCCATCATGTCCCTTTCAACTTCCCTGCAGGATTCGCAAGTCCACTTTAAACCTGATTTGGATTCAATCAGGTCAATAATGCGGCCATTGAGGCCAGCGCATTTTTCGTGCGACATATTGTCACACACCCAGCAGCAAACAAAACCCATCTTAACATTTGCACGCACCTGGCAATCTTTATTATAGCAGACAAACATTATTATCAAAAGAAAAAAATTAGAGAAAAAGAAATAAAAAAAATAAATAAATAATAAAATAACTGCTGAAAAAGGTAAAGTTAAAGGTTAAATCGTACAGAAAAAGAAATAAGCACACTAGGGTTAAACAGAATTGATGCTGATATCTACTTACAATACAACAACAATTAGTACACAAATGTAAATAGCGCGGGCGCGACGACCGACACAAGCAACGGGATAAGAGCAAAAATTATAAGAACGAAAAAACCGTCCAACACCTACAACAATATTAGTGTAAGCGCGGAGAGAGTAAAGACCGTTTTAGAGCGCGGAATGAAAACAAGAGAAATATGCAAAGAGCAAATGCAAAAACAAAAAGTTCACAGCCGGCAATGCAACTGCACAGGACAACCAGTATACTTGCGCTGCAGTCTGTTGTTGCACTTGAACACAAATTTCGCAAATTAATTAAGATTGCTAAATAGATTTGAACAATGAGTTTCACAGAACCAATTGAATCACACTGTTACAATATTATTTTTAGGCCAAAAATAATGAATATAAGATTGATTAATTGAGTTCAAAATTAGACAATTTCGAGGCGCAAAACAAAAACACGTCCGTTGCGAATGCGAATGAGTTTTGTAGTAATGATTGTTGGTTATGTTGAAATGTAACAAAATAATAAACAAAATAATTTATGTTAGTATTAGGCCGTATAGTCCAAGCGCATATTTGTAGCTATTCACTTTCAATTGCCTTCAGAAATTTAAATATAAATAAATGATACCCTGGACCAATGGCAATATGGCAATAAGAGGAGTAACGCCAAATTAAATATGCTATAAGACAGCTTGATTTTCACAAAATTGAGAACGAAACCGAAATCAGTGCCCTCGCACTCTCACAACTTAAATAGCGTAAAATTCTCAAAATGAAATGCTGCTTGCCAAGTGCCGTGAAACCATTTATGTTTGTACATCTACATGTAATTAGGCGTTGCATTAACTTTGGCTGGCGAAAAAGGAAATTTGTCTCAGAGTTGAGCTCGCAACATTAGAAATTTTAAATTCAAAATAGCTTCAATTTAAATATAAAAAGGTTTTAAATATTAAATATATTTTATATTTTCCTAAAATGATATATGGGCATATATTATTACTTTATTCATTTAAATGTAATTTAACGTGTAATGTTATTTTAATTGGGAAGTAATTCATTAATATTAAATATTAGTATTATATATGTAATTAATAATTTGTTTCACCTCTGCAACACATTTTAATATAAAATGGGGTGGGGTGTCGTCGCAAGAAAACTAAAAAAAGAAGTTTTTCGGCAGGCAGTCATGCCAGTGGATTAGGATATTGGAAGATTGATTAGATTTGGGGGGTGACTTGACCATAGTATTAAAAAACAAGCACAAAGTTTATGCCTTATAGCGATTATTTGCTATCGGCTTCCATTAAAAAAATGTATGTCGTATGTAAAGTGTTGGGTTTTTCGCCTATCCTTTTTGGGTTAAAGCTGGTCAGGTACTTACAGAGGAATAAAAGAAGAATACAATAGCGACGACGGGTGGGATATAGAACCAAGTAACACTGCACCGACGCGAGAGTATACAAAAAAGAGACCAGATGTACCAGATGTAAGATTTTGTAGCTGGCGTTATCAACCAAGCCTTGGCCCAACAGGAGGAAAAGCTTAGGGAAGTGTCCAGTACCTAGATGAATGTTATGAAAGGGCAAATGAGCAGCCTGCGTGTACAAACGGCTTAGGTAGAAGTTTATTAAAGAATATCGATTGACCCGAAATTCCGCTGGTCATAATAAAATCACTCAGTGGTCTCAACGATGCATACGGGCTTTTCACGCCGCACAGGCAGTAGCGCCCATTACCAAGCCGTGACCATCATTAGGAATGAGATCAGGGGGCAGCTGTAGCATTGTTGGTATCGCACAATGCGGTACTTAACTTTGACGCTATAATAGCTAAGTGGAGGTCACCTATGCCGACAAAACATGGCTACGTCTCTTACGACGGAAGATCAAGGTCAAACAGCAGAGCCTATGGGCATTGACACCTCAATGTCGCAAATCAGGCATCATACAAATTTTGGGAAAGGTCAGGCAGCTAATACGCAGGCAGAGAATGTACAGGGCCAAAAAGGCAAAATACATCCGAAAGTAGGCCAGAGTCGTCAGCGGGTGCATAACACCAAACCGCATGAAGACCAAGACCAAGACTACAATAACGCGGTCATGGCCGCGGTAGCCGAGGCTCAAGATTACTGAATCAACATGCAGCAATAATTTGCTGCATTTTTAGGAAGCGCTCCCGGCTACCATTTATCGAACGACAGCTGGCTGGGAGAAAACTAAAAATCCTAATAGACACTGGAACGGCCAAAAATGGAATCAGACCCGTAAAGGAGTTAAAGAATATAATTCCGGTCAACTCCCCTTTTACCGTTAGTTCCATCTATGATTCTAACAAAATTCACCAGAAGTGTTTAATGGACATCTTTGGTAAGACAGCCCCATTCTTTTTACTAGACTCACTGACACCGTTCGATGGTATCATAGGTACCGATTCACTAATGCAGGTGGAAGAGACCTTATCTGTCTCCGAAAGGCTACAGCACTACTATTGCGTAAGGGTAAATTTCACTAATGTTGATTATATTGTCGTGCCAAAGTTCATAAAAGCCGAAATGAAGAGCGTAATCCTCAAGACGGCAAAAGCATTTTGCCATTTAACACGTCGGTTGTGGCCACGATCTGCACGGAAGGCGACAACGAAATCTAGTCGAGGTTGTACCCTCTCCTCATGGGAGTGGCTGATTTCGTCAGAAAAGAAATCAAAGATTTACTGCTAAGCATCATTAGGCCTTCAAGGTCGATGTTCAATAACCCGACTTGGGTTGTTGATAAAAAGTGTTGCGACGAAGAAGGCAACAAAAAAACAAAAATTCGCCTAAATGAGCGAACTATTGCCGACAAGTATCCAATGCCCAAAATTCCTATGATTCTGGCCAATTCGGGTAATTCCAAATATGTCATGACACTGGATTTAAAGTCCGGTTGTTATCAAATTTTTTTAGCCGAGCAGGACCGGGAAAAGACCTTCTCTATAAACGGAGGGAAGTGTGAGTTCTGTCGATTACCGTGCGGATTGAAGAATGCGGGAAGCATCTTCCAAAGAGCAATCGACGACGTTCTGCGTGAACAGATCGGTAAAACGTGTTATGTATGGATCACGTTATAATATTCTCTGAGAATAAAGGGGAGCACGTTAAGCACATCGATTGGGTTCTAAAGAGCCTATGTGAAGCTAACATGAATGTTTCCAGAGAAAAGATTCATTTTTTAAACAAAGCGTAGAATACCTGGGCTTTATAGTAGAGATATGCGGCGCGAACACCGACACCGGAAAAGTAAAAACCATATAAGAATACTCAGAACCGAAATATATTTGAGTTCAGGTCCTTGTTGGGGTTGAGCAGTTACTACAGGTGTTTTGTCAAAGACTTTGCAGCAATCGTAAGGCTTGTGACAAACCGCTAAACGGAAAAAATGGTTCCATAAGCAAACAGATGTCAAAATAAACTCCCATCGATTTTGAGGTCCTACAACGGGATGCATTTGAGAGGTTGAAAAATGTCGTAGGTTCAGAAGATGTCATACTCAGCTACCCGGATTTCAGGATACCATTCACTCTAACGACGGATGCTTCCTCATACGGTATTGGGGTGGTGTTGACACAAGAGGGCCTATCACGATGATTTCAAGAACTTTGATAGAAAGTGAATGATGAAAGTCATAGTGAACTATCGTTAACTTACACTATAGAAGCGACAGAAACGCCTTTGAACTGTTTTTTCCTCTAAAGCTTAATTTTATACTGTTCGGCGAGGAAATATGCCACATGATCCATTTTACCAATTGGAGTTGTGTCTTAGATGAGATCAAAGCAATAGTCAAAGCAAACGTGGTCAACGCGGTCCGGCAATTATCCAGCTCGACTTAGTAGAAAGCTGCCCATCGACAAACCGACGTAACGGACAAAAACGAACAAATGGATGTAGTCACTGCAGAACATAATCGCGAAGGCCGCGGGAGAAAACATCAAGCAGAATTTAAGGCAATACTACTTTCCAAAAATGACAAAGTTAGCTAAAGAAATTTTGGCCAACTGCAAAATTTGCACTAAGTCTAAATACGACAGACATCCGAAGAATCAAGTTCTTGTAGAGACCCCAATACCGTCATACTCAGGCGAAATGCTTCACATTGACGACTTTTCGAACGACAGCAAACAATTTCTGACAAGCATCGGCAAATTTTCAAAATTTGCAGTGGTATAACCGATAGTATCACATACGATAACATACATAAAAACCACTATCGTCCAGCTTATGAATTTCTTTCCCGAAACTAATATCATATACTGCGATAATGAGGCATCCTGCAACTCCGAAACCATCACCTCTTTGCTAAAAAACACGTACGGAGTCGATGTAGTAAACGTGCCACCGCTCCGCTTCCTCAAACGGCCAGGTAGAACGCTTTCATAGTACCCTGCTGGAAATCCCAAAATGCATTAATCATGACAAGAAAATCGACGACACTGCCGAACTAATATTACACGCTACCTTAGGGTATAATCGATCACTACACTCCATTACGGGCAAGAAACCGATAGAGATAATACACGCATGTACTGACGAGCTCAGCGAAGCGATCTGACGTAAAATCGAGAGGTCTCAACAGATACAGTTAGAGAGAAACAATCCGAATAGGCCGAACAAGGTATTTGATGTAGGAGAAAATAACAGAGGGCTATGAAACAAACTAACCCCCTTGTGCACAGAGGAAACTATCCAAGCAGACATAAGATGTCTGTCTTAGATATAGAACGTATCCGAATTCTCTTGTCCGTGTTGAAGGCACACCATCGTTTGCCAGAAATTTGGACGTCTTAGGGACGGTGGTAAAAGTCGTTGAATTCGAAAGGATTAGAATGTCCGATGCACAGGTAATAGAGTCAAACAATTGACAGGTAGTGATTAATACAGAGACTCAAAGACAGATAAACAAGCTTACCGATACGGTAAACAAAATTCTTAAGGAAAGAAAAGGCGATGTGTTTCACACTCCACATTTGTATGAGGCGCTTTTGGCCAGAAATAGAATGCTAATCACTGAAATCCAAAACTAAATTCTTAGACTCATACTCGCCAAGTTCAAAATTATAAATCCTACCATTTTCGATCATAATGATATGAAATAAATTTTCATTGAACAACTCACAGAAGTCCCAATAGTTAGTTTATTGGAGGCATCAGACATTAGTGTCTTTTAGTCCGATAGCATTATCCATCTACTAATAGAATATCCCAAAACTTGTGCAAGTCGGACCAAGACACAATAAGCGCAATAAGCAATAAGCGGCACGCACCTTATCACACTCGTGCGCATGGCCACCATAAATGGTACCAGTTATGTAAACCACAATGTTGCCCTGACAAAAACACCAGGCATAGTGGCCTCACCTTTCTTGAATGTCATTGGCCACGACTCGGTACTAAGCCTGCCATCGCTACACAGGATGAATGAACACGATCTACGAGTCATCCAATGAACTCAGCCGGCCTCAGCGGCTTCATCCTCCTCTGCCGATTCGAGGGAGCTACAGAAGGTCGTCGATGGTAACACGGTCATCACTCTGCGGGGGAGTAGTTAACGAGTGCTGCTCGCACGTAGCAGTTTAATATTATTTAAGTAACCCATGCATTGGCTAACAGTTGCGCGCATGGTGCTGTTGCAGCGAGTGCTTTGCACCGGCCATCGCCGTAAACACATTTCTTTTATTTGCTGAGCCAAAAGGCCAGTACCTAAACATTGAATACCCTGCGCCTACATCGAGAGCACGCAAAGGAACCCACGTTGGAACATACCAAGACGACTGCAGGCACCGCAAGGAATCTACGCAGACGACATCATAATAATTTATATACTCAAAATGTTGTGTTTTGCAATCACGATTTTGACTGTCGCATCCGGAACCATCGTAAATAACACTAGGTAACAAAATCCAACTTTTTGCTTGCCATTTTTGCCAAACCAACTTTTTCTGATGCATATGACGAAAAACCACTTTTTCAATTTTTAAAATATGGTATTTTTTTTTAGCTTTTTTAGAGGTTAACTTGTAATTTTGATTATTTTTCGATAATTTCGCAATCGATTTTGAAGAGCTTAACAATTACTGAAAGCTAATGAATATATCTATTAATAAGCCATACAAACTTTTAAATTTAAATTATTGGTTTTGCAACAATATATTTTCTAATTAAGAAAATTATGATTTCTTGTGCGGTATTTTTTACAATTTATTTACTATAAAATTGAATTTTAAAATAATTGAACTTTATAATCACATAAATATATTAATGGATCATCATCATCATTGACATACCATTTATTAAAATTAGTGCAGAAACGACCAATTTATGATGTTGTACTCACAGAAGGAACAATTTTCGGCGCTATTGACCGAGATAAGGCCCCTAATCTGCAAATAAATGGTAATGTAACAATAAGTAATAATATATATCAGCAAACGTTTATTAAAAACCCGATTTACTATTTGTTTCATAAGTTATAGCATATTATTTGAATTTTCAAGTATATTAAAAATGATTCAAGTACCATGTTGTTCTGAGTACGGCATTAAAATTAAATTCTCGTATAAGACCCCACACATAATCGCCCATTCTGTTCTGATTTCACAATCGCTCATAACGTCGCTTCTTAGATTTCAATAGTTGGTGAAATCGTTGACATTTTCCTTCAGAAGGTCCTTTAACGGTGGTACTAACGTCTCAGCATGTTCCTTAGTTATGTTCAGGTCCCTCAAAATGGCGACATTGATTCTGCCTTTCTTTTAGTTCGCCTGAATTTCTCGGTTTCGTTTAGACCTACCAGAAATTTTTACCCCTTATTCGTTCCCACATGCACGACAGACTACGCTTTGCATAATGCTTTTCATATCTTATGCCAACTCTATAATAGCCTTTACCACGTTTTCTCCTCTGAGCTCTCTCTTCCCCTAATAAAGTCTTTGCTTTCAGGATATCTTCGGCAAATCATTGACCACCCGCAGCTGTGAGCAGGGGCACAGTTTGCCGGACGGGCTAAATCTCTCCCCCATCGGGTCAATGATTTCCGTCTCTGTTTTTTTCCTCTTATCTATCCATTTAATTCTAACAATTATTATTATTAATAACTATAACTGTTCCTTTACTTTCCTTATTATATTGTTTATTTATTGGAATTAGATTTAAATTGTAGAATATACTCTTACTTCTGACAAGCTTCTCTTTAGCAGTAGAGTCTCTTAACGTCACTGACAACAATTTGCTGTGATTAGGGGCATAGCTAAAATACCCCCATCGTGTCGGTGATGTTATGAGTATTTTATAATTAAGTTTATAATTCTCTTAGGCTTTTAGCTTTTAATTGTTTATATTTACTTTCATTGTATCTCTTTGTTTTTATACATTTTACTTAGGTTGACACTCGATCTGTCAACCTATTAAATAAATAAATAAATAAATAAAAATAATTTAATTCCTCCCATAAAAAGAGCTTTGCACGTTTATCTTCTGAAAAAGTTGAATGAACGATTTCGCAGGAAGCTGAAAGCCAAGAGTATATAATTTCAGATAAATACATTTCACGTTTTTCCCAATACCAATTTTTTCAAATGCGCAGAAGTAACTGTCAGAACCATGAGAATCGGTATTTTCCCATATCATATTCCATATCATAGTCTTGAAAATTTAAAAGTATACCTAAAAAGAAAGAAAATTGTTTTTATTTTTTTAATACGAATTGGTCGCTTAATGTGGTACTCACTCCATGTTTTGTTTTTTTGACAAATGTGCTTTGCACGAAGTGTAAATATAAGTTGGTGCCTAACCTTCATTCCAATTTTTGGGTTAAATTCCATAGGATTTATTATATGCACTTTGCAGCCTTTCGTTGAATATTTTGTAGTTGGTATTGGCTAGGTAAATACCACATATACAGCAGAACAAATCGGGGTTGTACCGGCACGAATATTTGCGCACAATATTACTCATTTTATGATGAATGTTAGAACTAGACTGTCCACCGGTAACTCTGGCACGCACTTTATACCAATACTCCAAATTGGGCAGAAAGCATTAACGTGTCGTTATTACCTGGAGTCAAAATTAAATTCCATGTTTGTTTGGTCCAAATGCTCTCAGGTTGGGCTCCCTATTTAGCGCTCAATAAGTGTACTTGTGTACTAATGTGCAGACCGATACCTGCAACAGGTTTTCCATTACATCAGGTACCAGTAGTAGTTAGTGATAGGGGCTTTATCTCCGGTCACCGGCCGATACTAGTAGATGGGAAATTATCGCTTGAGTAAAGTAGGCCAACTACATGCAAGCATCCTCAGCAAAAGAAGAAAAACAAAACCACTGCCATCTGTTCGCGAACACCCTCAGTAACACCAAACATTGCGCCGATTCGGGCCGATCAGAGCTAAGTTTGCCCTCATGACTTATATGAGCGAATTTGAAAAACGCGACATAAACCAGGTTTGCTGAAATACTAATATTTCAGCTGTCTCTCCAACGATTTCAGCGATCTTATTAATAAAATAAATAATAATATCTTAGTCAACGCCCAAATAATGGAGCTATATAAAGAAATGGGTGACGAACAAAATATATATTTTTTCAACTTTTCCTTGAATTTTAAAGTTAAAAAATCGTGAAAATACCGCACAAGAAATCATTTTCTTAATTCGAAAGTATATAGTAGCAAAACCAATGATTTAAATTTGAAAGTATGTAGGACTGATATATCAATATATACATAGGCTTTCAGTAATCGTTAGGCTAGTTAAAATCGGTTGCAAAACTATTTAGTAATGATCAATAATGCAAGCTCATCTCTGAAAAAAAATTTAAAAAAAATACCATATATTGAAAATTTAAAAAAAGTCTCACTATAGATAAATTTTTAAAGTGGTGACGGACAGGGTTAGATCAACTCGGCTAGTGATGCTGACCCAAAGGGCCGGAGACGCCCACTATTATACGCTGATTTACCCATTTTCAATGGGTTCAGGGGATAATAAAATAAAGCATTGAATAGCATTGATTTGACACAATTACATCCCTAATAAATTATCATGAAAATAATGTTGGGTCGTGGAAGTCAACACGCTAGAATCAGGACCAGAAATCCAATTAGTTCCACCAATATTGAAGTCTGAGAACTACAAGAAAATCAAGATCGGAAAGCATAGCGGAGACAGAATGTATACCAGAGAAATGTATAGAATAGACAGAATTATATGAAGGAGGAATATGCGAACAAGTAAAAAGGGCAGACACCGTTAATTCACAATTTGACGGCTGCAAATTTTATATTTATACTAAAGTTTGTTATTTATCTCTGAAAATAAATCAGCATCATCAGCACTAAGCACACTACCACCACGACGAAAAGTGCGATCTTTTCTATAGATAGAGAACTTGTTAGATAGGATTTCAGAATTTAGGATGTCAGGCCCTAACCATGTTTTAGAGAAGGCAATGACATGAAAAGGAAATGATAGGCTATTAGGATCAAGATTACTAAGTTTACTACAAAGACCTCTTACATTCTGATAGCCTGAGAGGGAGGATAGTTTAGTTTTTGGTGAGAGACTGCAGTGTAACCGGAACCCATTCTTTTTCGCAGTGTATTCTTTAATGGCCAGAATTCTTCACAGATAATTTTGCTGAAATATTCGGCCGGAACACTTATTTCAAATAAAGAAATTTCCCGAATTTACGAAAATTGGAATTTTTCCCCTGTAATATTGGCTTTCAGTTTAGCCAGAACAAAGGTCTTAACATCATCAGATTTAGTGTCAGGAAAACTACACTGGAACACTACAAGGGTCACATTTGGAACCTCAGCAGTAGCTTCCAATGGAGCAATAGCCTTGGTTAATTGACCATTTGATTCGGCCGGTTTATTAGTACTAGATCAACAGAGAATAACTTCAGAATCAGAAAATGTTTCGGGGTCAGAAGGAGCAACCTCCATGGGAACGATGTTGTTTTCGTCACTTCTGTCTTTAATGTGGGGAGCAGGAGAAGAAAAATGTATTAGCTGTAAATTAGGAGCGGATGTAGTGGGCATTTCTGCAGAGACAGAAAGTTCATTAGGGCCAATAGACAGCCTAAAATTGGCATTTTTACGCCTTGAAGATTCGTTCAAAAGCTTCATAGCTTTGAACTCGTTATCCAGAGCGGAGATACCGTCGGATAGTTTTTTAAACGGGCCGAAAATATCCCCAATGGCATTCTTAGTCTGCCTCATGAATCCCATTATGTCCCTTTCAATATCCCTACAGGATTCAGAAGTCCACTTTATACCTAATTTGGACTCAATCAGGTCGATAATGCGGTCGTTGAGGCCAGCGCAGTTTTGCGTTATATATAGCAAGCAAAACCTATGTTAACTTTTTTTGTATGTATTTAATCAAAGAATAAATGTAAAATAAGGAAGTAAAACAAAAGTAACTGCTCAAAAAAAATAAAATCAAAGTGTTCAACAAAAAAAATTAAGCACACTAGAATAGCAATAATATGCACAGAACGAAAATGCAAAAACAAAAAGTTAGCAGACAAGAAAAGTTAATCAGTATGTTTGCGCTGCAGTTTGTTGCTGTATTTAAACCCAAATTATACAAATTTAATTGAAAGATTGTCGAGTAGATCAAACAATGTGATTTACACAGCCGATTCAATCACACTGTTACTATACTATTTTTAGGCCAAAAAAAGAGAAATTATGATTGATTAAATCAGTAAAACATCAGAAGTGCGACAGACATCAGAAGTGCCTTAGCTGAAACCACTTTAAAAAAATTTTTTTTTAATTTTTAATATATTGTATTTTTCAGTGGGTTTTTTTTCAGAGGTGAGCTTGCATTACTGATAATTCGAGAATGTTGCAACCAATTTTAAAAGGCTTAACGATTACTGAAAGCAAATGAATATATCTATTAATCAGTCATACATACTTTTATATTTTAATCATTGGTTTTGAAATTATATATTTTTGAATTAAGAAAAGGATGATTTCTTGTGCGGTATTTTTTAAGATATTTTGACTTTAAAATTCGGGGAAAAGTCGAACAAAAAATTAAATAATTATAGAGCTGCATTAATTGGGCGTTGTTTAAGATATTAATCACTGAAATCGATGGTGAGACGCCAGAGATATTATTATTTCAGCAAACCTGCTTTATGTTGCATTTTTCAAATTCACTCATATAAATCATGGGTCAAACAGGCCGTCCACATGCGTTCATAGGCGCAAACTTGACCCGGATCGGCCCGAATCGGCGCAATGTTTGATGTTTGAAATAAGTACCACATTACATTATTACATTATAAAACCACTTCATATTAAAAAATACTAACAATTTTCTTTCTTTTTAGGTATACTTTTTAATTTTCAAAACCTATTATCTGCGAAAATACCGATTCTCATGGTTCTGACTGTTAGTTCTGCGCATTTGAAAACATTTTATTGTGAATAATATGAAATGTATTTATGCGCAATTATCTAATCGTGGTTTTCAGCATCCTTCGAAATCGGTCATATAACAAACACAGGAGAAATCGTCTTCATCACATGAAACTTCCACTACAGGTCCTGACATTTCAGGAGAAGATAAGCTATTTTCACAGGAGGAATTAAATGATTTGGTAAAGGAGTTGAACCTAATTAAAGAACATGCTGAGACGTTAACATCGCGGTTAAAGGACCGAAAACTTCTGAAGGAAAACGTCAACGATTTCACCAATTATTGAAATCTATGAACCGACGTTATCAGAGATTGTGGAATGAGAACATGATGAGCGATTATGTGTGGGTCTCATACGAGAATCTGATTTTAATACCGTACACAGACACACGATACTTGAACCATTTTTAAAATACATAATGGGCCATTTCAACAAAATCGCTGTTAACACGACTTTAAAGGAGGAATGGCACAATATTGGTAAAGAGACCACGAGAAAATGTGTCTTCTATGCCAAAACGGCCAAAAGGGCTTATCAACCAAATAGTAATTTGTAAAGTTTTCACAACTTTTGTAATTATTGAGTTAAGTGCGCCAATTCTTATGTGCAGCCAATGTCTTTTATAGATTTTTGAAATAAAATAAAATAATATATGGTTAACATTAAAAATGTGTTAACTGTATTTTATAGTACATTAGTTGGGCTAGATAAGAAAAATAATTCCAAAAAATATGCTTAGAATAGAGTCGCAATATAGCAGCAAATGTAACTGGGGTTCAAAACGAGGACGGTAAGTTGAACAGCCTTTGAACTTTGATTTTTACCGCTCTCTTGCGAATTGTGTTACCGCAAGTATAAATGTATATACAAATGTATGTATTTAGAAGCAATGAGAATATAAAGCAATATGTTTGTGCAATTCCGATATGATACCTTTATTTGATGCCTTATTTTTTCTCGCTATGTTGCCTTCAAATAGGGCTAATATGCAGGAGTATTTTATTTTGACTTACAGGGTTATTTTCGTTTCTACCTGATGATGACTATTGGCGTGAAGAGGGTTATCGAAATTAATGCTATTTATTTTTTCCAACGAAGGCGAGAAGGGGATGATCAGTTTCAGGTTGCCCAATGCCCAACGAAAGCGACTTGGAGATGACAAGCACCCAACGACGAACGACTCTTGGTGACAATGTCCAACAACGAGAAATCCAAGAGCAGAATATCCACCAGCGAACTAATCCAACGCAATGGTGCCAGTCCACCTGGGAGCGCCAAAAATAATTGCACAATATGTGATTATTTTTTATTAGTTAAGGACAGACTTAATAAAATGAACTTGCACCTTCTTGGATGTCGATTTCAGAGTGATTTAATTATTAATATTGCTTACGATACTACCGAAATCTAACAGGCGCGAGTACCAATTCAGCGTTTTAGAGAGCGTATGAGAGTGTGACTATGTTTGGTACTCTTAATTTAAACAAGAAACTCTTAGCTTATGTATAATTCATAATCATTTTCTTCATCAATGAAAATTGCGTAAACCAAATAATTTGACGAAATTGTAATTTTTTGTGCATTATTTTTTGTGAAGCCGATGAAAAGAACTTCCTTACGAATTTTGAGAAACCTCACATATTATCTTAATAATTTTGTTAGATTTATTCGTTACTTAGATTATAAAAAGTAATCAAACAAATGTTATTTTATTAATGTCAAAACATTTTTGTCCAACATTGTGTATACTATTCTTATGTAGACAGTGGACAATTGAATATAATACTTTTGCATACCTGAGACAGGTATACAGATTTCAATGTTCTTAGATTATGTTCACCTGAGATCGGTTACATCCGACTGACTGCAGTTGGAATTGGCTTTGAAAAGATTTCTTTGAACTTTTCGAAAGTCACACAATCCACAATCCAAAATGTTAGAAATATTATTTTGTAAACGATTTGTCTATCATGAAAGTTTTCACGATTCTTAACAACTATACAAAAAACATTTACTGCAATATTAGTTTTCATTTATTGTTTTCATGTTTTAGATATTTCAAAACTTATTTTTTAAAATCAATTTTTAAATTATTATTTACTAACATTGCCTTCCTCATTTGTAGAATTATTTAGATCACTATTGTTACAAGTTTCTCCAGACGATCCACTGATATTCGCCACATACAGTGCCGGGTCAATTACTTTCGGTATGGGTTTTATTTCCGTTCCTAATTCCTTTTCAATGCGGTGAAGGTCAAACCGATCCTCATAGGTTATTAGATTGATAGCGATTCCTAAAAAAGAAAAATGAATAATTCTTAATTTTAATGCGGGCATAGAGCATAAAACATTTCTTAAAAGGGATATTATCTTAAAAAAACAATGATATATATTCGGGTGTCAAATATGTAAATACCAAACTTAGATATATAACAGATATATGCATATTTTTTAGAGATTCCATCCGATATATAGGTTTGCATAAGGAAAATAATCTAAGGTAAGTGATAAGCTATAAAGCTCCTGCTAAAATAACAAATTTGGAAAAAAATGTACACTGATGGTAGCTACGCTACTAGCTTATAATTCTGACTTCGCTAATGCTCCCAACGTACACAAAGCAGTAGCAGAATCAAGACCACAAAAGACAAAGAGCATTTGGTCACTCTGCTACAATTTTTTTGTAGCCTAGCAAGCAATAGCAAGAGTATAAAAACGATCGTTGCCATTTTCATATTAGTAGCAATAGCAAATCAAAGATAGCGGTAAAAGAGCAGAAAAACAGAACTTTTTGCTATTCTATTTTATTGCTACTTCTCTAAATGCTTTTGTTCCAGTGCTGACATGACTGTCGAAGTAGACGATCTCTATGATTTTTATAGACATTTGCAACAATTGGCCTTCTAGAGCGTGGTGCATCTTAAGCATCGAAATTACCGGAATGAAATCGGAGTCTGTTCACATTTTCAGCCGCTTGGTTTGCATAAAACTGTTAAATATGCTGGTGTCCATCTTTGTCGGGCACTCAAACAAAACTCATTCAACCAATCAGTAAACTGTTACAAGATGCTATCTAGTATAATTGCACTTATACAATGCGAGATGCAGATTACTAAAGAAGTCTATTCTTAGCAAGTGTGAAAGCTTTAGTTGGGAGCGCCCATACATGCAAACGCACGCCGCATGCTGTAAAAAGCTGCTGCGTTTGGCTTTCTTGTTGGATACTAAATTCATGAATAATTTCTAAACTAAGAACATGATCTTAAGGGAATTTCAGGGCTTAGAGCATTGAAATATGTACGAACCAATGCGCAAGTTTTTAGTATTTTAACTGCGGTATTTTTATATATGGCGGATGGAGGGAGGTATCTAAAACTCGAAATATTCCTTACCTGCGTATGCTTTACGCGAAGCTATTGAACCAAATTTGGTGGCTCTAGCTCATATAGTTTCTGAGAAATGATCAAAAAGCCGATAATTATCGATAAGAAAATAAGACGAGTTATCAATAATTTAAATTAAGCTTGATCTGCGTATGGCATACACGAACTTAAAAAGTCCAAATAGTCTCCGAAATCGACGCGTTCAGACAGACGGATATGACTTTGATCAAAAACGAAAATATTAGTATTATGATATTAAAAAATAATATATATTTAACATATTGCATAGTATTACCCCTAAACGCAAATAGCATATATAAAATATAATGGTAATAGATTTATTTATTTTTTGCTTCTTAAAGGAAAAGGCCGAAAATATGGCTAACAAAATAATGGCACCATTTACGCTTTCTTTATAGAAAACGTTATATTTCCCAGTTACTTCACCAAAAAGCACATATTAAAGAGATTTTCTTTCGATTTCATTATTTCTACCATCAAGTTTAAAATTAATCAAAAATTATCAATACAGTGGATCTTGGAAAACGGAAAAGCGTAAATTCACCAGAAAATTGATATTGGATGGAAAGTCAAATAGAGAACTAGGTTGATTGGTTGGCTTCGCAAATAAAATGATATTAAACGCCATAAACTATAAAGAAAACGCTTAAACATGTGAACGAGTCAACTTTACGTTAAAGGGTTGATCCTTGATAGCACAAAGGATACTTTCAAGGCCTAATAAAAAAGAGCTTAATACAATGCGACAGTGAAAACCATTCACACATGTCTCAAACATCATTTCCAAGCGTGAAGCCTTAGAAAGTTTCTTCTCTTAAATGCAACACGTATTACCAAGCGCATGAAATTCGCAACGAAACATCTAAATTGGCTTACCCAAAAATGGAGGAAAATTTTATGAAAAAATGAAAAATCAATTTTCTAGTTCATACGGAAAGACGGACGGACATTGCGCAATAATGCTCTTTTTACTTCGTGAAGGAGTATAATTTGGCATAATTATTATTTTGAGTTTCTAGTTTATACATACTGGCAGACAAACAATGCAATATTAATGCGCAATATAAGTAGTTTTAATATTTGAAAATATTATGTAAATTTGTAATTACTTACCCAAATGACCAAACCGACCAGAACGACCGATTCGATGTAAATATGTTTCAGCCATACGTGGAAAATCAAAATTGATTACGACATTCACAGCTTGTACGTCTATACCACGAGTGAACAAATCGGAGCAAACCAAATTTCGACAAAGACCTTGTCGAAAATCGTGAAATACTCTGTTTCTATGTGCTTGAGCCATTTTGGCGTGAATGTAGTAGCAACAATATCCAAGCTCAGTAATTTTTTTTGCTAAGAGTTCCACACGTTGCGTAGAGTTGCAAAATATTATTGATTGATTTATTTGCAATTTAGAAAACAAAGTGTTTAAGCAGTGTACTTTTTGCCGTTCTTGTACAAATGCATAGTACTGGGTGACACCTTTTAGTGTTAACTCTTCCATCAGATTTATCTCATAGGGTTCACGCAAATGCTTCTCCATAAAATTTTTAACAGTTAATGGAAATGTAGCAGAAAACAGTAAAATTTGTGGATCTTTGGGTAATTTTAATATAACATGATCCAGCATGCCTTGAAAATCTAATGAGAGCAGTTTATCGGCTTCATCCAAGACTAATATTTTGCAATGGGACATATCTGCCACTTTCTTATCCATTAAATCCAAAATTCGCCCCGGAGTTGCAATAATTAATTGTACTGAAATAAAACGGATAAATCTTTAGAATATTAAAAAATTATTATTAAAATTATTATATACAGTGATATGAGACCTCATAAGGTAATGGTTGTGTTAATATGCTTATGTAGTTTATACATACAACATACAACATATCATTTATAATTGATACAAAGCCCCATATCAAGGTTACGAAAAGTAAAAATCAGCAGAAGATATCATGCTATCGGAACAACTTACATACCAAATATGGTGTCCCTAGCTCTAAGTCTTGAAGGTATTTTTCAACAAGAATGTTGCAGTAGGGCGTAATTAATTGATTCTCGTTCATAGTACACAGTACTTAACATTGTTATTTTGGAAAAATATATAATTTTTATTTTTCGTAAGGGCAGAATTTGATAACGGGTGTGGTATAAAAACAAGCTGTACCTGCTAAATGTGTTATACCTTCCGTAACAAATTTCGAATACCCCATTATTATTAATGCGATAGTGTTACAACCCTTAGCAAAGAATTTATTAGCAAGACAATATTTTTTTCACTATACATATTTCATTCATCTGCCAAAGACAGGCCAAGTTAAAATAAAGTATATACTTTATATTGAAATCAAATATCAAGTATCTGACTAGGAGATACTCCGTACCCAAGTCTGAGCTTATGTAACATGTATCCACACTTACTTCGAAATATGTGAACATATTCCCACAAACACGAACGACTTTACTTTAATATATCTGATTTGGCTAGCGGGAGTTTAACATACCTTACATATGAAATGAAAAATTGTTTTAGACATATGAATTTCATACCTTTTTGATATATGCGAAGAATATCATCCTTTAATATTGTACCTCCTGTTGTAACCATTACTCGAATATCAAGATGCTTAGCAAGCTCTATGCATATTTGTGAAGTCTGCAACGCCAGTTCTCGCGTAGGAACCATCACTAATGCTTGAATATAGTCTTTAGTGGGGTCAATCTGCTCCAGAACGGGAATACAGTATGCTCCAGTTTTTCCAGTACCGTTTTTTGCTCGAGCTAAAACATCTTTTCCACTTAGAGCAATTGGTATAGCGGCTTCTTGAATCGGCGATGGTCGTTCCCAACCTTTTTCGAATATACCCATGAGAAGTTCACGTTTTAAACAAAATTCTTCAAATTCGTTGCCGCGTGTATCTGTCACATCCTAAAAAATATGTTTCCCAATTAAATTATTACATTCTCATTATTCAAAGTAAGTAAGAGTATATATTGAAATTTTGATATCCTGTTTGGGGTATTCGCTAACGATAAAATATTTTTATTGTTGTTGCCTTGTATATACAAATTAACTTACTGTTGTTTTGAATCGATTGTCCTTTGGGGAAGCTTTAATTTAGATTTCCATCCCATGTCATCACTCAAGTTACTGGCAATTTGATGATCACTCAATATCCTAAAACGAAAATTAATGAATTATTTATTGTTGTGATTATTAATTATTGTCATTATTAATACACTACAGATATAAATTGTTCATTCGTATTTTTAGAAGGTCAATAAAAAATGTAATCTAATTATATATATTCTGTCCTGACAGACTGAACGGGATCAATGTATAGTCAAAACGCTAAGGGCTTACATTTTAGACTATAACTTCTACACCTTTTTATTCAATTCGATAGGGATTCCATACCCAAAAAATTTTAAATACAACTAAATTCTCATTTTACACGATAAGGTCTCAAAACATTCGAAAAAGTGAGGGGGCTATACGCGGGAAGCCATCCAAAGAAATTTATATTTCTAACTATGATGAGTAACGCCCAATAAAAAATAGCTAAAAGGCAGCTTGATTGTCAGAAAATTGAGAACGAAAACGAATTCGGTACCATTGCACTCTTATAACTTAAATAGCGTAAAATTCTTAAAAGGAAATGTGGTCTCAGCTCGGCTTGCCGAGTGCCGTGAGACCATTTATATTTGTATATATATGTGTGTATACGTATGTATGTTTGCATATGTAATTACAACATCGGCTTTTGATTAAATATTTACGTCCGATTTTTTAGTCTTTTTGCTCATGGAGCTGCACGCGTAACATTAAAAATTTGAAATGAAAAATATCCTTACATTAAATATTAAAATTAATGTTTTAAATATAAAATATATTTTATATTGGGCTAAGATTATGTATAGGCATACATTATTGACCGCTAATTTAACAAGATTGACAAGACCGTTTCATGTCCGAAAAATAAAAAAATATTTATGTTTTACATAATAAATTTATTTATAAATATTCATTTAAACATAATTAATTGTGTAATGTTATTTTTATTTAGTAAATAATTAATATAAACACACAAAGACCACCTTAAGCACACTTTAAGCAACTGACTATCCTCATCCCACATAATCATACTATATAAACCTATATCCATCATACTCCTATGCTTAAAATAATTCAATTATACTGAGTTGCAAATTCTCATCAAAGAACACAAACCAAAAGTAATTGCCTTACAAGAAATACACGTACCACCATCCAGTACCTAATAACTATGCTCATCGTCAAATCCCCTACCTCTAATTCCTTTGGAGGTGCTGGACTTGTCATCCACAACTCCATAAGCTATAACCAAATAACCCTTAGCCCAGACTTCCTAGTCTCACTCGACTTTGCAAAAGACAAAAGATAAAACGGGCATTTACTCACGCAAATCCACTTGGTCCTAAAATATTAGCTTATTTATGCACTTTATGACAAATAGGAAAATAAAAGTTAAGGCCCCAAAATCCCTCCAATACCTTTTCTCTCAATAATGGCATCCTATAAGATTCTTCTATTTTATATACACAAATCATATCAATCTGTAAAAAATTTAAATTTTGTGACTAAGACGGCTATCAGTTGATTAGCGACCTAAAATGTGATAAATACCTCACGCTAAACTTTCTGCAATTATTCCAACACATGTTCGATTGGGCCAACTTTAAACAAGCATCCCTATTAACCGATAAATGCCAACACCTACACATACATATGCCTTAAGCATCATTGCAGATGCACCATTCTAACTGGAAATGTTTCCGTTCCCTCCACTGACACACTAAAAACTCTAAGGCTTACAATACACAGCAAATGGAATTCCCACATTACTAATCTCTCTCGTGACCTTTTAAAACCCATTAATATCATTAAGCAGCTTTCATCCATAAAATATAACTGCAACATTGCCTCCCTAATTGTAATCCCTAAATCAATTCTTATTCCCAAAATAGACTATTGTCTGCCAATTTACGGCATCGCATCCTTATCACAAATTTCTAAAATAAAAACTATTCAAAACACCGTCATACGCACCAGAACCCCTACGTGCCTTTTGAACCATCCCTATTACTAATATGCTAATAGAAACAGACACTAACACTTTAGAAGGCAGTCGTGACATTCTGACCGACAAACTCTTCAAAAGCATATCCCGCTCAATAAACTAATTAAGACCCACACCAAAAAATATAAATATCCCAGTACACTTGACCGAATTTTTTAAACATAAACAGATCTCCAAATTTCATACAAACCTTCAAACCCTATTCACAGTAAAAAATACAAATAAAAATACAAGGCCAAATAGTCAGAGAAAAACTCCCTCAGAAACAAATTCTTTTACATGGCCGGCTCCAAAATTAACAATATCAAAGTATACTGCATTACAACAGAAACGACAATACTTAAGATAGGCCTTCACAATACTCATCTATCTATACTACCGAAACAATAGCAATCCTAGAAGCTCTCAAAATATGTTTAAACATAGGTAAATATGTCACCTGCCCAAAAAACTTCTCTCTTTACGCATCAACAACAACAACTACCCGAAATTCAAATTTATGTGGATCTCCAGTTACATTGAGGTAGTAGGAATATGTCGACTCCACATCCAAAGATACAACAAAACTTCAACTCATTTACACAACCAAACTTAACACAAGTGACATAGTCCGATATCTCAAAACACAATTACTCCAAAACCAAAATTTGTTACAAAATCGAACTTCAAATTGGTAGTCAAATTTGCTGCAACACCTCCAAAAACCATTCCCTCAAAAATACCAACCTAAACAGAGTTCCACAAACTAAATACACCAGAATATGTTTAGGCCAAACAAAACATTACAAACTTACATATATACAAAACCCTCACCAACACTTGTCCCTACTGCAACAACACAACAAAAACATCCACCATATTTTATTCACATGCCCAGCTCTACAACTCCACAGATCCTCTTTCCCCTACAATACATGCCCAATATCAATTATCAGAAACCCAACAAACAATTTTCAAAATCCTTTTCGAATACTTAAGCAAAGCCAATATCCTACACAAAATACATTGTAAGCAATACGACATATAGAACAAACCATAACATAACAAGTGAGAAGGCTCCCGTTGGAAACGCTTGACTACCCTAAACCCTGTGTTTTCATACATTTCAGTCCCCTTACATTCATATACACATACACAGAATCACACACACACACACACACACACACACACACACACACACACACACACACACACACATATATATATATATATATATATATATATATATATATATATATATATATATATATATATATATATATATATATATATATATATATATATATATATATATATATGTAAACGCACGCTGTGAACAGCTGTTGCGCTTAGCCCCACAATGGAAACTAAATTCGTGTATAACTTCTAAACGAAGAGTATGTATAATCTTAATGAAATATTTAGCGCTTAAAAGGGCATTGAAATCTATGTACAAATTAAATCCAAAATTCATTATACTCATTACCTGTGTATGCTGCACGCGAACATTTTGATTGCTGGTTTCAAAGATATGCTCACAAAATCGAGTCAAAAACCCGATAATAAGAGAACGAGATGAGTTATCCTTGATTTGAAATAAACTTGATATGCGTATGGTATACACTAACTTAATAAGTCAATGTTTAGCTTTCTAGATTCTGAAGTTTCCGAAATCGACGCGAATCATACAGACGAACGGACATAGCTAGATCAAAGACAATATAAACACTAAGATGCGTACGCGCATACATTTGAATGCAAGACGAAATTTCTGGTGTGGCTTATTAAGTGGCTTTTCGCTCCTCAAACGCCACGCCAGCCGAGTGGCTTTTCGCTCTCCAAAAGCCACACGACGAAATGCCGAAGTCGTTGCCACGTTGACACGAGAAACGAAATCAGTCGCCAGGCTAGCTTCAGCAAAGCTGGTCGATGGTAGAGAGAGATGCTTGTTGCAGACCATGACTTGCGATCTCATATGTTTATGTGTGTGTGTGTGTGTATGTGTGTGTATATGTGTGTGTGTGCGTGCGTTCGTGCTTGTATGCACAAGTACACCACATATGTATGAATATTGCAGTGGCGTAGGCAAGATTTTTCCTTGGGGAAGGGGTTTTAAAATAAATATTTTTTTTAATAGAGGCATGGGGTCTTTTGGGGGTTACGTTACACCCCAATCTAAAGATATAGTTGGAAGTTTGTAAAAACAATGCCGCAATTCTTGAAATTCCTCATAATCAAAAATATTTATTTTGAAACCCTTTCCCCCAAAGAAAAATCTTGTCTACGTCACTGAAATATGTTATTTATGCAAGCCGTTGACTTTAGCTGCCGAAAAACGTTTTTTTCTAGTTTTCTTGCGCCGATCGTGACCTATCCCAATGTTATTAAAATGTGTTGCAGAGGTTGGGTTGTAGAAATTTACTAACTTTAAGCTAAATAATTTACATAAATTATTATTTTATATTATATGTTAATACGTATATAATATCAATTAATTACTGCACAAATAAAAATGACATTACACATTAAATTACTTTTTAATAAATAAAATAATAATTGATGCCCAAACATAATTTTAGAAAAATATAAAATATATTGAATATTTAAAACCTTATTATTAATATTTAATGTGCAGTTATTTTGCATTTCAATTTTGTAATATTGCGCGCGAAACTCTATGAGACAAAATAGGCGGCAAGCTTTAAGAAATCGGACGTACAAATTTAATCGATAGACTACCAGTGCATCAACCTGCTGACTTTGTTTTATTTAATTAGTTTTCAAATATTTGTACGCTTTTTATATAAAAAAAAGTTTCGTTTTTGATTTGTGAGATTACGTGTAATAAGTGATTTATATTAATTTGCTAATAGTGCCTGAATTTCAAGAAGTAAAAAAAATTGTCACCAAAACATATTTTTGTATCGTGTATCGTGTGTGCTAGTGCTTCATAAAAAATTTTGCGTGCCACTTTTAGCTGTTGCTGCTGCTGTTGCAGGTTGCAGTTTCAGGTTGCAAGTACACCAAAATTTTTAAAAAAGCGTTTTTAAACGCTTGACATACAATTTATATTATTATTTTCATTTACTATATATAATTAAATATGGCTGAAAAAAAGGCGTCACTAAGTGGCAATAAGTGCAGTCTGCCGCACTGTCAAAAATGTAGACGCGACTTTCCAGCCATAAGATTTTTTAAGTTGCTTTTAATGAAATGGGCTGAAAAATGCCATTTTACTAAGAATTTTATTGCGAACTCAGCCGGTTTATTTTTATGTGACAATCATTTTGCACCGGAAAATTTGACTAATAGATATCTTAAGCAGGGAACAATACCAGATCGGAACCTAACCACTGGTAATAGTTTCATTGCAGAAAAAGATGTACTAAATGAGCTAAGATCGCCGCCACGAAAAAGAAAGTGTTCACAGTCCCCAACTGAAATTTGCCGTCAGTGTCACAAAAACACAAAAATGCTTAAATATTATCAAAAACAGCATTTCTCATTTAAAAAAATTGCTGAAGCAAGAAAAATAAGAATTTCTTTGCTGCAAAAAGAAAATGCTAAATTAAAATAGTTGAAAAAAGCAAAAAACTTTATCTCAGAAGTAGATAAAAAAGATCTCACAGGAAATGAAAAATTTTGGTAAAAACGCTTTTAAAAGAAAAAAAGGAGCAAATATGAGATGGAGCGATTCTGAAAAAATATTTGCACTGGGAATGTATTATAGCAACGTCAACATATACATTTTTAGCAGACTCTTTGCAATTAAATTTCCCTAGTCCATCATCTTTACAAAAATGAAACAGCATTAAAAAGTTAATGCGTGGAGATAACGAATGTTTGTATTCTTAAAGATGCATTATTCAAATGATTGATTTTGATAAGGAGTGCATAATTACTAGCGATGACGTTGCCATTAAAAGAAATTTAATGTGGATGGAACGCAGTAATAAAATAGGCAGTCACATTTGCGTTTTTGTGTTACGGGGTGTTTTTAAAAAATGGAAATTTATTTTAAGCTATTTTGTTCCTGAAACAAATATAACAGGGGAATGTTTAAAAAACTCCTTATTAAAAATATAAAAATAACGGAAAACATCGGATTCACCTTAAGAGGTGTAGTATATGATCAAGGAGGAAATAATAGAAAATGTACCTCATAGCTTGACGTATCAAAAGATAAGCCGTATTTTAATTTAAATAATAAGAAATATTATATGTTCTATGACATTCTATGACATTACGCATTTATTCAAATCTATTAGGAATAATCTTCTGAAGGCTAAATTTGAAACCCCTGATGGAATAAATCAAGATCCACTTGAAAATATATTCGCATCCGTTCGAGCAAAAGGCGATAATTGTAGAAACCCGTCAGTTAATGAGTTTAATATATAATAATAATTGCAAAATTGATTTCATTGCATATATTTAACTTCACAAAAAAATCCAATTGTGAGTCCGATGATGACGTTATGTTACCTGTAGAATTTGATTCAATTATATATCAGCCTTATGAGGATATTGATGGCAATTCGGCAAGAAGAATTTTCAATATCATTATCACAAATTGTTAAAGAAAATGAAACTTATTTTGATCAAAATGTAGATAATTTATTGTACAATGATATCCCAATTGAGTTGACATCCAGTAGATATTTTGTTGGCTACATAGCAAAGGGATCAAATTGTGATAAATGCAGAACGTGCATTCCTTCAGAACTTTTTATACATGAAAAAAATTACTCGAAAGACTCGGACTTTGGAAAATTAACTGCTCCATCTGATTTATTTTTTAATGTGAGCAAAATTCATATAAAATTTTTTGAAAATATATTTAAAAATAATAAAAAGCAAAAAGCCATAAAACAATTTATAATGGAGCAATACGTAAAATGCACGAATGAAAGTGCTTCATGGTTTGATAAAAATTATGCATGTTATATCCATACGCATAAAAAGAAAGCCAAGCTTAATATACTTTCCCATAAGTGAACAATAATATATATATATGTATATACATAAAATTGCAAAGCAAGTAATAAATACAGGTAAATGTAATAAAAATTTAAATTAAAATTAAAAACATTTCAAATCGACTCGAAGGTCATATTAACTTATAACCCCATTGTAATTGTGATGGCCTACTCGTGGGTTCCCTGGGTTCCGAATAAAATTTGGTAACAAATTCGAGCGACGACAATACTTTTTTAAAAATTGTAAATATAAAAATATATATTTTTTTAATTTAATTTAAATTTAAAATAGTTTAACATAAAATGTGTTATTTACCTAGTTGCTTATATAAAATAAAATATAATATATATATCAAATAAAATACAAGATATATTTATTTTTTTTTTTGAAATATAAAATAATAATTTATGTAAATTATGTGCTTTAAAGTTAGTAAATTTCTACAACCCATCCTCTGCTACATATTTTAATATAAACAATTCGTTTTTTCGGCACTTAAAGCCAATGCAACGCCTAATTACACATCCATACATAAGTGATATACACACACACACACATATACAAACATAAATGGTCTCATGGCAATCGGCAAGCCGAACTGAGAGCGCATTCTATTTTTAGAATTTTACGCTCTTTAATTTGTGAGAGCGCAAGGCAACGATTTCGTTTTCGTTCTCAATTTTGTGAAAATCAAGTTGCCCTATAACATTTTTGTTTAGCGTTATGCATCTTCGTGTTTATATTGTCCTTGGCTAGATCAACTCGGCTAGTGGTGCTGATCAAGAATATAAACACTTTATGGGGTCGGAGATGGCTTCTTCTGGCTGTTACATACATTTGCACAAAACCATAATACTCCGACTTACCTATTTTCAATGAGTTCAGGGTATAAAAATACTACTCACTTTGCGAGCTTAAGGCCCTGGAAGCCATGCATGAAACCTCAACTGTAAACAGTTTGTTAATATCAGTACTTTTTTGTACTAGATTGATATTTTAAAATAAAGTGTTTTATACTAAATTCCTGTGAAGTTCGTCTTTTTGTATTGTTATTAAAACTTGGGGGCATTTGGGGGGTTGCCGAAAGTCCTAAGAAATCTTCAAAAATAGAACAACACAGTTGATGAAAAATTGCAGTTTATGCAACTCATTAACAAAATAAATATTTTCAGTGATTAATTTTAAATTTAATCAAGAGAAACGAATTTCACGAAGACATTTTGTGCGGTGGAATTGGAAAACCTGTTGTAGTCAGAATAAACAAAGGTGGTTTTGCTTGAATCTGATTAAAAACACATGTAAGGAATTCTTACTTGTGTTTTTAATAAAAGAACTGCACATTATACAAAACACATAATAACTATTGAGTATAGTGGTGTTTCGCCACTTCACCTGGGACTTAATAATAATAATTTTATAAATATAAAATCATAAATATAAAATTATTATTGTTAAAATTATTATTAGAAAAATAAAATCGTGATCTGTTAACAAATGGGGAACACATCTTATATTTTTGCCGAAATATGCATAAAATCAAAAAGAAAACAAGTAAGAACGTTGCAATCGGAAGTAACCGACTGTGTAATACTCGTTCACAGTACACAGTTGTTATAATTGTTGTTTTGGTGAAATGCATATATTTGTATTAACTATATAATCTAGAGACTCAAACTAAACGATAAATTCTGTAATACAATACGCAGTACGAGTTTATAATTTTTTGTCAATAATTTGCACCGTTTCATTAATATCGAAAAAAATCGATTAAAACACTTGAATTTTTCTTACTTTTCTCCTAAACTTTAAGAGCTAGAGCTAACAAATTTGGTTCGATATATTCGCGTAAAGCATATGCAGGTTAAGAATATTTTGGATTTTGGAGACCTCCCTCACTCGCATCATATATAAAAAAAACGATATTCAATTACTACAGACTTGTGTTTTGGTTTGTAAATAGATTTGAATGATCTTGTTGTGTATGTGTGTATGAATGCAAGGGGGTGAAATGGAGACAGGGTTCAAGGTATCCTCTAGTCGGGCGCTCCCGACTACATCCACTTGCTTTTTTTTATGAGGAATGACGCGTTTTTAGAATGTGCATTGACTTCTAACTTTATTAGACTATCCCGAATTATATGGCAAGTGAAAGTAGTATGAAATGAATGAAATGTTTGTTTTTATCATTTTACCCTGAACCACTAACCAAATAACAAATCGATATGTGTTTTGTGCGGCAGGTCCCGATATCGATATTTCATTTGGTTAGTGCTGAACCAATTGAAAATGGGTTAATCAGGGTATAATGATTTTGTGCAAATGTATGTAACAGGCAGAAGGAGGCGTCTCCGACCCTATAAAGTATACATATTCTGGATCAGCAGCACTAGCCTTGTCGATGTCCGTCTGTTTGTATGAAACTAGAAAGCTGAACTTGAACTTATTAAGTTCGAGTATACCATACGCAGATCAATTGTATTTCAAACCACATATAACTCATATTGTTTTCTTATTAACGGTTTTTTACCCGGTTTTTTGAACATTTCTTAGAACTATAAGAGCTAGAGGCACCAAAGTTGATTGATTGCGTGGAGCATGCACAGGTAAAGAATATTTTTTATTTATTATTATCATTATTTTTCCATAGAGGGATTGAAATATTTGTAACGAGAGCTCCCAACTGGATTCAGGGTATATCCCACTCGGAAACTCCTGACTCGACCACTCTTGTTAAAAGTGCGAGTTCAGAAAAAATAAAAATTGAAAACTACAAGCGAGCCAGTTTGATGCAACATTCTCTTTAAAGAATACCATAAATATAGAACAAGTGCAGAGATTTTTTTTAATAACTCAAATAATGGTGGAAACCGTTAGAAGGATCTAAACTTTTTCCACCAGAAAATACTTTTCCATACGGTTGGACATTGCAAATAATTTTAACCACGCCAAATCAGGGTTGGACAAACCGCGAAAATTGGCATCACTCATAGTTTTAGATAGGCACAGCATATGGCATATATTAGTGATGATCTCTAAAGATTGAGTTTTTAGACCCACTAGATCAGAATCAAAATCTGAATCGATATAGCCATGTCGTATCGGACCACTATATAACATAGCAGCCAAAGGGACTATCGATCGAAAATTGAGTTTTCGTTTTAATTAGTTTTCATTAACATTGTCATCGTGAATATACATACATAATTTTTTTTTGTAAATATTAAGTTAATATCACCTATTTGTTAAATAACCAAAGATAACCGAATATTTCTGATAAAAAAAGAATTGGGTGTATTTCTGGTGAAAATTCTTATGTATCGTTTGTCTATGGCTACATACTAGAAAGGCATTTGAACGTTCAAAGGTTTTACGTTATTTAATGTAGATACATAGAAAGTTATCTATTATGATTTCAATTGCATTATATGCATAATGATAATTATATTCAAAAGTAGGCATTTTGACATGTACATGTGTACAATAATATACATACATGTATGTACGTACATTGATCAGTCAACATATCTCTTTCAATACAAAAATACAAAGAAATATTTTAAATGTACAAACCCCTTGTTAACCAAACTTGGGTGACCGGACACGATTTTCTCTGTCATCATCCTTGCGGTTTATTAAATTTGTTTGTTATGTATGTGTCACGATCTGAAAACTGAAGATTTTAATTTATGTATAAATATTGTTCAAATTTAAGGTACAAAACAAAGCGATCTATAGGCTCTTACCTGTTATGTTAAAAGGTATATGCAACTTTTCAATTAATATTTTTCGGTTTCAGATTCCGATAGAAACAAGGATAATTTTAGTTTATCTTAACAGCTCATTGATATCACAAATACAACCTAATGAGAGATAGAAACCTTTACAGCCTTACAACTTGTTATCAATAATACCAATCACACAAAAACAATCACTCAGAAAAAAAAATACATATTTATAAGTGATGTGAAAACAACATACAGTCGATTAGTTATCTTTAACTATCTACATGTCTTTTAATAACCACCTAACAATAATGATGTGACATATTTATTTTTATAAACGAAATAATGCACATGTCGTGGGCAAACTCATTGAAATTTTGTTTGTTTTTTGATTATGTGTTATATGTATATATCGACAAAACTATCTGAAGTTACAAGTCAGTGGCACGATTTGGGATATAAACGGAATGAAACATGTGTTTGCCAATGCGAAGTTCTAGTTTTATTGTCATTTTTATTTTTTTTAAATTTCAGTGTAAATTAATAAATTCAACCTAAATAAAAAAATTAATGAAAATTAAAATTTTTATTAGCTGTTGTTGTTGTGAGTTCTAAGAGCGCTGCAGCGTATGTATGCTTGTCTGTATTGGTATATAATTGTAAAGCGCAATTTCACAATTGTATATATATTAATATTTTCTAACATTCTGAATTACTGAGATTAAAAAATGTTAAGGCGAGATATTAAAAATGTAAGAAACGGGATATCCTATTTCTTATTTCCTATATCCTAATTCCTATATCCTATTTCCTATGATTTCTCCTGTTATGCAGTTGCAACATCCAACTTCTCTAGCTTCGGCTTCAGTTTTCCCAAAATTCTCTGCAATTTTTAAGCTTTGTAAATTCTAAATGAAAGTTGTCCATTTTGCCTTCTAACGTTTGAAAACGTGAGTGCGCACACAAATCAAGGCAGCGCTAATCTCTTAGCTAAATGTCGGCATCAGTTTTCCCAAAATTCTCTGCAATTTTTAAGCTTTGTAAATTCTAAATGAAAGTTGTCCATTTTGCCTTCTAACGTTTGAAAACGTGAGTGCGCACACAAATCAAGGCATCGCTAATCTGTTTGCAACATTTTTTCAAATTTTTTATTCCACATTTTCTATGCATAATCAACCTTATCCACATCTGTTACAGTCGTCAAACTACATTGTGTGTCCAATCATTACTGAAAGTTCGCTACTATGCGAACTTCACCTGGTTCTGATGGTGTCCATGCCTACGCGCTTAGATACTGTGCAAAAACACTGCATGCCTATTTTAAAACTTTTTAAGCTGTCTGTTGACACCTCATATTTCCCTCTTTTTGGCAGAAAACGGTCATCATGACCCTTCATAAAAAAGCCAAAAACCTTATGTCGAAACCTATGGAGGTATTTGCAAGTTGTCAACTATTTCAAAAGCTTTTGAACGAAGTCCACCATCTTAATTGGAGCATACATGCAGCTCTGCATTATAACCTTCCCAACATGGGTTTATGAAGCGTATATCTATAACCACCGTCTGTTCTCTTCTCTTCTCTGATTGCTCGCTAAATTTCCGCAACTGCGGACCTAAGCATCATATCCTTCTTCACGTTGGCAGCTCTGCCTCAGCTTCTGCACAAGGGCAAACTACGGAAATGGTCCCTTTTTCGACAGCATATATCACTGAATCGTCTGTTCTACCATATACCTCCTCTTCACGGGTAGCCCAGGATCTCAGCAGGAATTTCTAGACACTGCAGCAGTCTTAGTAAAAAATCAGTCAAGAGTCTTTGTACCTTATTGGGGTCTAATTGATACAGGCTCCAGCTGCATTTAATGACTTCGCGATTTTTAAATCAAGCTTTGCCCAGAACGGTCAAGTCTACCGCAGCAGTCTCTAGAATGGGCGACTTGTCTTCGCGACGAGTGGATACTCAGTCAACGTTATCTCGACTGAATTTCACATAATTTTTATAAATATATATCTTAGTTTATGAACTTATTCTATAGTGCACATGTTTTTAATGCCATCTTTTCTTATTTTTCGCTTATCACCTAAAGAACCTAAAGTAGTATTATATTGGAAGTAGATGTACTAACGAACAGTACATTCAAGTGGCCCAACGACACCAAGCAAGGCCTTGTTAACGCACGGACTTAGGCAATATGCCATTCACCTCCCGCCCAACCAACCAAGGGGCGCGGCGCATAACGTACGGGGACGACGATCACGAATAAATGGACAGATGACATTGGACTAAAGTTTTTAGAATAGGAATAGAAGAATCATTACTTATTATATAGAAAAACTTATTGTGACTAAAACATAATATACAATATGGGCTACGACTATCATAGTTAGTATGACACATTTGAAGAGAAAGCGTTAAGAATCAATTTCGCCATTGATTAGTTTGTATAAGAAGATTACACCAAGCATGGCACACGATTAGAAAGAGAGGGAACATTTTGTGCTAGTTAATTATTACTATCTCTAAAAATAAATCTGCATCAGCAGCAATAAGCACACCACCACTACGAGGAGAAGTGCGATCTTCTCTGTAGATAGAAAGCCTGTCGGATAGGATTTCAGAATCTAGGATGTCAGGCCTTAACCATGTTTCAGAGAAGGCAATGACATGCAAAGGAAAGGATATGCTATTAAAATAAGAATTACTAAGTTTAGTACTAATGACATGGAAAGGATGACATGGGACCTAAGCAGTACCTTTCAAAAGAGCAATAGCCTTGGTTAATTGACCATTTGAATCGACCTGTTTATTAGCACTGGAAAGTTTATCAGTGTCAACAGAGCTAATAACTTCATAATCACAAAATCATTTCTGTCTTTGATGTGGGGAGCAGGGGAGAAAAATGCTTTAGCTGTAAATTAGAGACAGAAAGTTCATTGGGGCCACTAGACAGTCTAAAATTGGCCTTTTACGCCTTGAAGATTCGTTCAAAAGCTTCATAGCTTTGAACTTATTATACAGAGCGGAGAGATTTTTAAACTGGCGAAAATATTCCCAAAGGCATTCTTAGTCTTCAATCTCATCATGTCCCTTTCAGCATCCCTACATGTTTTAGTGGTTTTATTCACAGGTGAACTTGCATTATTGATCATTACTCGAGAACGTCGTAACCGATTTTGGAAAGCTTAAAAATTACTGAAAGCTAATGAATTTTCTACTGATTAGTCCTACACATTTTTAAATTTAAATCATTGGTTTTGCAACTATATATTTTAAGAAAATTATGATTTTTTGTGCGAAATTTTTCATTCTTTTTAACTGTAAAATTCAGGAAAAGTACGAAAAACATATATTTTGTTCGGCACCGCATTTATTTGTATAGCTAGATTAATTGAGCGTCGATTAAGCTATTAATCATTGAAGAGACGGAATTATTTCAGTAAACCTGCTTTATGTCGCATTTTGCAAATTCGTGGGTCCACAAGTCCACATGCGTTCACGTGCGCAAACTTGGCTTGAATCTGCCTTTAACGGCAGAATGTATGGCATTACTGACGGTGTTCGCGAACAGATGGCAGTGGCTTTATTTTTCATCTTTTGGCTTACATTACTCAAGCGATAGGTGGTACTACTACTGGTACCTGATATAATAGAAAACTACCTGTGGCAGGTATCGGTCTGCACATTAGTGCACCAGTACACTTATTGAGCGCTAAATACGGAGTTTTACTTGGGAAAGTTAGCTGACCACGTTTTCAACCGACCACATTTCAACAGTCTAGTTCTGACATTCATCGAAATACGAAAATGAGTAGTTTTGTGGGCAAAAATTCCTGCCGATACAATCCCGATTCGTTCAGCAACATTTGTGGTATCTACCTAATCAATACCAAGTCAAGAATAATATTCAATGAAAGGTTGCAAAGTGTATGTAACGAATTCTTTGTAAGTGAACCAAAAAATTTGAAAGAAGATTGGAGCAACGACGTCACTAAAAATCTATTTCCTGCATTCCCACTTGGACTTTTTTCCGCAAAACTTAGTTAAGGTCAGAGATGAACACGGAGAACGATTTCACCAACAATTAAAATCTATAGAGCGACGTTGTCAGGGATTGTGAAAGAAAGGCACGGTACTTTAACCATTTTAAATATACTTCAAAATTTAAATAACTTGTCATAACTTAAGAAACAAATAGAAAATCGTATTATTAATAAACATTTGTTGATATATATCATTTCTCATTGTTTTATGACCATTTATCTATAGATAATGTCTATAGTGGACCTTACCTCGGTCAATAGCACCGAAAATCGTTCACTCTCTAAGTAGAACATCAGATAAATTAGTCGTTTCTGATATTTTAATTTTAATGAATAATATCTATAATATATATAAAGTCAAACAACTAGAAAATTAATTCGGGGCGGCATTTATAAGACATTAAATTTCGTTGAAGATTTCGCCATAAATCGTTTATATCGACAAAAAAGTGTCTAGCTTTAAAATGTTGTTAAAGATAATTTAATATATTAATTTTTCGTGCGCATACGAGGGTGGATTGATAAGTTTCCGGCCTGACCAAGAAAAACAACGTTTTTAAGAATTTTTTTATTTTATTATGATAGTTTTACCCTTTTCAAGGTAATCAATGTATATAATACCTCTTGCATCCCAAAAAACAGTAGCCATAACCTTGTTCGCTGAAAAAATTGTTTTTGCCTTCTTTGGAGTTGGTTCCCCTGGTCCAATCCACTGTTTAGACTGTTCTTTGGTTTCAGGAGTGTAGTGGTGGACCCAAGTTTCGTCAACGGTTATGAATCGACGCAAAAATTCGCTTGGATTACGCTTATACAACGTCAAATTGGCGGTAGAAATGTTTTTTCGAATCAATTTTTGGTCGACTGTTAGCAAACGCGGCACCCATCTTGCGCAGAGCTTTTCCATATGCAAATGTTGGTGCAAAATATTTTGCACACGTTCATATGACATCTTACAGGTCTCAGCTATCTCACGCACTTTTAATCTGCGATCTTCCAGCACTATTTGATGGATTTTTTCGATCATATCTGGAGTTGTGACCTCAACAGGGCGTCCTGAGCGAGGCTCATCAGAGGTGCTCACACGACCTTTTTTAAATTCGGAAACCCACTGCTTAATGGTTGAATATGATGGGGAGGATGTCCCCAGTGTTGAGTCCATCTCTTTTTTAATTTCCTTCGGCTGTAACCCCTTCAAATAGAAGTATTTGATGACAGCACGATTTTCTAGCTTTTCCATTTTCAAGAAAAACACAGAGGCGTCTTGTTCAGTGTGCTCTCAAATCTAAACTAACATGGCGATCGGGCTGAAACTATAGCTACAAGCTATCTAAGGATGGTACTATAGAACGCCACCTCAAGCTAGGCCTAGTGGCGCCATCTCTTGGTCAGGCCGGAAACTTATCAATCCACCCTCGTATATAGAAATGGATGACGAATAAAGAATATTTTTTTTCGATCGTAAAAAATGCAACCATATTTTGAAAATTTAAAAAAAAAGTCTCACCACAGAAAAATTTTTAAACAGGTTTTTCGTTATATGTATAAGAAAAAGTACATTTGGCAAATGTGGCAAGCAAAAAGTGGATTTTGTTGGTGTTATAGTGTTGTTTGCATCTAAATACATTAGGAAGTCAGTTGTCTTGCTCTGGTTGTATTCAGATAGGTGTTGTGTAATAATGATCTGGGTCTAGAGAATAAATTTTATGGCAAAGTTCTCTGAAGTTTTGGAAAAGTCTGCTAAAAAGAATCTAAGTTTTATAATTAATTCTATCTATTATAAGGTTTGACAATCAAAAACTGTTCAGACATGTTGAGGATGTGCATAATCTTCTTGAAAACACTCGGAATTTGTGAGGCTATCAAATAATTTTTCTCGAAGGCCACTAAAACGACATTCTGAGACTAAATATTCATACGGGAACATCCACTTCTTATGGAAAAGCCTGAATGCATCATACAGTAGGTATAATTCTTTGTCAAAGGGGACATTATTTCATCTTATTTTTCCCTCAACTTTATTCAATTCCCTAAAAATAAATGGGAATTATTTTTGAGAAGTTGTGGGAAAACACAGGGACAACAGGTTTACATTCTGCGCTGCGCCTCTAAATTGACCAGTTAAATTGCAGCGGTCATTCACGCGGTCAAACTATAATGTTTTTTACAATTGTGGCAATTGATAGCAATTATAAACCCAGTTAGTTCTTCTGTAGACATTATCATAGGTTTAGTTGTAGAAATATATTTGTAGATATTTTCATTAACTTCTGTCGTTGGTAAGGTCGCGACCCTTTTCCCACATTGCTGCTTGTGCACGTAGCGCATAAGAGAAATATCTCTATTTCGTATTTCTATTTCGTATCCGTATTCGTATTTGTATTATATTTGGACTGCATACCTTGACAAATTTGTAATCGATACAAAATAGGCGCGACCTTTTATCTGCAACAGCATTAGGCTCACATGTGTTTCTATTTCTTCCTCCGTTGAATGGCCCAAATACTGGTCCTATTTCTTGATTGAACAAATTTACACTAATGCTAGTATTTTGTTTCTTAAACTTCAATATCCTCTATGCAATAATTTGTGCACCTGTTTGGAAGTCCTTGTGGATTTTTAAGCCTTCTTAACGTTTACTTAATGTTTAATCAATTTTAATTTTAAACAAAAATAGAGAGCCGCAACTACTCTTTATAGTTGAGCTTGAACCAGAGGCAAAATCTTTAAAGTGAAATGAAGTGCACCCCATCTATAAGCTACCGTTCCTATTGCACCGGAGAATCACCGTGAAAGATAGACGTAAAAATGCAGTGCAGCTTACTAACTGCCACGAATATTGCCACCCAATGCTAATTGCAATCTGAAGCAAACAGCGACTGCCCGAAAAACAAGCAAGATAAGTCGGTGAAAAAATGCAGCAGCTGTGGCACACTTCGAACAGGCGAGGCTGTGTCGTTTACAAGGACCTTAAATAGCGCCTAAATGTAGAGATTGAGTGTTTGGTTGACATGTGTGAACTTGAGTGCTTGAGTATGTTATTGTTATAAGTGCATGGGTGTGGTACATATGCCACTACATATGTATATACAAGTTAACATTAACCAAAATTGAGTTAACTGCGACTGGTCAAATTGGGCATCGGGCAAAGGCGCAGTGAAATCAGTGAATTTTTACATTGTATGTGAACGTGTCGGCAGCCGACAGACAACTTATTTCTGTAGTCGTGCGATCTCATTTGTGACATACATATAAATAAAATTCCTTTTGGTTATTTGAGTTTGATTGTTACGTACAAAAAGAAAAATTTGTTTTATATATTTGTTTTGATTGTAAGCGCATTATTTGGTTTTAGTTGTTTCTCATATAGGAGCAAAAGAACGTGTGGTAGGTTAAATTAAATGACCAGTATCGATACCGACTCTTTAGACTCACCTGAAAAAATACTTGTGGGCTTAATTACTTTAAGTATAAAAAGGGAACAATTAAAGCAAAAACCAGACATGAACTCAGAACAGTTAAGAACAATTTTAAATTCAGCGATTAACGCTGCGTTACAGGCCCAAAGAGCGGAGTTCGAAGTGGAAATACAATAAATAACAAATCGATTAAACAATGCGTCAGTAACCGAGTCCGTTATAAAAGTCTCTGAAGACGTCACTATCCTACCCGGTAAGAACTGCGATGAGCCGCTTGATGCGGTTAAGTCAGTCCCAGAGTTTAGTGGCATACAAGAACAGTACATGTCTTGGCGCCAAGCGGAAAAAGCCGCCTAAAAGCTCTATTGTTCGCATGAGGGCAGCTCTCGGCACCATCAGGCGGTTTTAATCTTAAGAAATAAAATAAGGGGCCAAGCGGTCATCAGATTGTCTTCGTTCAACATGAAGCTAAACTTCGATGCCATCATAGACAGGTTAGATTTTACGTACGCGGACAAGCGTCCCATACACTTGATTGAACAAGAAATTACTACCCTCAGACAGGGTAATCTGACAACATTACAGTTCTATGATGAGGTTGAGAAGAAGCTTACACTTCTTACCAACAAGACCATCATGTCATATGACACGGTCATTGCCAGTCACATGAACGAAAAATACAGATCGGACGCACTCTGAATTTTCATATCAGGCCTTAAGAAAAGCCTAGCTGATGTGCTGTTCGCAGCTCAACACAGCAGTCTGCCAGCTGCATTTGTACTGGTACAAGAGGTTGAAGCTAATCACGACAGGTATGCGTTTGTTTGCAGCAAATTATGCCCGAAGCCTAGAGGAAAGGGACAAGAAAAATAATAGTAGCCAACAATACCAAAAACAAAACGATCAGAGAGATAGGAGAGTAAAGGAAAAAATCCTTACTTCAAGAAAGAACAAGGTGACAAGCCTCGGCAAGACCTCGTCGAAAAAATGGATGTTGACCCGTCATCGTCCAAGTTTCGACAAACCACATATTTCCAGAAACAACAACAAGGCCAGTCGAGCGATTTCTCGTCGTGTAAGATAGAAACCCGAACTCGAAAATAAAGCGCTGGAACACGGGGCTAAAATTTTATACAAACCCGGTAAGGAGAACTACGTTGCGAATGCCTTGTTCAGGCACAGTCTGATAATGGAACAATGCATAGCGAGCAGTCTTTGTCTTATACGATTGACGCAACTGAAAAGCCTGTAAACTGCTTTAGAAACGAGATTCTGGAGGAACCAGAACACCCATGGCAACGCACATCGGTGCTCTTTAAACAAAAAGTTAGGCATGAAATTCTTTTTGAAGATTGGGTCTTGCTTATCGACGTGGTCAGAGATGCGCATACTACACGCGCTTGTCGAGACTTTTCCTTCTACCAAATTTTGGTACTGCACGTACAGGGTAACAGACGTCTTTAACAAAGACGAGCAGAAGGTTATAGTCGTGGCTGAGCACAATCGCGCTTACAGAGCAGCGCAAGAGAATGAAGAACAAGTGCTCAGGGAATACTTTTTCCGAACATGAGCAGAATTGCTGGGGAAGTTGTTGTAAATTGCAAGGTCTGTGCGAGGTCCAAATACGACCTACACCCTAAAAAGCAAAAGCTCGGAACTAATCCGGTCCCGTCCTATGTAGGGGAAATCATCCATATGGATATTTACTCTACTGCAGGAAAGCATTTCTTGACCATAGACGAATTCTATAAGATTGCTATGGTTCAGTCCGTTGTGTCACACACAATTTCAGACATAAAGAGACCAATATTACAACTAATCAACTTGTTCCCGACAATCAAGACAGTCTACTGCGATAACGAAGCATCATAAATGCTGACAAACCTTTCCGATATCGACATTGTCCATGCCCCCCACTTCACAGCACTTGAAACGGGCAAATAGAACGCTTTCACAGCACCCTAAGTGACACGGCAAGATGCTTATCCCAGCAAAGCGGATTCACAAACACGAAGCTGTGTTGCAGGCCACTGTGGAGTATAACCGATCATTTCATTCAGTTATAGATAGAATTCTGGTCGACGTTATTCACTCAGCACCGGAGGAGTTAAGACAGGCCATAATGAATAAACTGCAAAAATCGCAGCAAACGCAGTTTGACAAAAATAACCCATCGAGACAGAACAGGGTATTTAAAATAGGTAAGGTGGTATTGTTAAACACCAACAAATGACTATGTAACAAGCTAAGCCCCTTATACGTTGAGGAAAGAGTAGAAGTGGATTTGGGAACGATAGTTCTCATGAAAGGGAGAGTGGTCTATAAGGACAACCATAGGTAGTAAGAAAAATGTTACTAAAAATTTAAAATAAAAAAATAGTGATTATAAGCAAAATATAAAAAAAATTTTGCTTAAGTAAATTGGTATTCGCAGTTCATCAAAATTATAAATTCACTCTCTCAGTCATCTTCTGGTTTTAGCTTTGTGGGTTACGCTTTCGACGCCCAGACTGACGGACTACTCCCACGCGAATTCCATCCCGGTAATCGACGGGAACACAGTCCTGTGGAACGAGACGCACTACTTGAAACATACGACAAATTTGACAGAGTACGATAGACTCGTACGGGAGACTTCAGAAATGACGAACCTATTCCCACAGTCGCACATGAGAAAGATTTTAGAGGCGGACACAAACCACCTAACAACCTTGTTCGCAACTCTTGGTGTCCACCACAGACACGCGAGGAGTTTGGATATCATAGGTAAGGCGTTGAAGGTAATAGCTGGAACGCCTGACGCCGACGGCTTAAGGAATATTCAATGGACACCGAACGAATTAACTAGGGAAAACAATAGGCAGATTAACATAAATTCCAACACCCAAAAACAAATAAATGCGCTCACAGTCACTGTAAATGAAATTTTAAAAGTAAAGAAAATAGAAAAAAATTGATTCCGCGCACTTATATGAGACCCTTTTGGCAAGAAATAGGATACTTACATTAAAAATTGAAAACATTATAATAGCGGTCACTTTGGCTACCACTAACGTAATAAATTCGGTAATAATAAACGACAGTGACTTAAAGGTAATTTTAAGCAAAGATTTCACAGAAGTTAGCGTAACCCAAATTCTAAATTTTTCTAGCATTAATGTTTTTGCAAAAGACAAAGAAATTCATTTTATAATTAAATTACCTAAACCTAAGCTAATATATCATAATTTTCCCTTTCGCTCATGCCGGAATAGTACTGAGAATTCCCGAAAACGTCGTAGCGGACTGCGACGGTAAGATCATTGCCGTACCATCATGCCATGGGTCATCAAGCTTATCCTTCTGTAAAGAAACAGCGGGGAACACGTGCGCGCTAGAACTGCACGCGGGCATCACAGCCCATTGCAACACGCAGCCAAACCACTTAGCCACAACATTGGTAGTCGACGAGAGAATCATTATAATCAACGATAGCCCAGCCCGAAGAAGCATCAACGACGGTCCAGAAACCAAGGTCACCGGAACTTACCTTATCACGTTCTACCGCGTTGCATATTTAAATGGTACCAAGTTCACCAATCTTAACGGTGCTATCCAGAATATTCCCGGCTCTGCATCGTCGCCAATGCTTAACGTCATCGAGCACCAAAAGATCTTGAGCCTGCCCTTCCTACACCAACTGAGCGAGGACAACATAAGGCATATTGGGGAGCGGAAATCTCAGCTAAATGAAAGACCGATCATAGCATCGTCCATTTGCTTATGCTTTGCGGAATGGTGGCTATTGTCGTATGGTTAATCCAGCACAGAAAAAGCAAAAATCAGTAGGAACGTGTCCAAGTTGTTCTACGAGGTCTTAGAATGATCGAGGATGGTCATAACTTAAGTGTGGGAGTAGTTAACATTAACCAAAATTGAGATAACTGCGACTGGTCAAATTTGGCATCGGGCATTATATATGTTGCGATAATGCTGACGATGGGTCTAGGCCATCGACTCCCTGCCCTGCCAGCGTGAAATACGACACTTGCACGAGGCACTAAGTCAGCGTGCCTCGCCAGCAACGTCCGGTACAGCAACAAGCTAGGGCTAGCTTACAAGAATAAAACTGTCTTAAGTTTAGTCTTTTAATAGAATTCAACTAGACGCGATCGCGCTGGTAATAAAAGCTCACTTTGAATAATCATACCAAAATATATTTGGAATAACTTACATATATATATATATATATATATATATATATATAAGGAGCTAAAGGCCCCCAAAAGTGACCGTGTCAATGGTCCTTTATATTGGCCTCTAGACGCCCTGTACTCTGTGCCTAAATTTGAGCGTCTGCGTATCTTACCTTACACACTCCGAACGTTACTCCCAAAATCGCCTTCTTTTGCTAAGCCAAAAAACTCAGTTTTGCCAATGCATAGCAAACGAAAGGATCTCTTTTGGTGCAATGTGAGCCTTTTAATTTTAGCACGTTTCCCATACATTTGACAATGCCGCTCTCAGCGCTCTATCCCGGATCGCTCTGGGCGCTCTTTCTCGGTTCTCTCTCTACGTTCTTTCTGGACATTTAAAATAGGTCCATCCGGCTGACAATGTATACTGCATCTATCCATATGCAGAAATTTCAATGCAATAATTAAATGACAAGAAAACAAATGTTTGAGACTTCGCAAAGAACGAAAAGAGTAGACGTGCGCATAGTCAACTGGGCTTCGTGTTTCTATTTTGTTTGTGGAAATTTATTGCCGCTCATAAATTATTTTGATTTTAAGCTTATGATCCAAATTTCCCCTCTGTATTCTTATTCTGCCAAATTATCAAAAACACATGAATCATAAGAAAGTTTTTATGTAAGTGGTGCGTTAAAAAGCTTTTATACACGTACGTTTAGGGAAGCTTTTATGCGGGTGTTATTTGGATATGCCTTTAAGCTTTTGTGTTCTTACGACGTGTACCCATAAGGCCATTGGAGTATTTTAATGTGTCTATACCAGAGTGTTCTCTCGATATGGGCTTACAGACCCATTGCAATCTTGGTATCACGACTCATACATTATCTGCCCAAAGTATTGAGTGGCCAACACTCGCTCTGCCCTTATGCTAGCTATGAATGAGTAAGATCGATCAATTTTTGATCTACAGCACTATGTCTTGACAAAAACGTGGAAACACATACAAGTTCCTTAAATACAGGTGAACAGTGCTTGGCAAAGGAACCCCTATGTGCCAATAAGAGGCACAATCTATTATTGTATTAATGGCACGATCTTCCTTTGCATTGCTACAAGATCGTGTCGTTTCGATTTGCGTTAATTTATATGCTACCAACAATATTTAACCTGCAAATAACCGACTCATTCATACATAAATGCACTTTTAGCAACGTTAATGTCAACAGTTCTGCTAATATAATAACATACGCTCTTGTAACTTAGAGGCATCGCAAAAGTTAGGGAATAATTAAAGTTTTATTTATTTATGTCGGATCTATCCTGGTGTTTCAAAATGGCATGATACTTAGATGAATATTATTGAGCGATTTGTATTTTCACAAAATCCCGATGCTAATATCGGCATCCTACCTTCCGCTCACCACCCAAGTCGCGCAGGGTAGTATTTGTTAAGGGGGTTTATTTATTGATGAGGGCTTACTAGAGTATGATGACAATCGAGTACCAGAGTCGAATACCATTTACTTGATACAAACCAATTATGGCCCGGCAAAAATTATAAAAAGAGGACTTTGTAGTGTTAGTTGTAAGGTAAATCATTAAAACTCTTAAAACTTTTATAATATCTTAAGCGTCTAGATCAAACGCTTAGACTTCATCAGGTAAGCAACTAGAACACAGATATCGAAATGTGTATTCAATGTATAAATGTAATGGCAATATCTATTTCTGCACAAAATTACAAAAAAAAACATATTTTATCTATTGAATCAAATGTTAAAACTACCCCTCATCAAACACGGGAGACTTGTAAGCATTTGTTAAAGGGGTTTTTGGCTTTTCCGAAAGATATCATTCCCCGTACGATCTTCCTTTTGCGCGCCGTCAGTTTTCATACATATCGGTTCCCTTGCATTCATACACACATACACAGAATCACACATACACAATCACACACACACATGTAAACGGAGGCTGTGTGCTGTGAACAGCTGCTGCGCTTGGCTCCCACTATGGAAACTAAATTCATATATAACTTCTAAGCTAAGAGTGTGATCGGGATGAAACTTTCAGGGCTTAACAATAGCATTGAAATCTATGTACAAACCAAAGTCCAAGCTGATAGTATTTGAATATGGTTTTTTTATGTTTTTGCATATATTGGGCGAATGGGGGGAGGTATCAAAAATCCGAAATATTCTGCGTATCCTTCACGCGAACATTTTGAACCGAATTTGGTTGCTCTAGCTCTCATGATACTTAAGATATCTTAAAAAAAGGAGTCAAAACACCGATAGTTATCGATAATAAGAAAACGACATTAGTTATCGACGACTTGAAATAAACTTGATATGCATATGGTATACACGAACTCAGAAAGTCAGCTTTCTAGCTAGAAATCGACGCGTTCATACAGACGGACGGACTAGACCAACGCGGATAGTGATGCTGATCAAGAATATATTTACTTTATGGGGTCGGAGACGCCTCCTTCTGCCTGTTACATACATTTGCACAAAACCATTATACCCTGATTTAGCCATTTTCAAATTATAAAAAGATTCAGTTAAAAAAGTGTAACATCCAGAGTCTAATTGCGCATCAATCTATTTTGTTTTGGCCAGATTTTTAATGACATTAAGAGCTTGATGGGTAAAGTACCAAAATCTTTTTATTATTATTATTATTACTATTATTGAAGGGGTCTTATCAGGAGCTTCCCTGCTATCACTTTACATAATTCGCCTACTACTTCTTTCCACGGTATATTGAAGTGCCCAAGTTCCATTTGAGGGCTAGCGTGTTGCGCAGGAACGTTGATTAAATGTTGTCCGTAATTCACTGACACATATATGTACGTTTAATACTGCTGCTGCTCAGATCAATTATTCTGATAATCCCTTACTAAATTGAACTCTGCACAACTACCTATAGGAAATCTCAACTTGAAATATGTATTCTCCTGTATTTTCCCATATACTCAAAATATTATAACCGAGGCTCCACCACTCCACGGCAGGTGCGTTTATGTTCTTTTCTCTCTTCTGTTTTCTATTTATATTCGTTCACTAAAAGAAAAGAGTATATTGGTTTTGTGCTTTGTCCGTCATGCTGTCCGTCCGTCGGTCAGTCAGAGAGTCAGGGTTGACGAAACTTTTTTCGGCGTTATTGAAGATAGAGACTTGAAATTTTGGATATATACTTGTAGTAATCTGCTTCAGACAAAGTGTTAACATTTTTGTGCTGCGCCAACTGGGAGGCTGACAAATCGATAGCATGTCGATACACCTCAAATCGCAAATCAATAAAAAGTGAATATTTCCCACAACATTCAAGTTAGAGAATGTATGTAGTATGTATGTATGTATGTAGGTATGTAGATTGCTAGTGACCATCTCTCTTAGTTTTTGAGCTAGAGGCTCGATATTTGGAATATATGTTACTGAAAAGCTCTCCCAAACCATCACAAACAATTTTTCGGCCCCGCCCCTCCCGCCTCTGTAATCGCTAAAACCGTTATATCAAAACGGTAATATGTGTATAATTCACACAATTTTAAAGCTGGAGACACCAAACTTGATATGTAGATTGCTGCTGACCTTATCATCAAAGACTGCGATCTTGATATCCCGGCCACGGCCACTAGAGCTCCCCCATTCGCGCCCCCGCCCTAAAATATCGGAAATGGAAATATCTCCCATAGTTTTAGAGCTAGAGTCATCAAATTTTAGAGGTAGATTAGTAGTCACCTCCTTTAAAGAAGGGTTAAAAAATGACCAGTCCACGAAAGAAAATTTGGCAGATACCGTTTGGGTGACCTCTTTTTAAGATCGAGCCGAATATTGTTGGGTACGCCCACCCCCGTTTCTACGAAATATAAAAATTCTATAATTTTCCAAAATAACAATAATTACTTCTATGGACCGTGAACGAGTGTAACGGTCGGTTGTGTCTGTCTGCAACGTTCTTACCTGTTATAGAAGGGCCAGAAGGTACAGAAAACAATTGTATGATCTTAACAAAATATATTTTTCTGTATTTAGACTGAAATAGTCTTTTAGCATTTCGCTTGGTTTATTCGCATTTTCACAAAATCTTTTTTTACATAAACATAACATAATAACGATTTGATTAAATGTTACAAGATTAGGAGAGAGAAACATTTTGCAGGTGCTTTCATCTGAGAGAAAATCAACATTTTATGCTGAGGTTAGCTGCGGAGAGCAAATATCTATTCTAACTATAAAATCTTTTAAAGTAAACGAACTGTTCATCTGACGATTCTACACAAATGATATGAATGCATTTAACCTAGTTAATTTATAGTCATAGTAATTACACATTAAACTTAAGAAAATAGGAGTTGAACAACAGCGAAGACAAATATTAAATAAATAGTTATAAAGGTCCAAACAGATTGACCGCTGGATGGTTATCAGCTGTATTTCCAAGAAATTGACCGTAAAGCTCTTTGTACCGGTCAAGTGACAGTCCACCACGTTTTCTATCATCATCCTAATAATAATGAAAAACTTTATTCATTTATAACAGTATTTTAGATTACAAAAATATTTACATTTAATAGAGTCTCAAAAGCTTTGTCAATAGGCGAAATATCATCAATAGCCACCCTTGTAATGCAGTTATATCGATATTCTTTCACTCCAACTATTCCATCGTTATCAATATCAAGTAGTTTGAAGTTGGACTCAATGAATGCTCGCATTGCCTTAAAATATACATGAAAAAAGAGCATAATTAGAAATAATTGGTCAAATTTTAAATTTAAATAATTTTTATTGTATTATATATATATTTTTCCACCCTGAATCCACTAGAAATGGGTGAAAAGAAATGGGTATAATGGTTTTCTGTAAAGTGCAACAGTCAGAAGAAAGCAACTCTGACTTCATAAAGTAGATATATTTTAGATCAGGTCGACGAGCTGATTTAGCTTGATCTTCCTTAGTTTTCTCAGCATATCTCCTATACTATAAGAGCTAGAGCCACAAAATTTGGTTCAATATGTTCACGTGGATACCTCCCACACTCGCCCCATATATGAAAAAACGCATTTAAGATACTGCAGGTTTACGGTTTGGTTTGTAGACAGCTACAAATTTTAAATGAATAACCTTGATCACAAAATTTGATATGAAGAATTTAAGGACTTGGAAGTAATTTCGCCACATTTTACTCGTGCAGAGGTGTTTTTGATTGATACATTCTTCTGCGCGTTAACAAGCGCTTGCTTGGTATCATTGGGTAACTTAAATGTACATTTTGATAGAACATCTATATCTATCTACATAATAAAAGCAAGTAAGTGACTCTTGTCGAGAGCGCCCGTCTAGGGGATACCTGTCTTCACATACATTTCAACCGCATTGAATTCATGCAAACATACACGAAATCAAACAAATTAACACATACACACGCTTGATATAAGAAGAGCGGTTGAGAGAGTGGATGTGTTTGATCGGAGTTCTCACAATTCGCACCGTTTCTATGATGTAAACGGCGGTGGACTCGCTCCTTCACGTGGTTGGGTGATCAGAGTCTGCTCAGCAAAGTCTGCTTAGCAGCAGCGTCTTTCTGCGCCCTGACGGATATTCGTGTTCAGCCTTGAAACCCGCTGCCAGGCTGTGGCGGCTCTACAGGCAAAAAAGGCAAGAGCACCTGAAACGTAATGAAGCTAAACACCGAACCTTCAAGAGATCACCTACTCACATGGAGGTTAGCGCACACGCGGGATGCCACTCGGAGTCCGTGGACAGCGAGCTAAACAAATTGAGTAAGTCCAGATCCAAACAAATTGAGCACTTTCCACCAGTTTTTTTTGCAGGGAAAGAGCGTGCTTATACAAGAATTCTGCACAGCTGGTTGGTTTCTCAGCGCAGGAAACGTGCATCTAAGTGCATATTGCAATGTTCGAGTTGAGTCTCTTGAAAGTAAGACACGCAAAAGACACCAAATTGCTATTGCACAGTTTTGGGCATTTCAGGAATTGGAAAACCTCATCATGCTGACTTGATGGAAAACTTGCCGCCCGGTGGTATACCAAAAAAAGGGGCACTGGCTACCGACTTAGAGTGGTTAAGCGCCCAGCGGTAAAACACCAGTGGCAAAGCAGCGCTATTCATGCTGAGAGTCAAACCCTATAGCTCACACTAAGTCCAATAAAGTTTACGATCAAGCAATCGTACCCCCTTACGTAACTAGAGCCATGGGCTGACGAGCCGAGCATTCCATGACCTTAATAAACAAGCTGATGCCTTGCCGAAACGGGACATGAGCTAATGTTCGTCTCACCACTGACATCTCCTGGTCTCTTTCTCTGACCTCTGGCTCCCATAAGGGCCAGAATCAACCCTCGCGTGGACCTCACTCCATGGAAAGGCACCCATAGTTGGGGCCCATATAACCAAATGATAACCCATAAGAACAGAAACACCACCCAGCAAGGTGGACAGGATGAGGAAGGAGAGAAGTCGTGTGATGCATTCGCCAGAAGCTCAAGTATAGCAAGCAGGCCCGGGGTACGCTAGCTGCGAAAACAAATTGTTCTCCATTGTGTAAAGAAATGGATGAAAATGAGGCGTCGAAAAGACTTAGGGACTCGCCCAGTCCCACAAATAAGCCTCGTAATACGCAACCTAACAAGCCAAAGAACAACACTCATGAGATTGAAGAGATTGTATTGATCCCGGATTCGCTACTTTTCATGTATTATGGAAAGCAGTTGGCAATGAGTCAAATCAACCTGGCAATCAACTGCTTGCCAGCGTGGTGGAAAAAGCTACAAGGAGTAGTCAAAACACAGCTCACGGAGAAGCAATGCCTACGATGCGAACAAGGCACGGTGGAGAGCAGGAAACTGACCATCTCCGAGAGAAGTGACGGCGGAATGCTGAATCAGTACCAAACTATCCCTGACAGAGCCTCCAAAGGCACGCAAAGTGGACCACGTGCGCGCCAGCTTAGCGCAACGCCTGGCCTCCAACAAAGCCAACATACGACAAACCAGAATGCGGCAACCCTGATCAACCGGGAGATGAGGGTTTGGTCGGCGATTTCAATTGTTTTGCTAATGCGATGGTAGAGGCGATCACCTTCCAATGTGACCCTTCAATGACCAAGGCTCGCAAGGGTGAAAACCGATACCGTCCGGTAGCCTGGTGGAACGATGATATCGCTAAAGTATGGATAGAGTACCGTGCAGCAATGCGAAGGAGCCAAAGGTCGAGAATATCGCCCCACTTTGAGCATAATGCAAATTGCTTCATCGCCAGGCGAAAACCTTAAAGTATGCAATTATGAATAGTATAGCCCGCTACTTTAGCCATTATGCTGCTGACGCGGAGCCTTTTGGATTAGCATATAAGCTAGTAAGGGACAAGTTATACCAACACCCAACGCCAATGACCCCGGACCAGCTTACAAGCGGTATCCACACGCTGTTCCCCTGGCAGCCACCCGGGAGAGTAAACATGCAAACGAGAATGAGCACTCAACAAACCAATATAGCTTTCGGAAGCATAAAAGCACATGGATGCCATCATGGTGGTAAGGTTCAAGGCACAAGATGGGCTGGCGGCACCAAACAGTATTGCCTAGAGTGCATACTGGATGGAGCCAGTTACTTTCATGATAGAGCTTTTTCATATTGCACTTATAAAGGCCAACAACAACACATAGTGACTGAAGTCGTTCCACAGGAAGCAGTTCTTGGACCGCTCTTGTGGAATGTCATGTATGATGGTGTGCTGCACGTGCGTCTGCCAGAGGACAAGACAGTTATTCGGTTTGCCGGCAAAGACACTGGACTACATCACGAAAAAGAGTCGCCTAGTCACCGATAAGATTATCCCCTGGCTATTCAAAAACAGACTCCTGCTAGCACAGCAGAAATTAGAACCTGTATTAATAAGTAGCAGAAAAGTAGTGGAAGAGACTTAGCTGCGGATTGGCGCTGCTATAGTTGAAACCAAAGCCGCCATTAGGTATCTCGGCCATCACGATGATAGTTTACATACTGACGTACAAACTTCACCTGGAGTATATCAGCCACAAAGCGTCCACAGCCACCACAGCTATTAGTCGAATGATGACAGACACGAGAACACCAAGAAAGCAGAGTAGTAAGTTAATTGCTGGTGTTGTTATGTCCACAATCCTAGCTCCACCAATGGAAGTGCCATCTTACAACCAAGGAATTAAGTCAGCATATCGACGTTGTGCACTTGCTTCCTGCAAGCCACTTGCTACCGCACGGTATCGGAGGACGCTACATTAGAAGTGGTTGGCACGATCCCACTCGGCTTATTGGCGTCGGAAAGACAGAGTGGATCAGCTGCTAACCGCATTCTGAGGACAAGACAATCGCTCAATAGCAAGTAATGTGAGAGACAAACACAAAAGGCAGATGGACTAACCAACTCTTATCGAATTTTATGCCATGGCTACTCCGACAACATGATTATGTTGACCATTATGTAGCTTAAATGCTGAACGGGCATGGTGTTTTAAAACATACCTCCACAGGTTCAAACTCGAAGATAACCTTTACTGCGACCATTTTGGGTTCGAAGTGATAAGGGATGCTGAGCACGCGTTTTTTAGCTGGCCGTTCTTTAGACACAGCTTAAACTGGCAGATCGGAGCTGAGCCCTAAGATTTTTGTGGCACAAACGACAGCCACCGAACTCGGATGGGGAGTAAAAGGAGCTGCGCAGAAGAGGTAGAATACGACAGCCATTCAAATCCAAGCCTCCGGTATACAGCCGCTCTACACCCTGCGAAGTAGTACTTAACGGTGGTCTCGCAGAAGCGGAAAACTCCACTCGCTTCCGCTTTCATATATCTCCCTCTATATATTCTCTTTTTATAACATGGGTAAATAACGGTATAATGGATTTGTGCAAATTTATGTAACAGGCAGAAGTAGGCATAGCCGACCCCACAAAGTATATAACTTCTTGATCAGCATTAATAGCCGAGTCGATCTAGCCAAGTCCGTCCGTCTGTATGAACTCGGACTTTTTAAGTTCGTGTATACCATACGCAGATAAAGTCGAGCCACCAAATCAATATATTCGCTTGAAGCATACCTCTGGTCATATTCCAGATGTCTCGTTGCAATCAAGACTATTCTTCATACCCAAGAACGGTAAAGCCTCACATTTAACCAAAAGATTGCAGACGAATGTTCAATTCGTGCCGGAGACCCTTGAGCGTCTCAGAAGCCTGCATCTAAGAACCACTATTGCTTCAGAGTTTGTCTCAGACTCTCATCACGTATACAGGAAAGATCGATCTACAGCAACGGCTCTACAATCCAACATTGCAATAGCGAAATGACTACATAGCAAAGACTACACCCTAAAAGTCCTTCTGCACATAGAAGGGGCTTTCAATAACTTCATTCCGAGGGCAGTTTTAGAGACGCTGATAAACTTGGGAAGTTCAAAATCGTCTTTTGGGATTGATTAACTAGTTGCTCAGATGCAGGCTGGTGACACCTACACTTGGTACTTCGAGTCTCATCAGGTTCGTGAGCAGAAGCACTTCTAAATGGGGTTTCCTATCTGCACTCCTATGGAACATTGCAGTAAGCAAACCACTTTGCGACATAGAAGGTGGTCTGTCAGAACAGTTGCGTATGTGATCTGATGACAGGAGAAGTGAAGCAATTGCCCAACTGCGCCAATAAATGTGGCCTAAGGGTTAACCCTGTAAAATGCGAACTTGTACTCTTCTCTAGAAGATATAAGATTCCGCCTCTAAGTCCACCCAAACAGAATATTCTGTCATTTCCTTCAGCTACAGGAAACTAAACTGAAATCTAAACACTCTCGACAGGAGCAAAAAAGCAACAATTGCTTTCCATACATGTAGGAAAGCCATGGGGCCAAAAGAGTTTGCCGCAGAGCCAGCATTTTTCTTCAGAAACACTAAATTTTATGAAAAATAGCTTTAATGACCCGGCCAAAACGGACTACTGTTTGCCCATAGAGCATTCAGTAACTCCTATCCTATTTCAACATACTCATTCTTCATAGAGTCGACTGGACTGTGGGCGAATACAAGAGAACCATTCTAGCCTACGCTAACCTAATAGGGGTGACCAGCCATCTACCTTTTGCACACTGTGGGAGATCTAGATTTTGGCGATAAGCTGGTGTGTGTGTCGCCGGGAAATAGTTTGTTCCAATCTTTAAAGGGGGTGACCAGCTATCACCGGGCGGGGTGCAGAGGTGGGGTGTCTGGGTGGCGCTCTAGATTTTAAAATCTCTGTTTTATGACCTATTTTTCAGAGGTGAGCCTGCATTATTGATTCTTACCCAAGAATTTTACAACCGCTGTTAAAAATTTAACCATTCTGAAATCTAATATATATATTTATCAGCTATACACAATTTGAATTATAAATCATTGGTATTCCAACTATATATTTTTAAATTTTTATATATTTTAAATTTTTCTTTGGGAAAAACTGGAAATAAAAACTGGTAATGTGTTTCTCTGTGTATTTATATAATAGCATTAGTTAGACGTCCGTTAAGATATTAATCATTGAAATCGATGTGAGACGGCTGAGATATTACTATTTCAGCGAACATCCACATGTGCCCGAATCTGCGGAATGTTTAACATTAGTGAGAGTGTTCGTGAACAGATGGTAGTGTTTTTTCTACGAGCATGATCACGATGGTGCTTGCAAGTAGCTATCCAGCTTTGCTCAATTCAGAGACTTCCAATTCATATTTATATATTATCCCCTAACTATAGGGATGTTATCCCAATCGGAACTAATTTATGTCAAGTAGTGGTACCTGAAATTGCCTATTGGAAGTATCGATCTGCATATAAAAGCATTAGCATTATATTAGTGCACCAATACACTTATTGAGCGCTAAATAGGCAGTTTTACCTGCGAAAGTTGGCTGACCGGCACGTTTTCTAGCAAAGCATTACCTGAGAGAATTTTGACCAAACAAACCATAATTGAATTGACCTCAGGTATCGGTATCTGTATCGGCAAATATCATCCTACCATATATACCGGGGCTCAGTCCATTTCTGATATGCATCGGAATACGAGGTATATGTGAAAATAAGCCATATAAAACAAGTGTGGGGGCTCTAGTCGGGAACACCCAACTAAGTGTTACCGTGAACCCTGTCTTTCTATACTTTTCAATCTCTTTACATTCATACATTCACTAAATCATATATACACACACATACACACACAGACATGTAAGCGCTTGGCCCCCATGAATGAAATCAAGTTTATTTCAAATCATCGACAACTCTCTGCAGCATACAGATATGCAAGTCTGCCATACTAAGTGTTAAACATTAGATTAAGAGCATGAAATATTGTTGTACTCTATGGTAGAAAATGTTCAATAAATGAAATGAACAAGTATTTTTCATTACAATATATTCGGTATAAGAATATAATTACAGGTAAAAACTGGTAGTGTTTAAATAGATATAATTATGTTGAATCAAGACAACCGTTTATTATTTTGAACTTGCTGCATTGATGAACGAAATGAGCACTTTGCAGAATCGTCTTAGGTTCGAGTATGACATAGAAGCATAATTTTTGCTGCTAATATCACCTCTTTGCCATTTCGGTCAGTGCTCAAGTGATCGGTAGTGATCGGCTTTTTATAAAGTTGAATTTCTTAATGGACTATAGTTCCTTAATTTGAGATTTTCATTTCTTCTTGCAATATTGTAACAGTGAATATCCAACTTTTTGCGCATGCTGTGTATTATTACAAATTACCGTATTAACCGTGGTTTCGGCCAACGCGTCGTTGGTCTATCTAATAAGTCAGTTAAAAGATGGCAATAGCATTTGAATTTTGTTTGAATTTTTTGATTAGTGTTTACTACGGTAGCTAAGAATATGCAGCACGTATTTTGCACAATATGGATTATGCCGTTGTTTATCATACTATGAAGTTCAATCACAGGATCCTGGAAGTTCCCGATTTTGCCAAAAGTTAAAAGACAACGCCTGGTTAAAAGGATAAGTCATTTAGATTTAAGTTTTCAGATATTATTGTTCCATTTTTTCCGCATATGTTTCTGATATGTTGGTTATTATTATTAATATACTGTGGGGCTTTTTGCCAAAACAAGTGAAACACGTATTCGTTATTTTCGATGAGGAGTTTTAAAAAGGAGCCAAAACCTATGGAGAAGTTTTCGAAACCTCCGGCTTAACATTTATGCAGCTTCTTTGTAAGTTAAATGTGGAAATTTCTTATTACATGATCAAAGTTTCCATGCACAGCGCCCAAGACAAATGGAACTGAATTAAATAATGTAAATTGTGTGTTTAAATGTAAATAATTTGTAACTTACCTGTGGAAATTCTTCATATTTTTTGCCGACACATGTTTTTTTCACAGCATCCTTGAACTCTTGATTTGAAATTTTACCATCCTAAAAAAAAAAATGTGCTAATGTTACAAGAAGTTTGAAAGCTAAAGTTATAACAAGTATGGATGCTCTAGTCCGAACCCTGTGTTTCCATACATTTCAATCCCCTTGAATTTGTTCGAATGTATTCGTGTATAACTTCTTACTAAGAGTAAGATATTAATGAAGTTTTTAGGGCTTAATAAGTACAAACCAAAGTGGAAGCCTGTTCAATTTCAAATGCGTTCTTTTTGGAGGTGGTATCAAAAATCCCAAATATTACTAGTATACATATTCTTTAGGTGAATATATCAAACCAAATTTAGTGGCCGTAGATTTTATAGAGTATGAGATATGCTTAAAAAACCGGGTCAAACATGAAAGTATGCTTTAGACGGATGTTCCCAACTAGGAAATACCCAAATATTACGAGTATACATATTCTTTAGGCGAATATATTAAACCAAATTTGTTGGCTGTAGCTTTTATAGAGTATGAGATATGCTCAAAAAACCGGGTCAAACATGTAAGTATGCTTTAGACGGGTGTTCCCGACTAGTAGTAGTAGTAAATACCCTGTTTTTAAACTAAGAGTATTATCTTTATGAGATATTCAGAACTTTAAGTAAGCATGTACATGTATGTACAAACCAAAACACAGGTAGTAGTACTTGAAGTAAGGTTATTTTTTGACATTTGGGGCGAGTGGGGAAAAAAAAGTATCCAGAATCCGTCAGATTTCCGCATATCCTTAAGGCGAATAAATTAAACCAAATGGTGGTTGTAGCGCGTTTATTTTAGGAGCTATACTTAAAAAACGAGATCAGTAAACCGATAAATATATATAATTATAAAACGGGGCGGGTTATCGATAATTCGAAATAAATATTTTTTGCGTATGGTACGAACTTAAAAAACATACTTCAACTCTCTACAAATTGCCAAAGTATATAAAAATATTCATTCTAAACTTGGTGTCGCTAGCTTTCATAATTCACGAAATAAGCTTAAAAAATTAGAGGTTGTTGTGGATTTCTATCGATTGTAGGAAAACGGAAAACGGTCAGCGCGTGCTATGGACGAGTCTATATTCGAAAATTTGAAGCCTATAGCTCCTATAGTTGATCAAGAATATATATATATATTACGCAGTCGGAGAGGCCTCCTTATGCCTTTTACATACATTTGCACAAAACCATTATAGCCTGTTTAACCCAAAAAGTTCTTAGTTATTATTGTTATTTTGGAAAATATCGAATTTTGCATTTCGCGGGCGGGAGTCGGAGTGGCCGAAAAAATTGTATGTATCTAGCATAAACCAATCCGAGTCAATTTCTCTGGTCGAAGACTCATCTCGTCTTACTTTCGATTATTATCATTATCATTTTTTTGTGAATACGTCCCCCATTTACCGCATATATGAAACAAACGCAATTCAAATAATATGGACTTGCACTTCGGTTTGTACATAGATTTTAAAGCTTTTGTTAGACTAAAAGAAATTTCATTAATACCATGCTCTTAGTATAGAAGTTATTCGATTATACGCTGTTCACAGCGTGAGACATGCGTTTACATGTGTGTGTGTGTGATTTTGTGCATGTATGTATGAATGCAAGGGGATTAAAATGTATGAAAAGGAACGGTTTAGGGGATCCCCTAGTACGGTGCTCCTGACTAGAGCCTCCACACTTTTAAATTTATTTTGAGGAGTTTTTAACATTTATTGAATGTATTAAGAAATTGTAAATGCTAATATTCAGAAAATTACACATAATAAATATTTAGGTTCCCTTGTATTAATGCATTTACTTCACCTTGTCATCATCTGCAATAGCAGAAATCTCTTCCCATAAATTCTTCATTAATTTCTTATATTCATCCAACCGAGAGGTACTGCAATCTCCTTTTCCTTCGACTACACATGCTCTGACAGCCATGCATAGAAAGTCATTTTGATCCAAAAATCCGTTGTTGTCAATATCTGAAATTAAAAGTAGTAAGATTGATTAAAGGAAGTACACACTTTCTTAAATGTCCAAGCATAAAGCTGCACGTTTGACTATGGCAGCACTTAACTTACAGTATGATAGTACATATGTATATTTCAAATATTGGTGTTATTGCTATCGTGTAGTACATAGAAATGTATTTAGGTATGGACTCACATTCACGTTTTTTCACTTCTTAATTAAATCACTTGTTTTCTGAAATTATTAAATGTGTTTTTGAGACTTCGTTCTTCCCTTTGACAACATGTCGAATCAATTAGAACAATTTTTTTTCGACTAAGATACTACATTTTATCTTGCTCCTATGCAAAAGTACCCAATTTCACAAAACATCAAAGAAGGAAAAACCTTCCTAGATTATTGCGGATATTTTAGAGACTAAATATCGCAGCGATAACAAGACCTCTCACAAGATAAGATATAATTAAATACAAAGGATAAAGATTGTAGAAAAAAATTTGATCACCCAAAAAAAAGATTTTAATTCGAACCCATTAAAAATGGGTAAATAAGGGTATAATGGCTTTGTGCAATGTATGTGTAACAGGCAAAAGGAGGCATCTCCGACCCCATAAGAGACTACAGAAGCTAGAAAGCAGAACTTGGACTTTTTAAGTTAGTGTATATTATACGCAGAAAAGGTTTATCTCAAATTATCGATCACTCGTCTCGTTTTCTTATAATCGATAATTGTCGGTTTTTTGACCGTATCTTAGACACCATACGAGCTAAAGCCACCAAATTTGTTTCATAATGCTCGCGTGAGGCACATGCAGATAAAAGAAATTTTGGATTCATATTTGCAAAAACATGAAGAAACACAATTCAAATGCTCCAATGCTCTTGTTATATTCGTTCACGAAATGAAAAGAGTATATTGTTTTTGTGCACTGTCTTTAATGCTGTCCGTCCGTCTATACGTCTATCCGGATGAACGCAATATTTTTGAAATATATACTTGTTGTTATCTGCTTTAGACAAAGTGATAAGATTTTTATGCCACGCCCACGGGGAGGCTGGCATATCAATAACATTTCGATACGCCTTAAATTGCAAATCGATAAAATGTGAGTATTTCACACAATATTTCAGTTGGAGTCATTAAATTTGGTATGTAGATTACCAGTGACCTCCCCAAAAGATTGCGACCCCCCAGCGCCCCCGCCTTATAAATCGGAAATGGCTATGTCTTTCAAAGATTAAGAGCCAGAGTCACCAAATTTTAAAGGTAGATTAGTGGCCACCTCCTTTAAATTGGGGTACACAAATTACACGCCCACGCCCACCCCCGCCGATTCCCGCATCCGAAATTGCGAAAGCTTCTGTCTCCCACTGTTTTAGAGCTAGAGTAATTAACTGAATTTCCCGTCCACGTCCACTCCCGCCCCCGGCAAATCACGAAAATCCAAATCCATATTATAAGTATCTAAATTTATATTATGTAAATTCAAATAGAATGACTTTTGTAAACAATAATTAATAAATAACTGATAGTTTAAAAATCATGATATGTACATATATTTATATTATGCAATACTATTTTTAGCACTAAAGCCATTATGGTAAATATCCACGGTCTCAAAAGTCCCAGCACTTATATCCTGGCTAGAAATATTTGAAAACACTCAGTCAATATGTGAGTCACATTTGGTAGTGCACGTTTTCAAATCTAACAAACACCCAAACTGCTGCCTTATCAACGCATGGTAAATACTCTTACACCTATCAAGTTTGTTTAAGGGTAAATTAAAATCTCCTAAAATAATACAACAATACCCAAAATTTAATAATCCTGAAATAAATCCGAAAATTCGGGTTTAAACAAGGCTAGGCTTTTACATATAGCCAATAGACTTAAAGACCTATAATGACCTATGACATATTCAAAAGCAGCTGAACCAAATTTTTTTCTCGGTTGAACAATGTATGACATTGGTCCAAATGTCATTCCTAATGTAAATATTGATTCCGCGTTTATGTCGCGGTATATTAGTAGTGAGCCCTTGAATTTCAATATATTCGTTTGAGTATGCTGAGGTCTTAGCGAAAAATATATCAAACGACTAAAGCATTAACCTGTCTGATCGAACGTCTTGCTTTTATGAAAGTAAATTTATGGGGTGGAACTGTTTACCAATTGATCATAATGTCATCAAAGTAATTTCCAGGCCGTAATTTCTCCATTTGATTTTGGTTGTTATCATCGTTTTTGTGAGGTTTGTGTGGAACAATTACTCCTATGATAAATAACTCCACAGCTCTTGTTGCTTTACTACAAGCTACACATATTGTAGCACGCTGCATCCGAAAGCAAATGTGATCCACCACTTTGCCATACGTTGCTCCCTAACGTTTGTGGATGGTTATACCTTCTATAGGTACAACTAGAAACTGCCTACGGCCAATGGTAACTTGCTCATTTCTTTTATATGATAACTATAAAATATTTTGGGGTCCATGAAGATTCCATATGATATGATGATACCATATTATTCAAAGCAATAGATTGTTTGACCCGTTGTCGCATGATTTTTGAGAGCTCAAAGTACTAAAAAATGTATCACAGAGACGAAACACAAATTAAATTGTGAGGATCATTTGAGTGATTCCAACAATCACCAAATGCAGAAGTACTTTTTGCATACCATAAATAAATAATTAAATCTGAACCAGAGTAGTTAACTCATCACTAACTCGGCATTCTCGACCCTTCAAGGGAAATACAGCATAACTAATTCTTTAATCAATATTGACATTAAGTCATCTATACCAGATTGTACGAGGAGTGAGGCTCTTCTTAATGAAGCCACTACCTTCGCGTTGTGCATAAACTAAGACTTGGGAAACGAGCACCACTTTTAGCTATTTCCTAAAACTATTAAAAGCAGTTTAATCAGGTAAGCATAAGCTTTTGAGAGCGTCTGAGCGCTGATAATGGTCTAGAAGTCCTAATTCAAAGATTGCATAGACTTGAGTATGCTCTGGTAATGAAGAATTTATATACATTTCAGCGTTACTGCATATTTTTGGTTTCTTTAAGTTCTACCTAAGTGTACTCATATCTAACATTTGCTTGATCGTGGGACAAAATGCTATTGAAATCGCTAAGACAATCGGCGGCTTCACAATCAAACGGAAATTTTAATTGGATCTGATATTTTGAAAATTCATAAAAAGCACAGCTTTATTTTGTGCATCAAGGGTAATTGAATTTCTATTTGGGGTATGGGGGCGCATGGAATACTGAATCTAAACATTTTTTGTACTTTAACCTCTCGCATACATGAATGCCCGTGGTTATGTGTTTGATTCTCTAAATATGGAGTATCACCCAGGTTTCGAGTGTCAGTTGCTATTAACTGATCAATTTAGGATACAACTGGGGGAATTCTCGACATTTCACTTAATCCAAGCTGACGGGTATCTTTTATAAACAAATGGATGTGTTGTTTCTAATATTGATTAGCACAAACTTATGGTAGTTCAGAAACAATTTATCAGTTTTTCAACCACTTCGATCAAAGTTCCTAAGTTCGGAGTTAACTATGGTTGTAAAACCTTGTGAGCATTTTCTTTTAATGCCAGCAAAGATAGTTGGAAAGGTTCTCTAAATTATAATCTGCGATCATATCTAAAGGTTGCTGACCTCCTCCTGGAGCTGTAACTATTCTTTGCATAGCGATGTTTCCCATAGGGACATTTTCTAATAATGTTTCCTGGCTTCTAGGAAGCAAATTACTTACTTCTATATTACTTTGTTCGTTTATAGGAGCTTGAGTCGATCTTTCTAGTAATTGTGCTACTAAATCTCTATCTTCAGTTTATGTAAAAAAGGAAACTTCGGCGGACGAAAAGGAAGCTACGCACTTTTCGTTTATAGCTAATTGGTGCTTCCTGTAAAACTCGGTGTTGATTAAAAATTTTATTTCATCTGCAACTTTTTTGAGAATGTTTAAGATGAACTTGAACTTGAACTTTATTAAACGTCCCTTGGAAGGGACATAACTACATTAGCTACGGAAATTGGAACTTTGACCACTCCTCCTTTAACATTTTGGCGTTTTGGCGGCCATATGAAAGGCACTTCGTCTTGCACTTGTGTATCGTGCATGCTCAATGCTACTATGAATTAGATTGTCTCTAACCTGAGATCGTTGACCCCTATCCCTTACTCTTTCTAATATTCTTTTTCTAGGTCTTGTCGGCGTTCTCTTCGAGCCGTATCTCGACCGTATTTTGCTGCCTGAAATAATGAATCTTGTTTTGTCGAAAAGTGCGTTCAAGAGTCTTTCGGATCTGTTCGTGGAATGAGTGTGTCGTAGAGCGCGTCGCACAATATCTTGGCCTTGTTCAATTGCACTAAAAACTTGGACTTGTCGGAGACTCAATCATAGCGAAGTGTTTACTTATTACTTCAGTTGTCTATCTGAATATTAGTGCATCGCGTCATTGTTCGTTTGCCCTATAAACTTTAAAACTCAAATTTGTAAAAAGATGCACAAAATGTTTTGGGATATACTCGCCTACATACACGAAATTTTTCCTATAATGGGACAGAAAATTGACATATTGAAATAATAAGTAGACATAATAGAACGAACGAGAGAGAGAGAGAGAGAGGTAGAGAGAGAGAGAGAGAGAGAGAGAGAGAGAGAGAGAGAGAGAGAGAGAGAGAGAGAGAGAGAGAGAGAGAGAGAGAGAGAGAGAGAGAGATAGAGAGAGAGAGAGAGAGAGGGAGGGAGAGGGAGAGACAGAGAGAGAGAGCTGCTTCCCGTTCCGTTCTCTCTCCCACAAAAAAATCACTTTTAGAAAAACTGCACTGGCTCGAGTCGAACTCACATCTTAAACATCTTGCCATTGTTTCCAGCATGACACCATGCTTTGCGCTCAATTTTAATATTTGTATAAAAATTTTAGTATGCCGATTGTGCAATATTGGAAACTATACGAACTCTATTAGAAACTAATACCTATGTTTTCCCCATTTTGTTGTTGCAGAATATTTCAAAAGGCCGATGTTCTAACATTGAGTTATATTTGTAGCTAGAAGTGAGTTAAGTATTAAATAAAAGAAAAACAAGTATGAACGTTGCATTTGGACGTAACCGCCTGCATAATACTCGTTCACAGAACACAGTAGTAATTATTGTTATTTTGGAGAAATATAGAATTTTTATATTTCGTAAGGGCACTCGTAGGCACTGTATACCAAATTTTGGTGACAATAGCTCTTAAAGTGTGCGAGAAATAGATTTAGAAATAGAGATAGAAATAGATTGGCGTTCATGTGGACAGCATGAAGGCTATTGCACAAAACTAATATACTCTTTTCACTTTGTGAACGAGTATGAAACAACTTTGGAAGTTCTAGTTGGGGGCACCCGACTTGGCGATACCCTGAACCGTGTCTTTCCACACATTTCAATCCCTTTGCATTCATACATATATACACAATTCCACACGTATGTGAAGATATTGAACCAAATTTGGTGAGTCTACCTCTTGAAGTTTCTGTGATATTCTCAAAAATCAGATGAATTGAAATAAACTTGATCTGCGTATGATATACACGAACTTAAAAAGTTCAAGTTTAGCTTTATAGCTTTTCCAGTCTCAGAGAGACGGAGACTGAGAGACGGACGTGGCTAGAGCGACTCGGCTAGTGATGCTGACCGAGAATATATAAATTTTATGGGGTCTGAGATCCTTCATTTTGCGTGTAACAGACATTTGCACAAAACCATTTTAAACACATAAACAGAATGATACACCCACACAAATTCACGTCGCAAACTGTGCGTTTTTCTCAGCAACTGCGCTTGGCCCCTTTAGAAAGAAATAAAAATTCAATCGAAAATTTTATGTATAATATATATTCATATATGTATGTAACGAGTACCATTGTTTATCAGGTAGCAACACCCATCAGTAGTAGCAGAGTGGCAGATTGTGTGAAGCAGAAAAGAGCAGTAAAGTTTCGGCAGTCATAAGGCGGCATAAGTCATAACGCGGAGAAAAGTCACCGAGTCGCAGAAGTTGTCCATTTGTCAAGTCGTCGAGCGATTCAGTTGGTTGTTGCTGAAAGTTACCGCATTTCAATCAACACAATATACTCTGTTAAATATCATATTATCATTATTTGAATAAAAGGTACATATTCAGTCCTACATTTGGAGGCTCAGCCGATCGAGTTTATTATATTTGAAACGCTGAAGCAAAAAAATTAGCCTAATAGTTGGAGTACAGAAAAGTGTGAGTATCGTTAAAACTGCAGTAGCGGGGCATGGACAGCGATATCGTATCATAACACGATCACAAGTGGCAAAGAGACCAAGAAAGCTAACCACGAATAACTGAGAATAAGAAAATCATCGCACGAAGCAAGAGGGAGAAGTGAGGCAGACATAATAGCAGCACCATCGTTTATTAATTAGAAAAAATAAGTGAATTGCAGGATATTGACAATAGAGATATGAAGCAAATAATTAGATTGTTAATATAAACAAGTAAGAACGTTGCAGTTGGATAAAACTGACTGCGTATACTCGTCCACAATATATAGAAGTTATTATTGTTATTTTGAAATAATATAGAATTTTTAAATATCGCAGGGGCTGGGGTAGCCGTGTCCAAAATTTTTTGGGTCGATCTTAAGAGGAGGTCACCGAAAAACTACCTGAATTTGGTGAATTTAGCTTTGTCTGAGATATATAGCTTTTTGCAATTTGCAAGGGCGAGGGTGGCTACCATTGTACCTATATTTAAAGGGGGTGACCTTTGATCTACATTTAAAATTTGGTGACTCTAGCTCAAACTGTGGGAGATAGACCCATTTCCGATTTTTAAGGCAGGGTGGTTGGGGGCGTTCTAGTGGGCGGGGCCGGAAAATCTAGGTCGGATTTCTTTGGCGAGGTCACCAGTAATCTACAGACCAAATTTGGAGACTCTAACTTTAATATTGTGGAAAATATCGAGCTTTTATCGAATTGCGAATGGAGGTGTATCGACATGTTATCGATTTGCCAGCCTCCTAGTGGGCGTGATACATAAAGCTTAACACTTTCTCTGAAGCAGATAACTACAAGTTTATATCCAAAATTTCAGTTTCTATCTTCAATAGCGCCGAAAAACATTGACGGTCAGACGGACGGACAGCCTGACGTACATTACACAAAACCAATATACTAGTTTCATTTCGTGAACGAGTATAAAAATACAAGCAGACGAGTGCCGACAGGATGAATCAAAAATCACACCGGATAGTTTTGCTAAAATTGTACTAGACTTTGATGGCGACAGTGTGCCGGTCGAGTATTGGTTTGCAAATTTCGAGCAAAACTCTGGCGCAAATAAATTAAATAACAAACAAAATTATGTGAGAGCACAAGGAAAAATTAGAAACTGTCTAGTTTTTTTCTGGAGTCTGTAGCCGTTAATACGTCAGAGCAGTTGGAGAATGTTTTAGTTGTTGAATGCAAAGGCAAGTAGACCAAGAGTCGCATTGGATATTAAAAACGAGTACAAATTTACAATGTTAATCAATCAACAATTGTAAATCATTTTACGAGCTCAAAGAATTGTGTGAGGTATACGATCGCAAGTGTGTAAGTTAAATGCCTCTAAAACAATACATTTCATAGATAACATATCTGTGGGAATAAGTACGTGTTGTTTCAATTATGTCTCTGCTGACCACATGAGAAAATTGAAAAGCCGAAACAAAATGTTTTATATGCAAAGGCAAGTAGACCACTGCGGGTAAATCAATCTTCGGAAAATTAACAAACAATAGCAAAACACAACCTGAAGCATTTATGGACACTGTGTACATTGATGCGACCAGCAAAGATTCTTTGTAGTTCCTGGCAACAATATCGACAATGACATCCTATTGGGTTTTGACTTTGCGTTACACATTTTAAGTTACGTTGGAAAAGCATCGGTTTACGTTGTTAAATGCGATAGTGTGGCCGGATAGCGTTGATACAAAAAAGCTAAGTATATTTTGATGCTCCTCCACAATTCAAGCCGTTGATTAAAAACATGATCGACAAATTTCAACCACCCACGTTATCGGTTGATTGCCCTGGGATGTTAAAGATTATGGCGGATGGGCAATCAAAGCATTTCGTCATCGAACAAGCCGATACACACCTGCACAATACGACGTTATCAAGAAAGATGTATCCATTTGGTTAAGCGACGGCTACCAGAGTAGTTATATTAAAGAAGAACGGAGGAGACCAGCCGCAAGTAATGAATCTGCAACTCACCCGCTGTCATTCATCCGTTTTGTTAATTGCGTGTTTCAGGATTTGCTTAGATTTGCGTAGTCAAACGACAATTGCATTTCTAAGCTGAAAGCCGTACTCTAAGAGGCCGCCAAATACAACTTCCGAATTAAGTGGAATTAAATTCATTTCTTACAGAATTGAATAAATATTCTTTATGATGCAGTCCAATGAGGAAAAATATGGCCAGGAGAAATCTCGCGCTATTCAAAAAGTTTCTTATCCGAAACATTGAAGGCATACAGTCGCTTTTATGATTGACGGGATTCTGTAGGAAATTCATCAGAGATCGCAACCCATTAACTGATCTGTTTAAAAAGATGTCTTAAAATTCGCTGCTGCCGATCAGAGTGCGATGAACCAATTAAAGATGTTTTTAACACGGATCTAATTCTACGCATATACAGCTAAGTTGCGCACACGTCGCTGCATACGGACTCTTCAAAGCGTTACAACTTCATTTTGGAGGTAAAACAGCGTATTCGCTATAAGCTGGCAACTGTGTGTCATTTACACAGACAAGAAAGATGTTCCACGTAAATTTGCTCAATGGAAAGATGTCAAATATCAAGTTGAACATCCACTGGCAGACAAAATGAAGCACATTGACTTCTTCAGCCGGTACCCGTTGAATGTGTTTGCCATAACATCCGACGTCACAGCTCGTCTTAAAGCAGATCAAAAGAAAGATATACTGAAATCACGTCTCTATGATGATTTATTATTTAAGTCAGGAATCGTTTACAAAAGTGTAGGTGGCAATGATCTGCTGGTTCTTGACGTCGCACTAGCATTCGATCGAGTCTGGCTGGACGGGCTTCTATACAAAATAACAAATACGATCAAACTACTAGAGTCGTATCTCTACAAAAGAGTTTTTGCAGTGAGATGTAATACAAGCATATCACACGATCACATAATAGAGTGCCTCAATGCAGCGTTCACTTTCCAATCCTCCACCTCCTGAACAGGGCGGACATCCCTACAGATTATCAACTAACCATCTCTACGTTTGCTGATGCCCAGTTACGGCAATTGCGCAACTAGCCCGCCACAAAAGACAATATAAACACGCAAACATTTGAATGCAAGACAATATTTCTAGTGTAGCTTTTTGCTCTCCGCTAGTAGCTTTGGAGAAATGGCTCGCAGATTGTCGCAAAAAAAATAAACGAACCCAAATACAAGCAAGTAACGTTTATTCTTAACAAACAAAGCTTGCCTGCCTTGGTCTTGAACAAAGCACGCCTCGCACAAGCCGACGAAGTAACGTACCTGGGTGAACATTTGGTCAGGCGGCTCACCAGGTGCAAGCACATTGAAGCCAACAAAAATGCTTCTGAAACGCCGACTGCAGCGCAAAGACTAATCAGCACAACGACTTTTTATCTTTTAGGGTCGCTCAACACAATTTATTAACTATAAAATAAACTAAAAAAAGATTTGATTAATTATTGTAAGGCCTTTAGAAAAAGGATATTCAATAAAGAAATTTTATGTTAAAAACAAAAAATGTTATGTGTACAATATCTTATTTCAACCGCAATGTAACTTGCTTCCAGATTAATTTTACTTATGTTATTTCAAGAATATTTTGTTCTCACATTTTAAATAGGCAACAACTAAAATCTAGTAAGAGAGATTTTGAAACAAGACAATACAAAAAAATGTATAATTAATTTGATTCAAGTATGCAGCTTGCATGTATCAGATAACATTTACTTATTATACCCTAAGTCCGTTGAAAAGGGCTAAATATTGTATAATGGTTTTGTGTAAACATGTGCAGCACGCAGAAGGAGGCATTTCCGGGCTAATAAGTGTTCATGGTTTATCACATTCACAAAATCAGGTTTTGCTTCGAACCTGGGATCGACACTCCTTCTTTTTTGATCGTCACAAACAAAATAAGCTGTCATCTTTTGGTTAATTTTGATACCCTTAACCCATTGAAAATCGGTAGCATGGGTATAATGATTTTGTGCAAATGTATGTAACAGGAAAAAAAAGTTTTCTCCGGCCCCATAAAGTATATTTTTGATTAGCATCACTAGCTGAGTCGATCTATCCAAGTTGAATTTAGACTTTTTAAGTTAGTGTATAAAATACGCAGTTTATTTAATGAATTAATTATTAATGATAATTATCAGTTTTTTGACCTGGTTTTTTTTAGCATATCTCAGAAACTTTAAGAGCTAGAGCCACCAAATTTGATACAATATGTTCACGTGAAGCATATGCAGGTTTAGAATATCCAATTTTCAATTCGCCCCATATATGAAAAAAACCCAATTCAAACCCTAAGGAATTGCGCTTGGGTTTGTAGTTACATTTCAATGTTCTTTTAAGTCACTTAGATCATGTTTAGAATATATAATATACAATACAATACAAATATAGTTTCCATAGTGAGGGCCACGCACAGCAGCTGCTTTGTATGCTTGATATTGTGTGTATGTATGTATGTATGAATGTAAAGGAATTGAAATGTATGTAAAGACTGGGTTCGGGCTATTTCTAAGTCGGACGATCCCGACTAGAGTCCCGTCACTTGTTTTTAAAAAAGTTGTTTGGTATATAGTTTTTTATTTAGCTTTGAAAATGTTTTGGCCTTAGATATGTATTTATATACAATTTTTATTTTGTTAATGTAGACAGACAAATATATTTACATATATATATATATATATATATATATATATATATATACACTGTTGTTAGCCAGATGCTTAGCAACGAATACGTTTGTGATGCACTTTACATGTTTTCTTGTATTTTTTATACTCGATAATAGGGTGAAAAGAGTATACTTGGTTTATGCAATGTCCGTCTTATTTCCCCTCCGTCTGTGAAATTTGGAATATATACTCGGGTGTATTTGCTTCAGATAAAGAGTAAAAATTTTTTGGGTATGTATGATTTTGTGTATATAAAAGGGGGTTGAAATTGATTTTTTATGTAAAATCAGCAGGATTCAGGGTATCTACTAGTCGGGCGCTCGTGACTATAGCACTCTTATTTATTTCTTATATATATACATATATTGATCTTTATGCGATATATGATAGCTTCAATGACTAATTGGGTGTTTCAATCCTTTTTACTCTACGAGATATGTCCATAACACGAAGTCTGGAAAGATATATTTATTGACTTCTGCAATATTGGGAAGTATATTTAAGATATAAAAATATATTCTTTCGCTTCAACGCTACACTAATTTTGTGTTATAAGCGATCTATTTTCTCTTTAAAACCCAAAAAATCTATTTTTAATCGGTTTAGCTTTAGCTTTTTCTTGTAGTTTTATTATTTTTAGCCGAATACATCGTTTGAAAATATTATTTTTGGGTGTTTCTCTGAATACACTCATAATTCTTTTAAATAGTTTTTCGAAAAAATAGTCTTGCAGCACTTATACTTTGTTCACAGTCCCTACTGTCTGCTGTGTGAACGCATCTTTTTTCGCTTCAATTGTGCTTCTAAGCTTCCGATTAAAAATAGTTAATAGTTGCGTTGTTGACCGCCAGAGTGGTGGAAATCGCAAAACTGAGTCTAGTACCTGTTTATAGCTGTTATTACACTGTAAATACAGTAGTGCTCAGTCTGTTGCATCGGTTGGAACATGCTTTCTCATGTTTATAATTACTGTTACTCTCACTTAAATATTAAAATAAGTAAATTACGCATTTAAAAACCATTGAAAACCATTGCAGTTAGTTAACCTTTATTTTTAAAATGCGATAATTATATTAAATAATTTTAACATCGTTATTAACCTATGACAATTTCATTATCAGTGTAGCATTTTTTAACAATCTCATAATAAACGAATAATGGAATCCAGCAGTTGGTGTTTTTATTAAGCCCTGAACCAATTGAAAATCGCTGAAAAAGGTTCTTTGCAAAAGTATGTAACATAGCACACACATAAAGTATGTATATGTATATTGTTAGCATCACTACCCGAGTCGATATAGCCCGGTCCGTCTATCTACTGTTCGTCCGTCCGTCCGTATGTATGATCGCATCGATCTCGGAAATTATAAGAGCTAGAGATAAGTTTTCGAATATAGACTCGTCCATTGTTCGCGCAGATCAAGTTTATTTCAAATGATCGATAACATACAACGTGTTTCTTAAACCGATCAAAATCTACAAGAACCTCAAAATTTTAAAGCTTATTTCGTAAATTATCATAGACATGACTATTTTAATATACTTTTGCATTAAAAAAATCGATTTCAAAAAGCTTTATCATGATCGGTTAAGAAATATAGAATTTATTAAAGAAAGGATTTGGCAAAATTTAACAAGCAAGTTGGAAGGATATGCTGCAATAACAGCTAGAAAGTTGTAAGTTCGTGTACACCATATGTAAATCAAGTTTATTTCGATTTATCGATAACCCGTCCCGCTTTCTTATCGATATTTATCGAGGTTTCACACGATTTTTTGAGCATATTTCAGAAACTATGCGGGCTAGAGCTACAAAACCGTTTGTGTGTGTATGTGTGATTTAATGTATGTATGTATGAATGTAAGTGGGTTGCAATGTATGCAAAAGCAAGTTATCCCCTAGTCGGGCGCTCACGACTAGAGCCTCCTCACTTGTTTATTCAGTTTAAGCATACAGAACGAGAAACAATGACAAAGTTCATCATGTTGTGTACATCATAAAACTTCTTAATAACTTACCATACATATATCGCACAACGAAATCTACTCGGTTATCCCAAGAATAAGCCATTATAACACTGTTCGTTTAATATTCATAAAATTTCTGAACGAAAACAATAACAAATATGTTCTTTATTAATAATTTCTATGACTTGATATGATTTAAATAAATCTCTTTGTAGCAATTTTTTTTAAACTACCTGAAGATTCGCTTAATTCAAACTAACTAAAGTTTTTATTGACGGGAGCATTTCCTTTGCAACATTCGATTTATTTTATAAGTGCATCTAAACATTATCTATAAATAAACATGGTGCATATATATATATATATATATATATATATATATATATATATATATATATATGATATATATATATATATATATATATATATATATATATATATATATATATATATATATATATATATATACATGTTGTTTATATATAAATACTAAATAAAATAAAATGAAATTAAATAAGGTAAGTATATGTCGGCTAAAATATATTTTTAGTGCACGCATAACCTATTGTAAAGAGCATTTTACAAAATGTTCATTAAAATTCTTGTTATTTGTATTGCGGGCTACGAAATTTCATCTTTCACCTTTTAAGTACAAGCATAAAAGAATTGTGCTCAGAGATGCTCAACCACAAAACGCCTTACCGAACAACCAAGACTTGTCAAACGATTTAACTTTCAAATTAATAAAAAAATAAGATTTTTGCAATATTCTTATTTGTGTGAGGTAAATGAGACGCGAAATGACACAAATATCATTTATTTTCATATGGTCTTTTATGGCCTCTAAGGCGTAGCTCTTTGAATATGATTTATAAATATTAAAATATAGATACGCCAAACAATTAACGTATTAAAATAACAGTAAGCTTTGGAGTGCACAACTTTTAATAATCTGCAGGCTTCAAAAATTTTCCAATAAATTAAAAATTACGATTCTGTTATGTGTGGCATATTCGCCACATATTCGCCCTTAAGTAAAGTTGTTTCTATCCGATTAACTTCAGTAAGAATTGAAAATAAAAAAAATATATCAAAAGTTTTAGCATAATAATTAGACTTGTTCACGAAGTGATAAGAGTATATTGGTTTTGTGGAATGTCCGTCATGCTGTCCGTCTGCCTCTTCGTCCGTCCTTTTGTTCGTCTGTCCGGATGAACGCAACATTTTTCGGCGCTATTGAAAATAGAGACTTGAAATTTTGCAAATGTATTTGTAGCCATTTGCTTTAGATAAAGTGTTAAGATTTTTGTGCCACGCCCACTGGCAGAATGGCCAAACGATTACCTTAAATCGCAAATCTATAAAAGGTGAATAATTCTCACAATATTAAAGTTAGGGTCACCAAATTTAGTATGAAGATTGCTGGTGACCTTGTTATCCTGGCCACGTCCACTAGAACGCCCACCAGCCGCCCGCCCTCACGAATCGCGAAAGCCTATATCACCCACAGAACTAGAGCCACCAAATAGTAAAGGTAGATGGCTGGTCACCCCTTTAAAGATCCGTAAAAACTTTCCCGGCCACGCTAACTCCGGCCCCCGCCAATTGCGAAAATCAATATCTGCCACAGTTTTAGAGCTAGAGCCACTGAGCTTGAAAGGTGGTTGACTGGTCACCCCCTTTTAAGATCAGTAAGAAAATTTCCGGGCACGTCCAGTCCCGCCCCCGCATATCGCAAAAACCTATATCTCCCACAATTTTAAAGCTTGAGTTTCAAAATTTGGCAGGCAGTGTTTGGGTGACCTCTTCTTAAGATCGAGCCGAAAAATGTTAGCCACACCCACCCCCGGCCCGACGAAATATAAAAATTCTATATTTTTCCAAAATAACAATAATAACTTCTGTGTACTGTGAATGAGTATTACGCAGTCGGTTAATGACCAATGACCTTCGAAGTTTATAAATATTTTCAGAGGTCTAAGAGCCAAAAAAAAAAACAAAAAAACCCATAAAAAATACATACATCTACATAGGATGACTCTCGGCCAATGCACTTCGTGACATGAGGGAAACCATCACAAGCTCATTCAGAGCTGTTCAGCTAGAAACCTAAACTATTCGTTCTGCGTATGGTCTCCTATACCATGGTATTCGATGATTTGCCCCGTCTTGCCCGAAATGACATTGTCCATTTACCTCGCCCTTTGAAGCCAAACAAAAATTTTCTTCGGGGCTATTGAAGCTAGAAACTTGAAACTTGGGATATATACTTGTACCTGTCTGTATCACACATAGTGTGAAGATTTTTGTGCCACGCCCACTGGGAGGCTGGCAAATCGATAACATGTTGATACACATTAAATCGCAAATCGATAAAAGGTAATATATCCTACAATATTAAAGCTCCATTCACCAAATTTGATATGTAGATGGCCTCAAAGCCTACATCTCCCACGTTTTTAGTGTTGTAGTCACAAAATTTAGAAGGTTGATGGATGGTCACCCTCTTTAAAGATCAGTAAGAGAATTCCGCCGCCGGCATTCCGAGAATGCCACGCCTACTCCCACTCCGCAAATCACGAATATCTTTATCTGCCAAAGTGTTAGAACTAGTCATCCCCACTGTTGAGTTTAGAGTCTTGAAAATTGGATTACTTATACCCGGGTCAGATAAAGATTTAAAGTTTTTTGGATACGCCTTTGGGGCGTGCCAATTCGATAAGATATCGAATTTTTACAGGGCTCCAATATAAACCCACTATGCGGACTGTGTCCTCGGCTTCGAATTGCATCAATCCGTTTGATACTCTAAACTCAATTGAACACATTGAAAATGGGTAAATCGGGGTATAATGGTTTTGTGCAAAGGTATGCAACAGGCGGAAGGAGACAGAAGGAGGCATCTCCGACCCCATGAAGTATATATATTCTTGATCAGCATCACTAGCCGAATTTTTTTTAACTCGGTTATTTCAGCATAGGTACCAAATTTGGTTCGAAATTTTCGCCTGAAGCATACGCACCTAAGGAATATTTCGGATTTTGGATACCTTCCTAAATTTGCTCCATATTTGCAAAAATGTGAAAAAAGGCTATTGAAATACTTCGGACTTTTGGGCTTTTTCAAATAATTTTGGGATAGCCGTCAGTTTGGCAATGCCCCCGTAGTTTGTTACATCAGACATACCGCCATTTTTTAAGGAGAAGTAAGTTTCGGAAATGAAAATCATAAAAACAGAGCAAAGAGGTTAGAAACAGCAGAATCACTGCTTGTTTTTTCCATCCCTACATAAAAAAGAAGAAATCAAACAAGAAGAGCGAATTGTCTTTTGCATCGGGTAAGATAATTCTTATAGTACTAAGAATTATTAATAAAAGAGTTAGACTTGTTTATGGAATATTTCGCCTAGTCAACATTAAAATCTAAAAGTGATTTTGGAGGTTTAATAAAAAAATTTAATAGCATTATCTACATCAACTGCGCCGAATAGTATAGACGAATCGGTTACATAAATAAGCATAATAAGCAAGGTAGAGTTTCAAAAGCAACGGCTTAATAGGCGTTGTCGAATGTAAATTTTGGGATTTGCAAACGAACAGTGTTCCCTCAAGAGTAGGATAATATATGTCCTCAGGGCAATACAATGATCGTTGATAAAAACAAGATCAAGTTTTCTATTCAGTTGAAAAGGAATGGAATTGATCTGGAACAACGAAAGATTATGCATATCATCTAAAAAGTCATTAAATGTTGATGGCACAAGGTAATTTGAGGTTGTGAATATTGACCATTTACGTTGCACTCGCATACGCAACGGACGTCATTTTTTTCTTGCGCCACTAATTGTTTAATTTTTACTTAATCCTAATTTCGCTTTTTTGGCCTAAAAACAGTATAACACTCAATCGGTTTGTGAAACACATTGTTCGAATCTATTTGGCAATCTTTGAAAAAATTTGCATAATTTGAGTTTATAAACAACAACAAATTGCAGCTCAAGCGTACTCGTTTTCTTGTGCAGTTGCATTGTTCTCTGCTAACTATTTGTTTTTGCATATTCGCTGTCTACATATTTTTTTGCTATCATTCCGCGTTCTAAAACGGTATAATTACTCCCTCCGCGCTTACATTAATATTGTTTTTGATGTTTGCCGGTTCTTTTGTTTCACTAATTTTTGCTTTTGCTTTGATATTTTGGTTTTTGCGCCCGCGCTGTTTACATTAGTATAACATTGTTGTTGTATAGTAAGTACAAATCAGTATCAATTTTGAATTAACCTCAAGGATCCAAATTTTTTTTACTGAACACTTTGACTTTATTTTTTCTTCAGCAGTTATTTTTGTTTTATTTATTTATTTTAAATAGATTTTTTTTTATTAAACAACTACATATTTTTTATCTGTTACAAAAAGATTGCCAGGTGCGTGCAAACGTTAAAATGGGTTTTGTTTGTTGCTGGCTGTGTGACAATATGTCGCCTGAAAAATGAGCTGGCCTCAACGGCCTCAATATCGACGTGATTGAGTCCAAATCAGGTTTAAAGTGGACTTGCGGATCCTGCAGGGATGTTGAAACAGACATGATGGGATTTATGAGGCAGACGAAGAGGCGTTTTGGGAATATTTTCGGCCAGTTTAAAAATCTCTCCGACGGTTTCTCCGCTCTGGATAATGAGTTTAAAGCTGTGAAGTTTTTGAATGAATCTCCAAGGCGTAAAAAAAGCCAGTTTTAGGCTGTCTTATGATCCTAATGAGCTTGCTGCCGCTGCAGAATTGCCCACTACATCCGCTCCTTATTTACAATTCATTAATTTTTCATCCCCCTCTCCCCACATCAAAGACAGAAGTGACGAAACCAACAACCAACCATGGATGTTGCTCCTTCTGATCCCGAATCTTGTCTGATCTTTTTTGATTGTAGGTGTTCCACGCAAAAATTAATCTTTGAAGTCAGCAAAACTATCTGTAAAGAATTCTGGCAAGACTACTTTTTCATTAAAGAATACACTACGAAAACGAAAAATCGGTCCTGTTGTTAATATAAACCGATTTTTTTGATAATTTCTTTGGGATGTTATTGTGCCAAATCAATGGTATCCCAAATTCGCTATATTAAATGCTTGAACTTATTATTGTTTTGGATCAAGCTTTTTGTCTGTTTCCCGTACTGAGCCTATACCATGTTCGGAAGATCCCTATCACCCCACTTTTGAGGTATTGATTGATTTACCTGGCCGGGTGCTAAACCAAGGTAGATCGCCAATTTTGGAAAACCGACTTTGCCAAACTAACTCAGCTGTTATCCCAGACTGCCTGGTCTCTGCTTCACATGTGTAGGGACATGGCTTGTGCAATCTTTTTGATACATGTGTCCTGGTTTTTGATTCAATTAGGTCTAACAAACCTGTTTGGTTTACACGGGAATTAAACAATTTAAAAAATAAAAAGTCAAGAATGTACGGGAATTTCAAGAAATCTGGATCATTCTTGGATTTCACTCGATATCTGATTGCTCAATCTAATTTCATTGTCCGAAATAACCAATGTTATAAGGATTACCTTCCAAGTTGTGAGATACAGTTCCAGTGGAATCCTAAACGGTTCCATGCCTTCTTACAATAGTTATCTATTACTAATAAATCTTCCCTCTCTTTCTAATCGTAGGACCATGGTTGCTTTAATCTTCTTACACAAACTAATGAAATTTACGCTTCCGAGCAGAAATACAAGGAACTTTTCACCGGTTTCCCTTCAAATGTGTCATAATAACTATGCCATTCACAGTCCATTTCGTATATTATGTTCTAGTATAATAATCTTTTCCATGTAATAAATAATGCTTCTTCTGTTCCTATTCTTAAAACGTCATCTGTCCATTTGTTAGCGATCTTCGTCACCACACGTCACGCGTTTTGCCTGGGTCCGTGCGTTAACAAGCCCGTGTTTGGTATCGTTGGGCCACCGTACTGTCCAATTAAAAATATTCGGTATATTAAAATCACCACAATGAGAAGAAATCTGATTAGTGCAGCCCAGATGCTGCATATAAACCACAATATTTGAAGAAGGAGGGATATTGGAGCAAGTGTTAAATATAGCACAAGTTGGGAGATTTACATTTATTTACAATCTCTGCATCAGTAAAACAGAAAAATTCGGACTGGAGTGAGGTGTTAACTGTAATTAATATCCTCGACGATTAGTACGATCTTGTCTATAAGCCGTAACATTGTTAGTAACATTACACCGTAACATTATTTGGGGAAAATTTCATCAAGTTTCTGAAAAAGCGATAATGTTAGATAGATAAAATATTGCTACCAATAAAAATAGTTTTAAGCTTGGATATAAGACGTCTGACGTTCTGGTGTAAAATGGAAAAATTGTCAGAATATGAATTTAGTTTTTTGATGCAATGCTAGTAGATGCTTGCAAAGAGGAATCTGGAAGGGTACTAGGCGAAGACTAATTTCACTTTCACTTTATAGGTTTATACTCATGAATAATCATGTGAGGGAGTGAAAATTTGGAATCCCAAATGATTGTAATGAATCATGAGGAACATTAATTTGTGGAGTGGAGAAATTGAAATTGGTCTCTTGAGGGAGGAGCAACAGGCGGCGTTGAATCGGCTATAGGAGGAACTAACGAGGGCTCTGCTTATCGGTTGTCCTGACTTCGCCTAAGAGTTCGTACAGACGCACGTCAGCGATCACGGACTTGGAGCGGTGCGAACACAGTCGGTCAACGGCAAAGAACGGGTCATCGCTTATGCGAGCCGGAAGTTGTTGAAGGCTGAAATCAACTATTCTGCCACGGGAGTGTCTGGCAATAGTCTGGTTCATCCGGGAACTCAGATGCTTTTTGGAGGGTTACCGATTCGACGTGATCATCGATCACATAGCTTTGAAGTGGTTGACTTCGCTAGAAAGCAGTTTCAATTCGACGTCCACGACTATTGTGGGAAGCTCATCGTGGTAGCCGATGCAACTTGCAAGTGGATCATCAGCGTGATTGAGCGCATCGCACAAGAAACGGAGGAATTATCGGCATTTGGGGTATATAGCGAATGAAGCCGATTACATACCGTTGAAAAAGTGCGTCGCCAGTGACCAACAAAATAGGGTACGACACGAATGCCAGGATGTACCCACAATAGACCATAAAGGAGTAAGAAAGACGATATTCAGACTTGCCCAGCAGCGGGAATGTCTAGAGACGCCCCCAAGTACCTCAAATGCTGGAAAACGCGTCAAAAGGTGGACCAATTAAACCAGCAGGCCAAATGCTGACGCGGCAAGTATCAGAACCTCTGGCAGTGCTCTTCGCAGACTTTACGAGTCCTCTGTCTTGCCCGAAGCATTGCAATTCTGCTCTGTGTGTCTTCCACGACGCGTCTACAAATGGGTGGAACTAATTCCCTTGAAGAGGGCCACTGCGGCTTATTTGGAAAAATTGTTAAGAGTGAGTGTGTGATAACAGGCTGTAGAACCTTCAAGACGTCCCTGAAGTCGCTAGGGGTGGAGGGGCCCCATAGAGAATCCGACTGAGCGGATCAACCAGACAATAAGACGATGGTTGCACAATTTATTCGAGCGTTGCAGATATTGGCTGTCGTTTTTGATGCAATGAGCCTTGGTGAAGGCAAATCGGTTAACAGAACAGCAACTTACAAAAGGCGTCTTGAAATCAGGGCAATCAAAAGAATGGCGACCGAGCCTCAACTTGTTGGTACTTCTGCGGCAGCATCAACTTTGAAGGCCGCCGACGGATTTGCGACGAAGTTGGCCGCGGTATACGAGGTATATCTCGCATCTGAAGCCATTCCACCAGGAGGCCGAGACAGAAGATGACGATCGCGGAGACGAAACTCGAAAAGAACAGTTCTACCACCCGACGCTACGAATAAGCTAACATTTATGCGTAGTGTCTTTACATTAATCTACCGGTAAGTTAAAATTAAGAATTACACGGATACCGATGGAAAACGCAGTCATCGTCATAAGCGACAAAGAGATGAACGTGAAGGAAGGAAGTCCATCTAGTGAGGGCAGTGGCAGTTGGTCCACCAACAATTGGCAGATCCGCAAGCACCATGCACCCCGTGACGCCGATTCAGAGAAAGAGGGTGACACGCGCGACGAGCCGTGGTCCCGCAGAGAAGAGGGCCAGGGTCGCGGCATCGCGTTCTATCAACGAAGGACAGCTTCGCCGCCAGCGTACAAGCACAGGTTATTCCTGAAACAGGTTTGTGGCTTGTACGCTGGGTTCATCACCCTGCGGAAGGTGGACTCACAATGTGGATTACAGCGCCTACTGTCCGCAACGGGAGAAAAACGGCCGGCACGCCTGAAGCCCGAGATGAGCGTGAAGATTGGTTCCCCGTCGCAATCGGCCTCAATGAATGCGCCAAGGGCATTTGGAAACTGCCGTCCGTCGAACCGCCGAGTCGAGAGCGGGATTGAGTCACACGAGCGTGGTTGCCATAGACGGCAGAGCAATGGGACGAGTTCGACGCGTAATTCGAGGGACTAGCCGTATAGGAAGCCGATCTTAATGACCTGGTCATGGCTCTAATGCCGGAGTCACGACCCGGACACGGAACAGGGACACGGAAAAGATTATATCGGATGTGCGTCAGCCTTTCGGCTGGACCGTGCTCACAAACGACGGGCTAATTAATACGCGTCTATTGAAGCCGGACACGCGAAGTTCGTATGGGCCTCTGGAACCACAACCCCAGAACTATTGTCGAGGGAGGCATTAATATAATTTATAGAAGGGCTTTTTTCTACTTTTTCGGGCAACAGGTCCCACATCCTCATTTCACTCACAATCTAAGAGAGTATGAGTGTAAGCGTGCCATTTGCGTAGTGTGTATTGAGGGAGATAGAAGATGTTGTGCAACTTGCTCTCTAACACTGTAGAACATTTTCTGTGTTCGCACTGCGCGATTTCAAGCAACAATGCGCCGAAAATTGAAGAATTATGTGACACGGAGCGCGGTAAAAAATTCATTGGAAGCGAAAAAGTTGTTAAAGTATAAGAATTATAAAGACGCAAGGAGCGCATAAGTAAAAGTATTGTAACTAGTATACAGCTTTACTAGTAGCATTGTCGGAACGGTTAAGGATATTCTCAATCGCGATTGAGAGTCGGAAAACCGCAAGATGCGTGTAGCAGTGTGAACTCTCATAAAGAAGCTTAAAAAACAAGTAAGAACTTTTCAGTCGGACGTAACCGACTGCGTAATACTCGTTCACAGTACTTAGAAGTTGTTATTGTTATTTTGGTACAATATAGAATATTTAAAATTTGTTGGGGCTGAGCCAACATTTCCCTTAAGTCAGTGTCTGCCAAATGTGGTAACTCTAGCTTTAAAATTTTTGGGAGATACAGATTTTCACGGTTTGTAGGGGCGGGAGTGGGCGTGGCCGGGAAATTTTAGCGAGTTTTAAAATGAGTAACCAGCCATCTACGTTTAAAATTTGGTGACTTGCTCAAAAACTGGGAGATATACCCGTTTCCCATTTTTTAAGGCAGGGTGGCTGGGGAGCGTTCTAGTAGGCGTGGCCGGGATATCAAGGTCGCTATCTGTGGAGGAGGCCACCAGCAATTTACATACCAAATTTGGGGACTAACTTTAATATTGTGGGAAATATTGAGTTTTTATCGAATTGCCATTTGACGTGTATCGATATGTTATCGATTTGCCAGACCCAGTGGGCGTGGCACATAAATCCAAAATTTCAAGTTTCTATGTCTGCAATAGCGCCGAAAAATATTGCGTTCATCTGGACAGACGGACTGTCGGACGGACAGCGTGACATTGTACAAATCCAATATACTGTTATCATTTCGAGAACGAGTATAAAAAGAGAGAACTTTAGAAGTGTTTTTGCAATTGGCGCGACGATTAAATGGTTTGAGCGTCAAAATTGAGTGAGTATAAAAAAACCTGTTCAAGACGCCAGAGGGATTGTGTCCTGGTCTCGTGAGCTTACCCCGGTAATAACTCGTGCGCCCGAGGGTGCGGACTTAAAGCTATTTATAACATCAGTTGTGGATTTCTTCCGACTGCGCACGTAATTTCTTAACTTTATGTTAAGAAAGTAATAACACCGGGAGTGGACTGTATCTTATGTATTTTATTTACTTTCACCGAACATCAGAATTAGAAGGTTCTTTACCTTGCAGTGTCAAAATGTGATTGACTACGCAGAGTCGATGGTATAACCAGCTGCCCAGTCGATTATGATAGAGCCATGGCTGCAAACCGGGTTTGAACACAACCGGTTCGAACAATATCCCTCACATTTTTTGAGCTAGAGGTCACCCCTTTTAAATACGGGTACAAAAACCCACCTAAGCCCACTGCCGTCCACTCCCGCCACCACAAAGTGCGAAAACTTATATCTCCCACAGTTTTAAAGCTAAAGTCACCAAGTTTTCAAGGTAGATGGCTGGTAACGCGGTTTAAATATCATAAAATTTCCTGGCCACGCCCACTCCCGCCCCCGCAAATCGCGAAAATCTATATCTCCCACAATTCTGGAGCTAGAGTTACCAAATTTTAAACGTAGATGGCTGGTCACCCCCTTAAAGATTGTGAAAAATTGTCCTAACCACGCCCACCCCCGCCCCCGCAAATCGCAAAAAGCTATATATCCTACAATTCATCTCCCACGATTTTACAGCTATATTCACCATATTTGGCATACATTGTTTGGGTGACTTCTTAAGATCGAGTCAAAAAATGCTGGACACGCCTACCCCAGACCCTACGAAACATAAAAATTCTATGGTTTTCCAAAATAATAATAATAACTTATATGTACTATGAGCGAGTATATGCAGTCGGTTACGTCCGACTGCAAGGTTCTTACTTGTTGTGCTTATTTTTATAACAAAATGAAACGTCTGAAACATTTATTTAATTTCATGTCTATATTCTCATATTGAATTGCTTAAAAAATTATTGATTACTTCTTCCTTTATAAGTCTCAGTTAGTCTTATAAGCTTACTGCAAGGTCAGTAAAAATTGGTAAAAACAGGCAGAAGGGAAGCATCTCCAAAATCCCTCGGTCCATTCATCACGGGAATTGATTACTTACTTCTTCTTTACTCTACCCACAATGACCGACAACAATGCTTCATCTTCGGGGCAATTGAGCTCCAAATACCCGGATGGCACAAAAGGTACTCAGAATGCTGCAAAACAACGACTGGCCCAGACTCAGGCAAACCATAATCTGCGAGTATAAGCTACAAAAACGCGTTGAAGAATTATTGCGAAAATTGTATAACACCAATTACCAAGGTAATTTACGTACATTTTGTAATGAGGTTGAGGCTAAAATCCTCATTGTAAGTAAAATGTTAGAATTTGAAGGGAATCTAGAGGATTCCAGATTGTATACCAAAGCGATGAACAGTAGTGTTAAAAATTTAATACATAGAAAGCTACCTGATAGACTTTGACTTGTTAGATATGATACATCTACTATTTCAAAATTAAAGTAATCAGCACAAATGGAAGGTTACTATGATGAAAATAATAATTATAACAATAATAAATATAATAATCATCAATTATTTAAAAAATACTAATATAGCCCAAATTATAATTTTCACCCTCCGAACAACCAAACACATTTTGTTCAAAATCAACAACTCACTCAAGAATTAAAACAGAATTTACTGTAAATAAATAAATAACCCTTTTGATCAAAATATCAACCATAAAAATATAAATAAAAAAATATCAACAATCGGAACATAATCGGAATAATCACGGATATAGTAGGTCTAAACGGAAGCAAGAAGTTCTGGTGACCTAAGAGAAAGGCAGAATCTATCTCTCTCTCTCTCCCTCACTCTCTCTCCCTTTCTCTCCCTCTCTCTTTCTTTTTCTCTTTCTCTCTTTTCATCTCTCTTTTGCTCTCTCTATCTCACTCTATCTCTTTATATCTATCTCAATCTGTTTTTTTTTAGTATTTTGTTTCTGTCTCTCTTCTTCTCGCTCTCTTCCTTTCCCTCTCTCTCTCTCTCTGCTTCTATCGGTCTCTCTCTTAATATTTTGCTCTTTCTCTTTATCTCTCTCTCTCTCTCTTCCTTTTTCACTCTATCTCGTTCTGTCTTTCTCTCTTTCTCTCTCTCTCTCTCTCTCTATCTTTCTCTGTCCTATTTTCTCTCCTTCTCTCTCTTCTTCTCTTTCTCTATCTCAATCTTTCTCATTATATCTATCTCAATCTCTTTCTCTTTACTATTTTCATTGTGTCCCTCTTCTTCTCTCTCTCTTTCTATCCCTATCTTTCTGCTTCTATCGCTCTCTCTCTCTCTCTCTCAATATTTTGCTCTTTCTCTCTATCTCTCTCTCTCTCTTTTTTCTTCTCTCTATCTCGTCCTACCTTTGTCTCTCTCTCTCTCTCTCTTTCTCTCTATTCTTCTCCGTTTTTCATTGACAACACCAAGGTTTAATTTACGAATGGTTAGAGATGAGAGATTAAGAAGTAGAAGCACGTAAGGCAACGAGCAGAATAGTTGCAAACTCAATTCGATCCTGGTGGATTTTGTACTGCGGACACTAGATATATGAACAGTATTCCAGGATTGGGCGTACAAGAGATATGTAAAGAATTTTCGGACTGAGGGGATCATTGAACCCCTTCGACCAACGTTTAATAAACCCAAGTACACCCTTAGCGTCGTTTACAAAAGCATGTTTGTAATGTTGAAGCTCAGCTTTGGATCAACAAGAACACTAAGATGTTTTACTGTTAGTATACATTTCAATGGAAAATTGTCAATTACATAACTAATCAAATGTGGCTTAGAACGAGTAAATGAAAGAAACATACACTTTGAACAATAAAGGTGTAACTGGATGGCCGAACACCAAATCTGCATAGAGTTCAGATCGTCTTGTAGACGAGTGTGATGTTGGGAATCAAGGTAAGAATAAATCAGTTTCACATCATCTGCGTACATAAGTATGCGAGCATATGAAACTATAGAAAGGAGGTCATTTATAAAACGAGTAAGGAGTAAAGGTGCAAGATGACTATCTTGGGGTACACTTGAAGTAAGGACGGCCCCAAGGGCCAAATAACTAGCATCTGTGGTTAATACAAATTTTTTCGAAACCAGAAAGTTTTCAAATCGGCTGACTTGTTATCAAAGCTTTAAGCTTCTCGAATGCCTCTGCATAAACATAGTTCTTATATTCGTTCACGAAGTGAGAAGAGTATATTGGTTTTGTGCAATATCCGTCTTGCTGTCCGTCCGTCTATCCGTCTGTTTTTACGAACGCAATTTTTTTCGCCGGCATTGAAGCTTAAGACTCGAAACTTGAAATATATACTCGTGTATACCCGCATCAGATAAATTGTTAAAATAAATTGGCGACGCCCGCTGGGGGCGTGGCAATTCGATAATCAATATATCTTATTGTGAATTAAGAATTCAGTCAATCTTAGCATACTTTTGTGCGGAGAATAATATTATTGCGCCTACGTTCATGTTATACAAGTTTTTGATCTTGCTTAATAGGTTGCACTGACTTGGTAGACGTGTGGAAACCTTAATCGCCACCCATTGGTATGTTCAGCAACGATATATTACAAACACTCGATATATCGATTAAGATTTAAGCTCAATACTTCTTCTGGATTTCGACGAGCAACTAAACGCACTCGTTTCATGTATTCATGTATTCTTAAAGCATTATTAGTAATTAATAATATGAATAAAATATTGGTAAACTAAACTAACCGTGTTTACCTAAGTGGTGTCCTCGACGTGATTTAAACACAAATAATGGCTCGACGTGATGAACGCAATCAATTGCCCGCAGCACTCCCATAGACATACATACATATTTAAGAAAATAAGTATGTAATTGTTAGTGGCTGTGCAAATTTGATGATGAAATTCCGTTGCCAATGAAAATACAATTTACGTTCACGAAATTCAAACGCCACCGAGTCAATTGAAGACGACGTATTTTTCGACACCAAAAGCAAAAACATGGACAACGAAGGACTAACGAGTCATTTGGAAAACATAGAACTCCAAATTCAAAATCTCGCCCAGAATTATCTACATTACACAAGCGCGCGCACTGACTTCCATTGCGTGCAGCTACCAAAATTCAACAAAAGCAACCAACATCTCTGGTTTGCACACTTGGAACGTTTGTTTAAATCCAACAAAATCTCAGACGTCATTCTCAATATCGAGGATCTGGTTATAACACCACCACAGCAGGATCGTTATGAAATTCTCAATACACGTTTGCGGCAACATCTTGGAGCCTGTGATCCAATCGATATTTCTGAAACAAGTTCCATCATCAATTCGACCAATTTTGTTAGTATGGCCTGAAAACAAACTGGACAATTTGGCCGAGGTAGCTGACAAAATGATTGATATAACCAAAATGGACGATGCGTATACCTTCCAGCAACCAACGCAGCCATCAGCCGGAACATCAGTAGATGCAATCTCGCGCTCACGTGATATCGAAAATTTTTTTAAAAAAGTCACTGATTCTGTTCACAATCTGCGACACAATTCAAAAAATGAAACAGCAGACCAGCGACATTGATGTAGATGACGAACTTTGTTATTTTCACAAACGGTGCGGTGACAATGCCCACAAATGTCGCAATGGTTGTCCCGAATGGAAACACCCAAAATAAAACGGCTTCCATCAATTTCGCTGGTTGACGATAGTCCAATATCGATCAGCAATTCACCAATCGGCAGTATGGCAAAACATCCTCAAACACATTCAGCTGTCGGACTGACCGAACACCGCCTTTACATCACCGATAAGAACTCCAACTTACGCTTCCTTGTCGCCTCCGGATCAGTCATCTCAGTCGTGCCACGCATTACTGCTCCTCACAAAACTGATCCACTTGTTTTGCAACTATTCGCGGCAACCCAATCTGTAATACAGACTTATGGCACACACGTACCACAGCTCGACCTGGGACTTCCATCCCCCATCAGCTGGCCTTTCATCGTGGCCGACGTGCCCATCGCCATTATTGGAGCTGGCTTCTTGGAAAAACATAATTTACTATAATTTACATGAAGGCAGACGCGACAGTATCTACTACTGGATCGATAGACAATGTTACAGAACCATCAGTAGCATCAATACACAACTGTAAGAAATTTCACGAGTTGCTACACCAATGTCAGGACACAATCTAAGTTAACAATCATGGAACGCCCAATATTTCCCACGATGTAGTCCACCACATTGAGACCACACGCAATTCAGTTGCAAATTGTCCACGACGTTTACTGGAGAAAATTGAAATAAAACATAGCATTCATGCAGAACAGAAAAGTCAAACGGTTGTGCTCAACGACGGTCACAACGTACACTGCGATATCTCGTCAGGATCAGTTTGACCCTACGTTCCGGAAACACTTCGCTATCCTGTTTTCGCAGCGGTACATGGTTTATCACATCCCAGTGGCAGATCAACTCTCAAACAGATACAACAATGGCAACAAATGCGGAAGGATGTAACATCGTTGGTCAAAATTACTTACTTTGCCAGCAATCAAAAAGCAGTAAACGTAACAGCAGCAAACCAATGAAAAACTACAAAAAAAAAAACGAAAAATCAGCGTTTTTCTCCCGAACAGGCCATTGGAAGAGGAGTAGATGTGGCAACCCTGATAGCCACCCATCTGTAATTTCAGCAACAATATATTACAAATACTCGATATATCGATTAAGATTTAAGCTCATTTCGACGCGCAACTAGACGCACGAGTTTCAAATGTATTCTCATAGCATCATTCGTAATTAAGAATATGAATAAAATATTAGTAAACTATACTAACCGTGTTTACTAAAGACGTGTTCTGTTTATAAGAATTGTAAACGCGACTATTGGCGCTTAATTAATTAGTATTGTGACATAAAATTCACTTAAAGCTTTTTAGTTGTTAATTATTAATTTAAACAGCAAAGCCTCTTGGTCAAAATAATATAACAGAATATAACAAACTATTACAAAAAAATTGAAATACAATGGTTTTAAACGTGCTATTGGCTTTCTCCGCTGGGTTCTGTTCCGGGGTATACGGGGGTGTTTGTTCCAATTCCATCGCCGTCGATTTGCAGGAAGCTTTAAACGACCGCATCGTGAACTGCGTGCCGTTGTTACACATAAATTTCCTGGATACTTCAAATCGGCTTTCTCCAGCTGGGTTGTGATAGCTTTCGTAAAGAAGAGATCTTCCTGGGTGCGTTAAACTTCGGCAAAGTTTGGTACGAATCGCCGGTACCAGGATGCGTTACCCAAGCATCACCTCAGTTCCTTTGTCGTGGTCGGAGGTGCTAATTCTCGCACCCCTGATATCTTATCTGGATCAGTATGGATCCCTGCTTCACTGGGGACGTGACCCAGATAAACCAGGCTCCTGCGAAACAAAAGTAGACTTTTCTGGTTGAACTTGAGGTTCGCCTCCCGAAGTCGTCGGAACACTAAGCGTAAGCTATACACATAGTCTTCCAGAGTAGCACCGATACCAATTATGTCTTCCAAATATGTGAAGGCGTGGGGCTCCATCTCTGGCCTGATAACGCTATCCAGGCCTCGCTGAAACGTAATTGGTGCTGAATGTAAGCCATACGGCATAACCTTTCAATGGAGAAAGCCCCTGCCGACGATCGTAAACGCTGTGTCGGCCACAGAGATATGCCAAAACCCGCTTTTGATATCTAGGGTGGACATAATTGGGCGTTCTAGGATGTGGTTTATTCTTGACATCAGTGACCAAGCATACAGCTGCCAATAGTCGACCCACATCAGCACTTCTCCCATATTTTTACCCACTAAAGCGATTGGTGCACTATGCGGACTCTTAGATGGCTATATCCGATCGTCCTGTAGAAACTCGTCGACCCGGTCGCTTACTATCCTTTGCATTACCGGGGTTTTGGGGTAGTAGCGTTGCTTAACTTCTTGTCGCCCTTCATGATGATTGTATTTTCTGCGATTCGGGAAACCCCAGACAATCCATCCAACTAGCCAGTTCTTGCTCCAAAAAGTTCTACCACCCACGGCATAAGTGGTGATTTCGTTGTGTTTGTGTTCGGGACCAGGTACCCTCTTTGGTTCTGCAACACTGGCCTACCCGGTTTCTACCAAGTCGGTGGGATCAAGGTACGGTCTCGACGAAGTCGGCGGGGGCAGCAGGGTCGGAAATGGTGTCGCTGTCTTTGGTACCTCTGATTATCCTGTCGCTGTCTTCGAAGTACTTGCCTTTTCTGTCGTTGTCTTAAGTGGTTTTGCCTTTGATGTTTTTGTCGTCGTTGCCATTGGTGCCGTGATCGTCGATGACCTTCCTTTTGATTTTTTTTATGCTTTGATGGTGGGGCGCTGCTCAGGATCGGGAGCGATTGGTCAAAGTTTGCTGAATGAAGTACTGCTCGATTTGAAGTCAACGGACTAGTCAGTTGTAGGTACGCTCTACCACATTGAAGCTTCACCTGGACTCCACACAGGAAATCTATGCCCAGTATCAGATCATCCAGTATTGTCGAAAGGACAAGAAGGGACATGAGCGTTCCTCACTGACCAGACATACCCGTGCCATTACTGCCCCTGTTGCTGCCTTTGAAGAACCATACCCAAAGTGGTTCGGGCACGTACGTTGCGTATATTCCTTCCAGTGACCAGTAATCGTGCCAATCGTTCGCTAGCAAAGGACCGCGATGCACCTATGCCCAGTGTGCCCAAAAGTGGCCTACCCGCTATGGCCACCGGAGCCGCGATCCGTCCACCATCTAAGCGTACGGGGTGAATTACTTACTACTGTCCGGCCCCACAAAAACAGCAGCTGTGGATGCTCACGCTGTGAAACAAACGCCAACAACCTACTCCGCAATTCTTCGACAAACTGGACTCTAAACCGAATTCTGCAAAGGTTTTTTATTTTATTTTCATTCTTTTATTATTATTATTACTATTATTATTTTTATTAAAGGATGTTCCAATGATCGTGTATGTTGATGTCACGGATGTCGTAGAAAGTGCTCGATGGGTACTCATCGACTCGTGGTATATACATATATATGTTGAAAGCCTGCCTTAGACTGCTCCTGCTTGTTCATACTCCCTCCTTATATAGGTTTTGTAGTGCTGCCTACAGCTGCTGCTTTGCGGCAACGTCGTTCTAGGGAGCTTCTTCAGGAGAGCGGTCAGTGGTAAAGCTATTTTCTACTTTACTCATAGATCGAATGTCTGGGCAAGTTCTCATGTGCACGGGTGAAGAGCGGTGGAACGAGGCTAGTTTTTTTCCTAACGGGGCGGTTCTTCCTTGGATGGTTTCCTTGAGTAACATTTTTCCTTTGTAGGCAAGAAGAATGGTCCTTGGCACTCGTTGGTTTTATTATTTCCAATATGACAGGAACCATATTTGGAGGAGGCTTAACCCAAAATAAGTGGAAAAAAACCTGGGTTCAGGAAAAATGCGTATGTGTTATGTTACGCCTAGAGGGTGAAAAACAATAACAATTACAAAACAAACACAAAAATTGACGGAGTGCCCTGTCATTGTAGATGGAAACCTTAAAAAAAACGCTCGGAAAGTTTCTAGAGCTGGGGTGTAGCCCAGGGTCAATTACAGAAAAAATTGTAAGTTTCCGATTCTCTGGAGTGGCGTGGAACGGTTACAGTCCATTGAAATTTGTTCTTGCACACCGCTTCCGAGGTAACTGGTTATCAAAGTGGTTTGGGGCAAGGGGAAGTTGCATAGGATGCCACAAGAGCGCCGAAGACGCTCGGAGCACCAAAAGGTGGCTAGTGGACGACACTCGGAATGCTCGGCGGGAGCCACCGCAGCACAGGAAGACGGGCGCTATGGGGTACCAGGACGCCCACAAAGGATGCTGAGGATACTCGGAGGACTGCGGAGACGCTCGGAACACTCCACCATTCACAACGGCACCGGAGGAGAGGGGCATGGGGTACCAGACGGGAACACGGGGGATGTTGAGTACGGTCGAAGCACCCTGTGGGGCACGTCCTGGTGGCCAAACAGATTAGAGAGGGGCGCCGGGAGTGCAGAGGCAGTGTCACTTCGACACCGGAGGAGAGGAGAACAGATACACAACAACATAAAAGAACAAGTAAGTACGTTGCCGTCGGACGTAACCGACTGCGTATACTAGTTCACAGTACATAAAAGTTATTATTGTTATTTTGGGAAAATATAGATATAGAAAAATTGTTAAGTTTCGTAGATGCGGAGGTAGGCGTGACCAACATTTTTTGGCTGGATCATAAGAGGGGGTCACCCAAACACTGGTGAATCTAGCTTTAAAACTGTGTGAGATATAGGCTTTCGCGCTTTGCGGAGGCGAGAGTGAGTGGGAGATGGCGTGGGAGGAAAATTGTTGTACCCGTATTTAAAAGGGGTGACCACTAATCTACCTTGAAAATTTGGTGACTCTAGCTTAAAAACAATGACAGATAAAGCTATTTCAGATTTTTTAAGGCGGAGAGTCTAGGGGCGTTCCAGTGGGCATCGCCGGGATATCAAGGTCGCTGTTGGAGAGGACACCAGCAATCTACATACCAAGTTTGGTGTCTCTAGCTTTAAAATTGTGTGAATTATACACGGTTTTAGCCATTCCGGCGGCGGAAGGGGGCGTGGCCGGAGAAAGTTTTCTATGATGTTTGGTGGAACTTTCCAGTAATATATATTCCAAATATGGAGCCTCTAGACCAAAAACTGTGGGAGATATAGCTATTTCCGATTTTTTAAGGCGGGGGCGCTAGGGGGCGTTTTAGTGGGCGTGGCTTGCAAATCAATGTCGCAATTTTTGGAGGAGGTCACCAGCATACCACATACTAAATTTGGCGATTCTCACTTTAATTTTGTGGGAAATATTGAGCATTAATCAAATTGCGATTTCAGATTTATCGACATGATATCGAATTGCCAGCTTCCCAGTGGGCGTGGCACAAAAATTTTAACACTTTGTCTGAAGCAGATAACTACAAGTATATATCCAAAATATCAGTCTCTATCTTCAATAGCGCTGAGGAAAGTTCCGTTCATCCAGGCAGACGGACGGACAGCATGACGGACATTGCATAAAACCAATACACTATTTTCACTTCGCGAACGAGTTTAATCTGTTCCCATACAAACACCAATTTAAAATGTAAACTTTCAACTGTTTCGATTGGATCATCTCAACCAAGAGGAAAGCTCTTAGCTAAAACAATTATAAAATAAATTCAAGAATCTTCAATAACTAAAAGGAGATCATTTAACCCTTACAAATAAAGTTAACCACGTACTAAATACAACACATAACTCCCACGTTTATTCAAAATAATATCCATAATCACAAATGTATGCAATAGAGGTTGAGAGTCAAGTGCAGGAAATGCTTAAACAGGGATTAATTAGAGAAAGCAATTCACCTAATAATAGCCCAACACCTAAAATGTATCCAAGAAGCCTGACTCTTCTGATAAATGAAATAACACAACATGGATGAAAAACTCGATAAATTAGGAAGATGTCTGTATTTTACAATAATCGATTTGTCGAAAGGCTTTCATAAAATAGAAATGGATTCGGAATTCAAAAACTGCATTTTCTTCCAAGAATGGTCATTACGAATACGCTCGAATGACATATGGCCTGAGAAACGCACCCGCTACATTTTAAAGTTTCATGAATAACATACATCGACCACAGCTAATAAGCATTTTCTAGTTTACCTAGGCGACATAATTTTTTACATCTCTCGATGAACATTTAAGCTTATTAAAGCCATACTTTCAAACCCTATTTCAAAAAGAAATAATAGAGATCAGAGCATTCCTTCTATTAACAGGCTATTATCATAAATTCACCCCAAATTACGCTGACGTGGGAAAACACAAAACCCAGATCGGCCCAGCCATCTACCATTAAAATAGACTTTCACATTTTGCGGGGGCAAGAGTGGGCGGGGTAGGGCGTGGGCGGGAAATTGTTGTATCTTTATTTAAAGGCGATGACCACTAATATACCTTTAAAATTTGTTGACTCTAGCTAAAAAGCTGTGTGTGATATAGGCTTTCGCGCTTCGTGGGGGTGGGGTTGCTGGGAGCCGTTCTAATGAGCATGGCCTGGATATCAAGAATCAATCTCTTGGGGAGGTTACCAGCAATATACATACCATGATTGGTGCCTCAAGCTTAAAAATTGTGTGAGTTATACACATGTTACCGTTTTGAGCTTTTAGGTCTATCGGTTCGAGCGATTACAGAGGTGTGAGAGGGCGTGGCTCCTCTGATGTTTGGGGGAGATTTCCAGTAATATATATTACAAATACGGAGGCCACCAGCAATCTACATACAAAGTTTAACTTTGTGGGAAATATTTACCTTTTATCAATTTGCGATTTGAGGTGTATCGACATTATATCGATTTGCCAGCCTCCCAGTGGGCGTGGCACAAAAACCTTAGCACTTTGTCTGAAGCAGATAATTATAAGTATTTATCCAAAGTTTAAAGCCTCTATCTTCAATAGCGCAAAAAAAAGTTTCGTTCATCCGGACAGACGGACATTGCAGAAAATAAATATATTCTTTCATCTTCGTGAAGGAATATAAAAACTATAATTATGCAGAGGCACTCGAGAAGCTTAAAGCTTTGATAACAAGTCAACCAATTGTAAAACTTCCTGATTTCGAAAAAAATTTGTAATAACCACAGATGCCAGTTATTTGGCCCTTGGGGCCGTCCTTACTTCAGGTGTACCACAAGGTAGTCATCTTGGACCTTTACACTTTACTCTTTTTATAAATGACCTCGCTTCTATAGATTCATATGTTCGCATACTTATGTACGTAGATGATGTGAAACTGTTTATTCTTACCTTGATTCCCAATATCACACTCGTGTACAATACGATCTGAACTCTTTGGCTTTGGTGTTCGGCCAACCAGTTACACCTTTATTGTTCAAAGTGTATGTTTCTTTCATTTACTCGTTCTAAGCCACATTTGGTTAATTATACAATTGACAATTTTCCATTGAAATGTATACTAGCAGTAAATGATCTTAGTGTTCTTTTTGATCCAAAGCTAAGCTGCAACATTCACATACATGCTATTGTAAACGAGGCTAAGGGTATACTTGGGTTTGGTCGAAGGTGTTCAATGATCCCTCCACTACGAAACTTCTTTACAAATCTCTTGTACGCCCAATCCCGGAATACTGTTCATATATCTGGTGCCCGCAGTACAAAATTCACCAGGATCCAATTGAGTCCGTTCAGAAGCAATTTCTGCTCTCTCTTCCCCTAATGAAGTCATTGCTTTCAGGATATCCTCGGGAAATCATTAACCACCCTCAGCTGTGAGCAATGGCTCAGCTTGCCGGACGGGCCTAATCTCTCCCCCATCGGGTCAGTGATTTCCGTCTCTGTCTCTTTCCTTTTATCTATCTATCTAATTCTAATATTTATTATTATTAATAACGAAATCGGTTCCCTTCACTTTCCTTATTATATTGTTTATTTATTAGATTATTTTTAAATTTTAGAATTTTCTCTTACTACTAACAACTTTCTCTTTAGCTCTAGGTTTTGTTAACGTCATTGACAACAATTAGCTGGGATTAGGGGCATAGCTTGTTGACAGGCAAATACAATACCTCCATCGTGTCGGTGATGTTATGAGAATTTTTTTGCAATTCTTTTAAGCTTTTAGCATTTAATTTGTTATATTTATATACATATACATTTACTTGTTTTATACATTTTACTTACATTGACACTTGTTTTGTCATCCTATTAAATTAATTAATAAAATGGTCATCCCATATCTTTCATTAGCACAGCACTAAACGAACACTTATTAAATTACAGCGCGATCGAAAAAGAATTACTTGCCATAGTTCGGGCTACTAAAACGTTCCATCATTACTTGGAAGACATTTCTATATAGTTTGTGATCATTAAGCCCTCAGGTGATTTTTACGCGCGAATCGCGAAGCTATGCGCAGCATCCCACCTCCCCCAACCGACCCAGGTGCGCAATCAAATAACGAACGATACGAGTCGCGTAAGACGAAAAGAGAAATAAAAAAAGCAAACGAATAATAAAAGTAACTATGATCTAAATGCAAAAAAATTTAAGTGAGGGGTTTTAATAAAAAGGAGGGAAGACTCTGAACTGATCACTTTGTTATGTTTATTAAGTGATAAAGGAATTACGTGCTTGTCCGGTTGGAACCATGAAATTTAATTGGCTAATCAAGTCAAATAAATCGATTTCGACAGTAATTAATTTATGTATTATGTATGTATTTATAAAGATTACACCAAGCATAGTTCTCTGATTTGTTAAAGAGGGGAGATAAGATGGCAAACGGACATTAGGGTCCCAGCTAATCCATGAAAGTCAATTTGTTCTTGATAATGTAATTGATCTATTGAGGGGACCATAAGCATGACCCGAACTCAAGAATAAGACAAATAAAAGATATGAAATGTTTCTTTGTCGTAAATGGGTCATCAAACTCCTTGGACCATCTTTTGATGAAACCAAGAAATGTCATAGCCTTATTGACTGTGGTCGTAACATTAGGTTAAAATTTAGGTTTGTGGTTGAAAATGACAACTGGGTCGTTAATTACCTTACCGGTATTGTTTATCCGTTCCAGCAGTATGTTACTCAGCGTACAAGGAAACATTTGAGGAGTATTTCTATAAAAAGTATTATAATGTTATGTTGCACTTAGAACGATTAATATTTAGTAGGTTATTTTAACACCAGATCTCAAAGGCGTCAAGATCGGCTTGTAAGACTACTAGAAGCAATATTCTTATATGGAAGACACAATTTTACACCATCGGTACACATTAACACTCGAGGGTGTGAAAGTGCCGAGCGAAGGTCATTGATAAAGAGAGTGAATAGCAGTGGAACGATATGACTACCCTGGGGAACCCAGATGTCACTCAGACACAGTAAGAATGTACATTTCTAAAAAGAACCTTCTGCGTTCTATTTCTCAGATACTCTGAAATCCAGTTAATAAGATTTTCTGGGAAGCCGATTATGCATAAGTCTTGAAGTAGCAAGACTTCTTACTGAGTCAGTATAAATAACGTCAGTCTGCATTCTGTTTTTAAATCCATCACTTACAAGAGAACATAACTCTAAAAAGTTAGTGGTTACAGATCTACGCATCAAAAGCCCATGCTGGGAAGATGGAATAATAGAACTGCATAAATGTTGCTGGTGTTTTGGAACAGCGGACAATTTAAAAATGTCTCTATAATTTTCGACTGGAGTCTTTTTGCCTTTTTTACGCACAGGAATGATGACAGGCTCCTTCCAAATGGCAAGGAAGGATGATGTGTCTACAGACAATTTAAAATGTTTTAAAATTCGCTTAAAAAGAGTTTTTACTTAGTACTTAAGCACACATGCACGAACACCATCAGGAGCAGGTGAAGACACTGGTTCAATTGTGTTAATATCGCAAAGTAGCAAACTTTCAGTAATGATAGGCCACAAAATGCAGTTTGACGACTATAACTGATGTGGATAAGTCTTATTATTCATAGATAATGTGGAATATGTAGTTTGGCGATGCCTTGATCTGTCCTCTCACTCAGTCACGTTTTCAAACGTTACAGTAGAAGGAAAAGTATACAATTTCGTTTAGCATTTACAAATCTAAAAAATTGCTTAGGATTTTGGGAGATCTGAAGCTTGAAGAAGTTAGATCTGGCAGCTACATAACGGGAGACTTCATCTGGATATCCCGATTTTTCAAATATTTTATAATACCTCGACTTAATATCTATAATGAGCTGAGAAGCAAGCGTCCTCGGGAAGGAACCAATATTGGTTCAATATAATTATTTAACAGGGATAAACTTTGATATTTGTGAATCTGAGCACATAAACTGGATTTGTTTTTAGACTGCTGAGAGTGTTCCAAGTGAATTCAAAATGATTAAACACGGGTGTGGTTCATCTTTTTTCGAGAATGCTCAATCGCATTCGCATTCGCAACGGACGTGTTTTTTTCTTGCTCCTCGTATTTGTCTAATTTAAACTAATTTAATCAATCTTATATTCGGTTTTTTGGTCTAAAAACAGTATTGCAGTGTGATTCAATCGGTTCTGTGAAACTCATTGTTCAAATCTATTTGGCGATCTAAATTAATTTGCAAAATTTTTTGTTCAAATGCAAGTACAAACTGCAGCTCAAGTATACTGGTTGTCTTGTGCAGTTGCATTTCCGGCTGCTAACATTTTGTTTTTGCATTTGCTCTCTGCATATTTCTCTTGCTTTCAATCCGCGCTCTAAAACGGTCTTTACTCTCTCCCCGCGTACACTAACATTGTTGTTGGTGTTGGACGGTTCTTTTGTTCTTATAATTTTGCTTTGATCCCGTCGCTTGTTTCGATCGTCACTCCCGCTCTATTTACATTTGTGTACTAATTGTTGTTGCATTGTAAGTAGATATCAGCATCAATTCTGTTTAACCCTAGGGTGTTTTTTTCTGTTCACTTTAACCATAATTCTTCTTGAGCAGTTATTTTTATTTTATTTCTATATCTTTAATTTAATTCTTTTGATAATAATATTTGTCTGCTATAATAAAGATTTCCCGGTGCGTGCAAACGTTAAGATGGGTTTTGTTTGCTGCTGGCTGTGTGACAATATGTCGCACGAAAAATGCGCTGACCTCAACGGCCGCATTATCGACTTGATTGAGTCCAAATCAGGGGTAAGGTGGATTTGCGAATCCTGCAGGGAAGTTGAAAGGTACTTGATGGGATTCATGAGGCAGACTAAGAATGGCTTTGGGGATATCTTCCGACGGGTTCTCCGCTCTGGATAATGAGATCAAAGCTATGAAGCTTTTGAACGAATCTCCAAGGCGTAAAAAGGACAATTTTAGGCTGTCTATTGGCCCAAATGAACTTTCTGGCCCGTCAGAATTGCCCACAACATCCGCTACTAACTTGCAATTAATCAATTCTGCTTGGCCAGACCACTTAATTATTAAAGAACACACTGCGAAAATGAAAAATCGGTCTCCGATTGCACTTCCGCCTCCTGCTGTAAATCTAAACCCACCTCTTGCAGTCTGTTAGTGCAAAAAACTAACATCCTCCCTCTCACTTGGCTATCAAAATGTAAGAGGTCTTTGTACTAAACTTAGTAATCTTTATCGGAGGATCAGCAAATGTTCCGTCTCAATTCAGAAGATCTGCAAATATCAAATCTGTCAATATCTACGTAATACCTTACTTAATTCTGTTGTTAGACTTAGGCCGATTGTTTACAACAAATGTCAAACGTGTGTTTTTAGCTTAATTTTTTGAATACGAGTAAATTAATCGTTTTAGAAGTAAATAAATCAAATAATAGCCTATCCTTTCCTTTTCATGTCATTGCCCTCTCTGAAACATGGTTAAGGTCTGACATCGTCGATTCTGAAATCCTATCTAACAAGTTTTCT
>JAWNMW010000448.1:0-83675 GCA_035043565.1 Drosophila robusta | reverse complement strand
ATTGCGATTTTTTATTCCACTTTGAACCATCTTTTTGATGCATGTGTCCCGGTTTGTAATTCAATTAGGTCTAACAAACCTGTTTGGTTTACACGGGAATTAAATAATTTAAAAAATAAAAAGTCAGGGATGTACGGGAAGTTCAAGAAATCTGGTTCTTTCTTGGATTACACTCGATATTTGATTGCTCGATCTAATTTCATTGTCCTAAATAACCAACGTTATAAGGATTACCTTAGAAGGTGTAGGATACAGTTGCAGCGGGATCCTAAACGGTTCTATAGCTTCGTTAATGCGAAGCGCAAAATAATCAACACTACCATCAACTATGTTTTTTGAAAAAACGACTGCTGACTCAGATCAGGCTATTGCCGATTTATTTGCTACGTTTTTTCTAACAACCTATAGTTCTCAGAATTATTTATCTCATTTGTCATATCCTTCACAGAGATCTGAATATTACGCTAATAGAAGATCAGATCTCTTTCTACTCCAGTCGCTATAACGAAAGACTGATAAACCACCAAAACAGATCTGCACAAGCCCTTGTCGGATCTATTCCTATAAATAGACTGAAGAAAAGACACTTCGGTCTTTTACAAAACAATTAAAAACAATTCTTAAGAAGACAGCTTAGCCTTAACCTTATGTAGAGCAGGAGAAAATAAACTAAGAAACAAACATTGTTAAATGCAAATTTTGAAGCATGTACTTGTTTAAAAACTCATATTATCTGTTAATATAATAAAGATTTTCATAATAAAAAAAAATTTGTCATATCCTTATCATGTGAATGTTTCTAATTGCATTTTTGGGCCTTTGATCACAGAAAGTTTACTACTAAATGATCTAAGGGTCATCAAGCCCGTATTTTCACCGGGACCTGATGGAGAACCAGGCTGCGTTCTTAGGTATTGTGCTGAAGGTGTCTCAAAGCCTTTGTTAAAATTATTAAATTTGTCCGTGGAGTTAAGTTCTTTTCCTCACATTTGGAACGAATCATTTATAATTCCTCTCCTCAATAAAGGACACAATTCTAATGTTTTTAACTATAGAAGTATTTCTAAGTTGTCTGCTATTCCTAAGCTGTTTGAGAAGTTGATAACTTTTCAACTACAACATCGTTGCAGATCTATAATTTCACCTTACCAGCACGGGTTTATGAAATATAAATCTACTACCACTAGCCTATTGGAATTCACGTCTTTTGTTTTTAAGGGATTCCAAAATAAAATGCACACAGATGTTATTTACACTGATTTCAGTAAGGCGTTTGACTCTGTTAATCATTCGCTTTAACTGCATAAGCTTCATATTCTGGGATTTCCAAATTACTTAATTCTTCGGATATCTAACTATTTATCTTTAAGAATACAAAAAGTTCACTTAAAAGGCCTTGAGTCTAAACCTGTTCATGTTACTTCCGAAGTACCGCAAGGAAGTCACCTTGGTCCGTTATCATTCACTTTGTTTATAAATGACCTCCCTTCTGTAATAAATCACTCTTGGGTGCTGATGTACGCCGATGACGTAAAACTTTGTCTGTCGTCTACTAATTCTCTTGCTGGACAAAATTTACAATCTAACCTTGACAGTTTCCAAACCTGGTGTCAAGTAAATTTATTAAATCTTAATTACAGTAATGTCCTTTTATAGACGTATGCCCTTTTTTAATAATTATTTTCTAAATGGTGAACATCTAGAGCGTAATGAGTCCGTTAATGATTTGGGCATTATTTTTATGCGCTAGTTATAACAATCTTTTCCATATATTAAAAAATGCATCTTCTGTCCCTGTCATTAAAATGTTAGTCCTTTGTCATCTGTCCATTTGTTCGCGATCTTCCTCACCGCACGTTATGCAGCGCGCCCCTCGGTAGGTTGGGCGGGAGGTGGGTGGCATTTTGCCTGGGTCCGCGCGTTAACAAGCCCGTGCTTTGTATCGTTGGGCCACGTTAATGTACTGTTCGTTAGTGCATTTACGTCCAAATAAATTGGGATCGGGTCTTGTGGGCAAATATGTAGCGACAGAAAGTTCATTAAATCCAATAGAAAGCCTAAAATGTACCTTTTTAGGCCTTGCATATCCGTTCGAAAGCTTCATAGCTTTGAACACATTATTCAAAGCGAAGAAACTGTCGGAAAGTTTTTTAAAACGGCCGAAAACATCTCCAAAGCCTTCCTTAGTCTGCCTCATGGATCCTATCAAATCCCTTTTAACATCTCTATAGGACTCACAAGTCCACTTTAAATCTAATTTGGACTCAATCAGGTCGAAAAGGCGGGCGTTGAGGCCGCGACATATTATCACACAACCAGCGGCAAACAAAACCCATCTTAACATTTACATTTGCATTTATAATAAAGAAATAAAACAAAAATAACTGCACAATATAAAAACAGTGTTAAAAAAATAATCACTCAAAGGCTAATGCAAAAGTTATGCTGATTTGTACTTACAATACAACAACAACGTTAAACAAACATAATCGGTACGGGCGCGATAACCGAATAAAGCATAAGGGAATCAAAGCAAAAGCAAAAAATTAAGAAAAAATCACAAATTGCGTTTCTCAGCCGCTACACTTGGTCCCCACTATGGAAACTAATTTCATGAATAACTGTTAAGCTAAGAGCACGATTTTATTGAAAGTTTTATTACTCAATAAGAGCATTCAAATCTATGTACAAACCATAGCCCAAGTCTGTAGAATTTTAATTGAATTTTTCTTCATATATGGGATGAGTGGAGGGTAGGTATCCAAAATCAGAAATTTATGTCCAACAGAATTTGGTGACTATAGCTCTTATAGTGTGGGAGATATGCAGGAGATATATATGTAAACTAAGAATAAATTAAGTATTACAATCGATTTTTATCGATGTTGATGAAACGGTGCAAAATATCGACAAAAAATGACAAACTCGTACTGCGTATTGTGTTACAGAATCTATAGTCAAAGATTTCCCTGGTTAAGGAACTACATTATTCATTTTTTTTTATTATTTTCTGCAGAGTTTTTGAGACGCAAGATAGTAGAGATATTGGACAGTAACTATTAATGTTATTTTTTGGCTTATTTGGATTACTGATTCCCCAAATTTGGCACACAGTTTTAAGGTGAAATATTCCTTATCTGCGTTTGCTTCACGCGAACAATTTGAATCTAATTTGGAGCTTTTCAGTTTTTCAGAAATCTTCAAATAACCAAGTAAGCACCCCGATAATTATCGATAATAAGAAAACGAGATGAGTTATCGGTGATTTGAAATAAACTTGATCTGCTTTTGGCATACACGAACTTAAAAAGTCCAGACGATCATGATTAGATCGCCTCTGTTAGTGCTGCTGATCAGGAATATATATAGCTTATGGGGTTGGAGGTGGGTCCTTTTGCCTGTTACATACATTTGTACATAACCATTATACCCTGATTTACCCATTTTCAATGGGTAGAATCTAAAACAAAACATAGAAGCTATAAACATAACAAATGATACAAACCATGCAGCAGCCAACTTCATAAAAATCATAAAAGACTGCGCGATTGACACCATACCAGTTACAAATCCTCGAAATCCATATACTGGTGTGACAAAAGTCTAGAACACCTCAAAAAAGAAAAAGCTCGCTGCCTTAATAAAATTAGAACAAACCCAAGCACAGCTAACATGTTGAGTTACAAAAAAGCCAACGCTAATTTTAAGTTTGAGACGAAAAAAGAACGCACCGAACAGCTTTTGCAGAATATACAAAATATATAAACATCGGCACTAACACCCAAAACACTCTGAAATAAAGTCCATACTATAACCACCAACTTGCGCCAACTGCGACTTAGTATTTAAACGTCTACTTAAACTACAGGTTCCAGCTCGCAAATTTAATCTAGCACAAGAAACCGCTTTAGCCCTCACTGCCAGACCTACTCAACACAAAAGCAACAACTCTGCTGCGAAAATACCAACAACCGTCAGTGGAATTGTGCTGAAGGTGTCTCAAAGCCTTTGTTAAAATTATTAAATTTGTCCGTGGAGTTAAGTTCTTTTCCTCACATTTGGAACGAATCATTTATAATTCCTCTCCTCAATAAAGGACACAATTCTAATGTTTTTAACTATAGAAGTATTTCTAAGTTGTCTGCTATTCCTAAGCTGTTTGAGAAGTTGATAACTTTTCAACTACAACATCGTTGCAGATCTATAATTTCACCTTACCAGCACGGGTTTATGAAATATAAATCTACTACCACTAGCCTATTGGAATTCACGTCTTTTGTTTTTAAGGGATTCCAAAATAAAATGCACACAGATGTTATTTACACTGATTTCAGTAAGGCGTTTGACTCTGTTAATCATTCGCTTTAACTGCATAAGCTTCATATTCTGGGATTTCCAAATTACTTAATTCTTCGGATATCTAACTATTTATCTTTAAGAATACAAAAAGTTCACTTAAAAGGCCTTGAGTCTAAACCTGTTCATGTTACTTCCGAAGTACCGCAAGGAAGTCACCTTGGTCCGTTATCATTCACTTTGTTTATAAATGACCTCCCTTCTGTAATAAATCACTCTTGGGTGCTGATGTACGCCGATGACGTAAAACTTTGTCTGTCGTCTACTAATTCTCTTGCTGGACAAAATTTACAATCTAACCTTGACAGTTTCCAAACCTGGTGTCAAGTAAATTTATTAAATCTTAATTACAGTAATGTCCTTTTATAGACGTATGCCCTTTTTTAATAATTATTTTCTAAATGGTGAACATCTAGAGCGTAATGAGTCCGTTAATGATTTGGGCATTATTTTTATGCGCTAGTTATAACAATCTTTTCCATATATTAAAAAATGCATCTTCTGTCCCTGTCATTAAAATGTTAGTCCTTTGTCATCTGTCCATTTGTTCGCGATCTTCCTCACCGCACGTTATGCAGCGCGCCCCTCGGTAGGTTGGGCGGGAGGTGGGTGGCATTTTGCCTGGGTCCGCGCGTTAACAAGCCCGTGCTTTGTATCGTTGGGCCACGTTAATGTACTGTTCGTTAGTGCATTTACGTCCAAATAAATTGGGATCGGGTCTTGTGGGCAAATATGTAGCGACAGAAAGTTCATTAAATCCAATAGAAAGCCTAAAATGTACCTTTTTAGGCCTTGCATATCCGTTCGAAAGCTTCATAGCTTTGAACACATTATTCAAAGCGAAGAAACTGTCGGAAAGTTTTTTAAAACGGCCGAAAACATCTCCAAAGCCTTCCTTAGTCTGCCTCATGGATCCTATCAAATCCCTTTTAACATCTCTATAGGACTCACAAGTCCACTTTAAATCTAATTTGGACTCAATCAGGTCGAAAAGGCGGGCGTTGAGGCCGCGACATATTATCACACAACCAGCGGCAAACAAAACCCATCTTAACATTTACATTTGCATTTATAATAAAGAAATAAAACAAAAATAACTGCACAATATAAAAACAGTGTTAAAAAAATAATCACTCAAAGGCTAATGCAAAAGTTATGCTGATTTGTACTTACAATACAACAACAACGTTAAACAAACATAATCGGTACGGGCGCGATAACCGAATAAAGCATAAGGGAATCAAAGCAAAAGCAAAAAATTAAGAAAAAATCACAAATTGCGTTTCTCAGCCGCTACACTTGGTCCCCACTATGGAAACTAATTTCATGAATAACTGTTAAGCTAAGAGCACGATTTTATTGAAAGTTTTATTACTCAATAAGAGCATTCAAATCTATGTACAAACCATAGCCCAAGTCTGTAGAATTTTAATTGAATTTTTCTTCATATATGGGATGAGTGGAGGGTAGGTATCCAAAATCAGAAATTTATGTCCAACAGAATTTGGTGACTATAGCTCTTATAGTGTGGGAGATATGCAGGAGATATATATGTAAACTAAGAATAAATTAAGTATTACAATCGATTTTTATCGATGTTGATGAAACGGTGCAAAATATCGACAAAAAATGACAAACTCGTACTGCGTATTGTGTTACAGAATCTATAGTCAAAGATTTCCCTGGTTAAGGAACTACATTATTCATTTTTTTTATTATTTTCTGCAGAGTTTTTGAGACGCAAGATAGTAGAGATATTGGACAGTAACTATTAATGTTATTTTTTGGCTTATTTGGATTACTGATTCCCCAAATTTGGCACACAGTTTTAAGGTGAAATATTCCTTATCTGCGTATGCTTCACGCGAACAATTTGAATCTAATTTGGAGCTTTTCAGTTTTTCAGAAATCTTCAAATAACCAAGTAAGCACCCCGATAATTATCGATAATAAGAAAACGAGATGAGTTATCGGTGATTTGAAATAAACTTGATCTGCTTTTGGCATACACGAACTTAAAAAGTCCAGACGATCATGATTAGATCGCCTCTGTTAGTGCTGCTGATCAGGAATATATATAGCTTATGGGGTTGGAGGTGGGTCCTTTTGCCTGTTACATACATTTGTACATAACCATTATACCCTGATTTACCCATTTTCAATGGGTAGAATCTAAAACAAAACATAGAAGCTATAAACATAACAAATGATACAAACCATGCAGCAGCCAACTTCATAAAAATCATAAAAGACTGCGCGATTGACACCATACCAGTTACAAATCCTCGAAATCCATATACTGGTGTGACAAAAGTCTAGAACACCTCAAAAAAGAAAAAGCTCGCTGCCTTAATAAAATTAGAACAAACCCAAGCACAGCTAACATGTTGAGTTACAAAAAAGCCAACGCTAATTTTAAGTTTGAGACGAAAAAAGAACGCACCGAACAGCTTTTGCAGAATATACAAAATATATAAACATCGGCACTAACACCCAAAACACTCTGAAATAAAGTCCATACTATAACCACCAACTTGCGCCAACTGCGACTTAGTATTTAAACGTCTACTTAAACTACAGGTTCCAGCTCGCAAATTTAATCTAGCACAAGAAACCGCTTTAGCCCTCACTGCCAGACCTACTCAACACAAAAGCAACAACTCTGCTGCGAAAATACCAACAACCGTCAGTGGAATATCCTACGCGCATGCCGTTCGAGGTAAAAGAGCACACACAACCTCCAGCTCTGCTGTTGCAGGCATCATGGAGATTTTTAATGATATGAAGAGCTCAGAGCAAGCAAACCTACTGACCAAACCTACTATGGCTCTTATCACTAAACTAGCACACAAATAATGTCTCTCCGTGTGGGCATCTGGAACGCCAATGGCTTTAGCAACAAGGCTCAGGAATTGGCCGTTTTTCTCTCACGGAAGCACATAGACATCATGTTAGTAGCCGAAACACGTGAGTGTCCCTCAACAAAAATCTTCGGATACGAACAATATCAGGCCCAAGGCGGAGGCGCTAACAGCTTTGGCGGATCATCACTCTTAGTAAGATCAACACTCGCGCATACACCACTACTTCCACTCTCCAATGCACTTATGCAGGTCTCGGCTATAAGCCTTCCAACATCTATCGAAACATTAGAAATTGCGTCTATCTATTTACCGCCAAATGCTGGTCTTTACGAACAAGACGTCATCGATCTCCTCAGTCAAAGGATGGACAAAATCATAATCGGCGGTGACTGGAATGGATGGCACACCCTTTTGGGGTAGCAGCAGAGCGAACCAACGCGGAGAATCGATATTCGAAGCGATAGACAAACAGCATTATATAATAACTTGGATCCCCTACTCGCTATTCAGCAAACGGGCATAGCCCTACTGCGATTTGCGGCTTATAAAGGTTTCAGTGACCGAATGTTGAGTATCGAAGCCTGCCTTGACTTATCCTCCGATCACTTACCTCTTTCCAGCTTTTCAGCTTTTCCCCACCAGACAACGCCTCCTGCCAATCGAATCGAACATCCGACTTTTTAAGCGTCAACTACGCTCCTCACCTCAACCAGAAATAATACTTAACACCCCTGAACATATGGACCATGCAGCAGAAAGACTTCAAGATGCCATAATTGAAGCAGCGCTCCTAGCTGCTCTACGCTCCCATCGAGCACAATCTCGTTGCAGTCACAACATTGCACTGACCCCGCAGTCCGAAAGTCTTCTGGCATATAAGCGATGGACAAGGAGTCGCTGGCTACGAACACGCACGGCAAACACCAAGAGATTATGCAACGAGGCCACTAGACAACTCAAATGTTTCTTTGCTGATCTACAAAACAGGCGAATCAGCGATGCTTTAAAACAATCTGTCTCATCAACCTGTGCTGAATTTCAACTCTGGCGATTCACACTCAAACTGAAGAGGCAGCCTTTGTGTCAACACCCCATCCGCAGCTTATCTGGCGCATGGCTCATGGGAGACGAAGCTCAAGCTGAAGTTTTTGCCGATCACCTCCAGTAACAATTCAGTCCACTGCTGACCGTTGAATCACTAAACATCGAGGAAACCGATATCTCACCAAGCGCAGGAGATATCACCACTGCAGCATGCACCAAAAATGAGGTCCTGGAATTAATAAAAAATATAAAAGCTAAAAAAGCTCCGGGACACGACAAAATAGATGGCGTAATCCTCAGGGCACTGCCAGAATCCACAATCGAATACTTCGTAGTTCTGTGTAACGCTATTCTTCACATCCAACACTTTCCAGCCTGCTGGAAACGTGTTATGATTGTGATGATACCAAAGCCAGGAGAGATTACCTCGTACAGACCAATTAGTTTGCTTCCAGTTCTATCCAAGGTATTTGAAAGAATACTTTTGCGACGACTATTAGTGCAGCTGGATCAAGGTGGGACAATACCTGACCACCAATTTGGATTAAGGACCCAGCATGGAACTCCTGAACAAATACACCGAGTTGTCCACCACATTTTGGGTGCAGTCGGGGATAGGGAATACTGTTCTGCAGTCTTCCTTGATGTCAAGCAGGCCTTTGATCGCGTCTGGCATCTTGGACTCCTAAGCAAGATAAGGACCTCCCTCCCATCTTACTACAAACTGTTAGCCTCTTACCTGATGGGAAGAAGCTTTGAAGTCGCAAAAGGACAGGCTACATCGTCGACTCGGCCGGTAAGAGCAGGTGTTCCACAAGGAAGTGTTCTCGGTCCCACATTATACACCTTGTACACAGCAGACATGCCGTTGCCTTCATCTGAGACTGGAATGCTAGTAGCGACATACGCAGATGATACGGCAGTACTGAGCCGTAATTCTTCTGCGCAAGTAGCATCAGAAGCACTACAAGCCTATTTTGACGAGTTCAAGAGCTGGATAGAACGCTGGTGTATCACCATTAACTCGCAAAAATCAATGCACATCACCTTTGCCACCAGAAGAGGGGACTGCCCAGAGGTCACGCTGGGATCTCCAATTCCAAGAGATACCCAAGTAAAATATTTGGGAGTCACATTTGACCGACGACTGACATACGGTCCAAATATCACTCAGACAGTTAAAAGCTGCAAACTAAAATTAAAAAAATTGGACTGGATGCTGAGGAGCTCTAGCAAACTGTCACAACTTAGCAAAAGAACAGTTTACAATGCGCTAGTAGCACCAGTTTTCACATACGCAATTCCGCTCTGGGAAATGCTCCGAAGACTCACATACAAAAAATACAAAACAAGGCCCTGAGAAGATGGAATGGAGCTCACTGGTTTGTGAGAAACGCAGACCTGCATAAGCAGCTCAACATCCCTACCATAGCAGAGCTTATTGGACGACACAGCTCAAGATATGCGGACAGGCTTGCTAGACACCCAAACCAACTTGCAACAAGCTTAGCCACGAATACGAGCCAGCGAAGACTCAAAAGATTGCACACCTTAGATACCTGAAACCTTCGAAAATAAAATAGTCATAGTTATTAAGTTATAATCATAGTTACAAAGTAATAGTTATAAAGGCAGTTTGCCTACCAATTGCTAAGGTTATTATTATAACATAATATGCGCTATAGAGCTTTAAGACAATAAGCTGCAATAATGTATGTAAATATGTAAAAAAATGTTATTGTGAATTTTAGAAATCACTCAATCGTACTATACTATTGTGAGCATAATAATAATAATATTTATGAAACTGAACAATAGATGGCGCTTACATTCATTTAATACATGATTTCGTGTTGTTAAAGTTGAATAAAAAGTGGCGCTGACTTGCCCGACGATTTCTTATTCTTAGAATTGTAAACTGGTAGTGCGACATAAAATGCACATAGTTATTATTTTTAAATTGTTATTAATTATGAATTTAATTATAAGTAAGCACTCTTGGACAAAGTAATATGACAGAATATGACAAATTATACAATTAAATTCAAGTGGCAATAACAATAACATCCATATGTATCAGAAACACTATGTTTGGTAAACTATACAATATGGCTGTTACCTATTGTTATAGAAAAGCTGTCAAGAAATTCCCTGCCGAAATGGTTTAAATATGTACTGCAAGTCCAGACGGCCAATAACGCGCACATACACATATCCACCAAGTCGTCGCCATTCGAAATTATGTTTGGCACGAAGATGAATGATGATGATGTTAGTCCTGAAGGTCATCTACTGGAGGTGCTAAACCAGGAGCTGATAGAGGAGTTTGACGAGGCACGGTGAAAGCTACGTGAAGAGGCAAGGGAGAACATCCTGAAGGCGCAGCAGACGTATAAGCGGAATTACGACAAGCGACGTGCATAGCACGAATACAGGTTGGGAGATCTGGTCGCTATCAATCGAACACAATTCGTCGCTGGCTGAAAACTGGCAAGCAGATATTTGTGGCAATGCGAAGTCATAAACGGCAAACGTAAAACCGTTACGACGTCAAGAAATCGGAAAAGATGCTGAAGGGCCAAATATCACAGCAAGCAGCTGCGATAATATGAAGTTGTGGAAATTCATTGTTGGCAACGAGGAAATATTATTATCCGAAATGGATGAAGACGATCAGGAGGGCTGAATGTGAGATGAAATCACACAGAAGTGTGGCCAATGCAGGCGTGCTGCCAAGCAGCGTGCAGCTGAGGGAAAAAAGAGCTGGGCAGAAGAGTATCAGTCAGTTTTTGCGCGTATGTATCCCGAGTTGCATGTCGCTAAAAGTTGCCGCCAAGTCGACTTGTTTAGCACTTTTGTAAAATCTTTTGAACTGTAAAATCATCCTATTCCCCTGTTCGGGTTACTTATTATAATAAACTAAACATTAAACATAAACATTCTTTTTCGTACGCAACAAAATAATTAAATCTACATGCAAATGAAAGCACAAGTCTGTAGATTTTCAATTTCGTTTTTTCATGAATGGGGCATGTGAGGGAGGTATCCAAAATCTGAATATTTATATGCTACACCTCCTATAGTCTCTGAGATATGCTAGGAAAAAAGCAAGTCTTAAAATCAATTTTTCTCGATATTAATGAAACGGTGCAACATATTGGAAAAAAAATTATAAGCTCGTACTACGAATGGTATAGCAGAACCTATAGCCGCAAAGTTTATGTTTCTAGGTTTTGTAGTTTTTGTGATTGCAGACAAACAGCACAGACGAACTGGGCTAATTCGACTCATCTCGTCCTGATCAAGAATATATTTACTTTTTGTTTCGGAGATGCTACTACTTTGCAGTGAGAAGAAAAGACGAGCACGGTTTCGCTCTATAGGTATTTAGCTTGCGATCTCAGCGATCTTATTCTCTCCGCTCGTAAAAATTGAGAGGAAGCTCTCTCGAACATTTTTGTAACCACTTTTTGTCGTTTTGACTATTCTATGAATTGTGTACTTAGTGGTTCAGGCTATAAAAAAACAATACTGTTTATTTTGTGTACTGCTAAAGAACCAATTTAATGAAGTTAAAGTAAATATAATTAAGCCTCGAACTTCTGCTTCTACTGGCGTCTTGTCGCTATAGGTTTGTAACCACTGCCGCTGCTGTTTCCGTTGCCACAACCGCTATATCGCTTTCGGAAAGTTGGTTAGTGTAAGGTGTCCAGGTTGGATCCCATGGTGGCGTCGTCGCACGGTGGTTCCCTTCTGGGATGCGCCAAAGAAGCATTAGTTCAACGACTTTTGGGTAAAACCGCTAATTTGGTAGTAAAACGCGTAAATCCGCAAAAATTGACACCCATCAGTTTCCAAACCGCAGAAGATACCACCGGTATGTTCTATATCTTGTTTATATAGGCTTTGACTTCTCTCTTAAAAAAGTAAGTAAAGAGTTACAAGTGAAAAAAGTTTTAAATTTAAAGTAGTTGGACATTCGGAAATTGTAATTTTTAGGTACAAACAAGCTTGAGTTTATTAAGTAAAGTGCGAAATGCTCAACTATTTTTATGATTTTTAAGTGTTCCTATATTTATATATTATATATTTTTGTTTTTCCTGTATTGGGGCACATTTTATTAGTTGAAAATGTATCTTCTAGTACTTAAAATTTCAGAGAACTACGCTTATAAGGAACACCAGACTTTAATGCGATCCTGTCAAAATAGGAAATTCTGTCACTCAAATTACGAAAGAGGATTAGCTCTTATGGTAACTTACACTCATCATATCAAAACTTTAAGTCCTTTATAGCTTGTGGTAAATCTGGTAGTTTTATGTCCTTAATTTGCTGGGAAATGTTCATGCTTTTTACAACGCTTACAGCACGAGCTGGTGCCGCTGAGATTCCCGCCTCTTGCTTGATCAACTTATTTTGTTCTTCAATTTTGATATTATATCGTTCATATTAGTCTGCAGTACCATTCCGCCCATTACCAGCTCTGACAGAATATGATGGACGGCATCAGCATGAAATATTAAATCCAACTCACAAACGTTTTCGAAACACTTATCCAATGTTTCGACAAATACTTGTATCAAATCAAGGATACCCAGCTCACTCTCCGAGGAGTCGACGCAAAATACAAAGTATAGTGTTGCATAATGGCGGTATATAAGTTTGTAGTCCGAACCTCCTATTAGGCTTAAGTACGAAAAAAAAGAAAACATATTAATGTGCATATATTTGTAATTTTTTTTCATTAGAATATTTTATTATACACTTTTTTTAATACTTAGTGTATAATCTATTTACAGATTTGATGCTAGTTGCTGCCACATTTTTTAGCAGTTTTGGTAAACTCACCGCTATGACAGCGAGTTCGTTACGAAGTGTTGAAAAAAAGAAAACCCAGCTATCTTTGGTGTGTCGAATGTAAAACAACCCTTCAACCATATATCAGATTTATGATGGGTTTCGAACTGATAAGGACTTTGTACGTTTAAGTTCAGCGAAAGACAGTAACCAAATATTTTTATACCCTGAACACATTGAAAATGGGTTTAAAGGGTTTAATGGAAATGTACAATATAAGCGGCATGATGTTTCTTCTCATTATACCCGCAACGCATCGAAAATGAGTAAGTCAGGGTACAATGGTTTTGTGCAAATGTATGTAACAGGCAGAAGGAGGCATCTCCGACCCCATAAAGTATATATATTCTTGATCAGCATCACTAGCTGAGTCGATCTAACTGTTTGTCCATGCGTCTGTATGAACGCGTCGATGTCGGAAACTACAGAAGCTAGAAAGCTGAACTTGCTCGTATTTAGTTCGTGTATACCATTCGCAGATCAAGTTTATTTCAGATCACCAATAACTCATCTCATTCTCTTATTATCAATAATTATCGGTTTTTAGACTCTGTCTTTGAGCATATCTCAGGCAATGCTCTTGTTAAGCTCTGAAAATTTCATCAAGATCGTGCCCTTAGCTTAGAAGTTATTAACGAATTTAGTTTCAATAGTGGGGGCCAAGCAAAACATGCTGTTCCCAGCAATGCAATGGTCTGAAATGTATGAAAACACAGGGTTCAGGCAAAGAAAATATAAAAACCGTAATATGTATATATATATATCTATATGTATATGTATGTCTATATATGTATGTATATACTCATATTAAAAATATTTATTTTGAAACCGCTTCCCCCAAAAAACTTTTGTCTACGCCACTGAAATACTTTATTTATGTACTGCGTTGACTTTGGCTGCCGAAAACTTTTGTTTTTAGTTTTCTTGAGCCGACCGCTTCTTATCCGTTATATTAAAATGTGTTGCAGAGGTTGGGATGTAGAAATTTACTAGCATTAAGGAAGAAAATTTAAATAAATTATTATTTTGTATTATATGTTAATACACGCGACCTATTTGGATCTAATAACATTGAAAACAGGAACTTCGGAGGAATTGATTATTTAAACATTTTCTTATTTTAAAGCTTTAAAAAAGTACCATTAATGTCACTCTTTTAAACACAATATAATGTTAATTTAAGAACATAATCGTGGTCACTTGACAAATGGACATACACAGCTCATATGTTTGCCGAAATATGTATAAAACCAAAAACAAGATAATGTACTATTATAATTGAACTGTTTTCAGTTGGTTTAATGCATACAATTTGATTGCACTTTAATTGATATGGTTCAAAGTGTTAAAGGACATGTCTTTCTATTACATTGGCATAACCTGAGGGATGTGTGGCTAGGATTAAAATATTTTATTTTATATTAGCCGATATTAATTCGATATCTGATGATATCTGATACCTTACAATAACTGTTATTTTTTTAATTCAAACACAACGCAACTTAATCTTACCAACTACAAGGGTCTTTAAAAGTAGATCGCTTTTTTTGGTAAAGTGAGAGAAGTAATGCTCAATACAAAATAGGTCATAATTGTTAAAGCGAAATATATTTTATTAGTTCCTGTTTGTACTATTTTTCTATCATGTGTAAAAAGTATTTTGATAAAAGATATTTTACATGAAAATTTGACTAAATTTGTAAAATTAACAATAGCCAAACTTTAACTTAGTAGAAATAAATCCTCCTTTGGCATCGATAATTTTTTGCAGTCGTTTTGGCTTGTATTTTACAACATTTTTGAGGGCCTCTGGAGAAATGTCCTTCCAAACAGATTTAACCTCTGTGATTGTCTCCTCTCTTGTTTTAGTTAAACATGGACTTCTGTTTCGCTTTACATACATATGCTCATACATTTGCAATAATATTTAGGTCGGGGCTTTGGAATGGCCAATCCAACGTATTCACTTCACTTCATTCACTTCCTTTAATTTTGTTTGTAACAGAGTGTTATCCTGTTGTACAACTAATGATTACCCAATCAATTCATCACTTGATTTGAACGCATGATCAATCCAAATATATAAATTTTGATACTTGTACATTGATCCAAAACATTACGTTGCCGTTAACTTGGGATACCCGTTCAGACACAGGGACCACATTTTCCGCATTTTCATTGGAATTTTGCAAAAAATTGTCTTTTTTGATCCATGGTACTGAAAAGTTCTTTCGTCTGTCCAAAGCATTTGCTCCCAAAATGATAAAGGATTGTGTACAAACTTTTTTACAAAGTTTAGATGTTTTAGTTTATACTTTTAAGAAATTTGGGATACTTGTATATGTAGCAAAACCCCCGGCTTCATTTAATCGATTTCTTATCGTTTTTCGCAAATTTCAATATTGTACTCTTTATTAAATTAAATTGCTGAAGATTTTGGCGTTTTGAGCACATCTTTTCATTTTGCAATAATTATACGCTCCTCTCTATCGGTGTCTAAATGACCAATTTTGAGATTTTTTATTTATATATTGTTTATCTTTCATAATATGTAGTTTGCCGAGGCACTTTGTATAATTTGCTTAAGTATTCCACGGAAATAGTTACTGTCTGTTTTCGTATAATATAGCTAATCTCTGAACTTTATCCCATATTTATCAAATAAATTTTAGTATAAGACATTAAAATTCACACATTTTATTAAAATAAGACTTTTTGATTAATAGAGTTAACCTTTGCTTGCTAACGAATGACAGAAAACTTATCAGAATATGTTGTCAAAATACTTTCTCCCTAATTTTCACTTATTGCATTACACTTGGCAGAAAATGAAAACGAAAAGGAGTAAATTAAATATTTTGCTCTCTAACAGTTAATATCACCTATTTTATTCTGAACATTCTCACTTTATTAAAGCAAGCGATCTAACATTACACATAGCTTTGTCAAAATACTTGTTCCAACCTTTGTAAAGCAACGTTTATGTATGTAGAAATAATGAAATGTATCTTTTGCATATTTAGTTCATGCTTCGGAGTTATATTTGCATTATAAGGTTACCTGCCGCCTTCCAAAAAATTGCAAACGTTATCATCACGCTTTGATACTAGCTGGAACGTCTCTTTAATAATTTGTTGTTGAAGATTCTCGTCCTATTAAAATGTTAAATTAGTAAATTTTTTGTTTATTAGACAATGTGAAATATATGGTTAAATATTTCCTTCCGACTGACAAATAGAGAAGAGACAAAAGATAATTTTGAGATCTCATTTACGCAATCTTACAAGTTCAAAAGCATTATGAAAATAAAATAACCACAGACAAAGTGAGAGCAAGAAACGTATTTTGTTTCCTGTTTTTGTTTTATTAAGGCGTCATAAAAAATAAATTTACTTTAAACTACATAAGTCGCAAATAATAAAAGAACAAAAATTAAGGTACCGTGTAATTTTTTTTTGACATTTTGTATGAATATCATGAGTTAGCTGTTCAAAAATTTTGCAAATTAGGTTCTCTTTACATTCAGTGAGATTGGCTATGTTAACTAATTTTAAATTTTTTTTTGCTGGTCATAACCATTTTTTGTTTCGATCATGGATTTTGCCTTTTAGTGCATACAAACTAATACATTACTACATTCGTGGATTGAGTAAGGCGTAAGGCAGTGCAAAAGACATAATTAAAAACTTTAAAATTTTATTAAAATAGAGCAACAAAACTAAAAAAATACGCATATTTTTATCTCACAAAATTATTCGTTGCGTTCCGTTATTCTATTTTTCTAGTAATTGCTTATGGTTTTTGATTTTCTGTTGCACAGTTCGGAGTTGTGTTCAATTTGACCATCAATGTTTTTGCGAGTACCTCAAAATGCCCAAGGGATAGGAATTAAGTGTTTCGAAGAAGAAAATAATAAAATACAGTGAGGGAAAACATAATAGAAAGTTTTCTTCTGTAAAAATTATTTTGATTCCAATGATATATTTTATATTTAACGTTTACTCCAATATCGTCCCGAAAATTAATTTCATTTTTTGGGCTTGGAAAACAACAATAGAAACAAAACCATAATACTAAGAAAAAATTAGTTTTTTCTTCAAATTGTTGAAATAAATGTATTGTTTTAATATTTTGTTGTGACTCCATGATTTTTGGAATCTACAAGTTCGGCACAAATTGAGGAATAAATGGCACCACCAATGGTACCACTCGTCCTGCACTGTTTTTCCATAATTCCATTTTAGACTTGAACCCAGTAATTCTTTTTTTTAATTAAGGTCAGGAGATTGTGATGGCCAGTCCATCAAAGAAACTTTATTATCGAGGAATCTCTGTTTTTTAAGTTTCGAAGAGTGTAAGGGGTCATTATTTTGCATATACTCCCATTTTAATGGCATTTCTTCCTGGGCGTATAGTAGTAGTAGGACCAACACTCGATGGGGAAAAAATCCCCATAACATTGTTTCCGCCCCCATGGTTAATTGCTTTAATTGTGTGTTTTGGATCATGTGTAATATTTTTACAGCGTCTTACATGTGGTTTTCCATCAGATTCAAACAAATTTATCTTTGTTTCATCTGACCATAACAGCTTTTTTCATTTTTCCTCATTAAATTTTGTTTCCCAAAATTGATTGGATTTTGGATATTCTTTTTGCTAAGGAATGGTACCTTCCTTGCAGAATGTGCTTTTAAATCAACATCTATAAGTCCTTTTCGTATTGTTCGACTGGTAATAGGTACATTTAAGTCTTTTCTTAGATCCTGCGATGATAGAAATGGGTTTTTTTTCGACTGCCGTATTAGCAGAATGCCAAATTTGTTGAATGTTGCTCGCTTTTGGCTCGTTTTTCTTATTTTAATTTGAAATGGATAGCGGAAAATGGTCGATCGACCCATTCTGAATCCAATAACACTAAAATGAGAACTTCGCAGAAATTGGTACGCCAATACATTTCTTTTTGAAAAATTCTCAAATAGTATCGCATTTTCACTATTTCACACCTTTCAATACGATGGTACGACAAAATTGCGTTTATATTTTTTTCCAACCCTAAACTGAGATCACTTAACAAACACGCCTACGCAGCTAATATTTCTGCAAATATGTGCGCAAAAGATTAACTAAAATAAAGTACCATTGTCAACTAAGAATGTACAGGGAGTTTCATGTATAAAATTTGATCACAAAGTAAACAATATGGGTTGAACCTAAAATATGCATGCCGTTTCTATTATTTTTTCCAACACTGTATATTCACAATGAGGAAAGGTCTACTGACTACATTTGCAAAATATTTAAGAGAAGTCATTATGCGGAGTGCTATACGTTTGGAAAATCGAAGTACTTATTAAAATATTCAGCGTATTGGTCGTTCTTAATCGTTAACTATCAGGGAGAGAGAGAGAGAAAAGAGAGAGGGAGAGAGAGAGATCGAGAGAGGAGAAAGAGAGAGAGAGGAAAGAGAGGGTGAGAGGCAGACCGAGAGAGAGAGAGAGAGAGAGAGTGAGAGTGAGAGAGAGAGAGAGAGAGAGGAGAGTGAGAGTGAGAGTGAGAGTGAGAGAGAGAGAGAGAGAGAGAGAGAGAGAGAGAGAGAGAGGAAAGTTTTATAGGAAAATAGGAATAACTCACATATTTCTGCTCTAAAAATAAATATTCTCCCGACAACCCTTACGCCTATCTGTTTGTGTGCACGGGGTGTGGGAAATGGGTTTTAATTGATGGCATTATAAACGCAATGTGTACATTAACATATTAAAAAAACCCTTGCCGATAGTGCCACCAAACTGGGATTTCTGAGTGATCAATATATCTGATATATATCAACAAGATAATGTCCCAAAACAAACTGCTTGGGCAGAAAAATGTGGGTCCTATACAACGCCAAGCAATTAAAAACTGCCCCACACAGTCCCGACATCAAACTCATCGAGAATTTATGGTCTCACCTTGAGCTAAAAATTAAACACCACACATATTTCTTCAAAAGTTGTCTTGAAGCAAGTGCTGCAGGATTAGTGGTCAAAAATAAGTCCCAAATATTGCCGTAAGTTAGTAAAATTAATGCCAAGACGTTTGGAGGCGAAATGTGCTAGCAATGGATACCACACAAAATATTAATTGAACCAGTATTAACTATTTGTTCCTAATGAAAACGAATATATACAAGAACAAGTATGGAGGCTCTAGTCGGGAGCGCCGGACTGAACCCTTTCTTACATTTCAATCCACTTGCATTCATACGTACATACATTAAAACACGCATACACACACACAGGTGTAAACGCACGCTGCAGGTATCCAAAATCCGAAATGATCTTTGCCTGCGTATGCGAACATATTGAACCGGATTTTTGGCTCTAGCTCTTATAGTTTCTAGGATATACTAAGATGTAAAAACCGAGTATATCTTAGGAACTAGAAGAGCTACAGCTTGGTTTAATATGTTTTCTTAAAGCATACACAGATTAAGAATATTTCGCATTTTGGATACCTCCCCCAACGGGTCCCATATATACTTGCATATGCAAAAAAATGAAGAAAAACAAGCAATTAAAATACTACGGACTTGGGCTTTGGTTTGTACGTAGATTTGAATGATCTTGTTGTGCCTTGAAAATTTGTTTAGAGAATCCTTAGTTTAGAAATTACTCATGAATTTAGTTTTTAGTGGAGACCAAGGGAAGCAGCTGCTTAATTTTCACAGCGTGCGTTTGAATAAATGCGAGTGTACGTGTGGAATTGTATATGTATGTAAGAATGCAAGAGTCAAAATGTATGTATTGACACGGTTCAGGGTATACCCCATTCAGACGCTCCCGACTAGAGCCCTCTCACTTGTTTTTTACTTTTGTTGCTCTATTTTAATAGCTGTTTGAACTTTCCAAATTTATTTTAAATTGCCTTTCGTGAACATCAATATTTGATTGCAGTAAGCCAAATTTACAAAAAAATGACTGCTAAGGTTTTTGGCATATGCTAAGCAACGAATATTTTGTGATTCACTCTACATTATTAATATATTAATAACAAAGCGCATAATTGGTTTAACAAATGAAGATAATAAAATTTAATTAACATTTAAGACTACTAAGCAATTATATGTGTATGTTATAAAATGTAATATCAATTTAATTGGTGCACATGTAATTACAATAAATATAATTATTGTACAACTGTAAGATAGCTGCTTTTAAATTCTGTGCAAAACATTCGAGGCAGCTAAGCAAATTATACTGTAATAAATAACTACATAACTTTTAAGTTCGCATCAGTGATACTGGCTGCTACTAAAACTAAACGAAGTTACACAAACAATAAACAAAATAGTCGGTAAATAATAATTATTCTTTTGAAGATATAACGCGATTTTACGTACAAAATATTGGTAAAATTTTGATAGTCGAGGCTTCCCATGATTGTTAAATACTAGTATAGCTTTTATCATTTTGAAAATAAAATCACAAATAGCAATGAGTGAATAATAACATACGTATTTACAATTTCAAGACGGACGCAATGATATCGATAGTTATACAAAACAAATATCGATGGTCCATGGATAGTTTCGTTTAACCTGATCATACTGCATCCACATTAAGTCAATAGATGCTGCGTTCTCGCAGATACATAATTATATTACGTATTTTTGGACCAACTGCCGTACTAAAAGCCTTGTACTACATTACACTTTTATATTGCGAAACTCAGTCGTATATATAAAATAATAATAAAAAACAATATGTCAAACAACTTTTGGAAAAGTTCCCCGAAAATTCGTGTCAGAATAAATCTTGATAAAATGATATTGGCGATATAGGAAAATAGTAGATTGGTTCCAGACCTAATAAAAACTACATAAAAGTTCAAACTATATTATTAAATTCATGTTAGAGGTAACCAGAGAAGTTATTTATCTTGATTTATCTTGATCAACAAAAAGATAAATATGTGTGTTAATATATGAAAACTAAAGCTAATATAAACATGAACAATTTATATTTGTTTTTCGACAAACGCATCTGCTTATTTTTGTTCAACTTCTTGGCAATTTTGTAGTTTTTTTTTTTGGTTTTCTCATTATTTTTTATGTGGTGTTATAGTAGTTGTTTTGGAGTGAGTTGATTTTTTTTGTATGGATTTGGGTATTGTGGTAATTTAATTAAAAAATGACTGGAGGAGGTTCGGGTGAAAATGGTTACCAAACACGTTCCTGAGGGCAACCTAAGGATGTTAAGTTATGGAGTAGACGCGGTGGTTTAGACCAGATACCTCAGTCACACCCGTGCACCACTCTCAATCTATAACAGCGCGACAGGCTCTTGGAAAGTGAAGAGACTGGGAGTTCCGTTAGCGGGAACAGTCAGAGTTCCATTGACGTGTTTGTTTTGTGAATCGATTTCCTCCAACATCAATAGTGGATAGTTGGATAGTTTTATAGCGGGAAATGGTGGAAACAGGAACAACAGTCGAACGAAGGGGTAGAAAAATACATTCATGCCATGCGCCAACTAGCGTCCCGTTTGCAAAAGCCATTGTCAGGCTTCTGTCAAAAATTATCAAGAAAGGGCTGCGCGAAAATTCGGAGTGATATATATGCAATGGATATTTTTACCGTTGACCAGTTGCGTGACGAAGTCAACAAAGTGGAGACTAGTTTCGGCAAGCGGCATAGCCGGCCGACCTACGCTGCTTCTTCACAATATGTGGTTGGATAATAAGCGCTGGTGAACAACTTAGAAGCTGTGCTCGAAGAATTAGTAAAAAAGTACGGTCTGATCAGAGGCGAATGATGAGGCCAGGATGTTGGAACTGTGGGTAGGCAGCCGTGATTTTTGAGATAGTCTATCCATGAAACGCAAACTTTTTGGTTTTAAGAGTGTCTGTCCAGACATCATCTCTCCAATGTGCTTCGAATGCCCTATAAGCGGTCGGGTAATCGTGGAATGGTCAGGCGTTTCAAGTTCGAAGTCGTAGTCCGCCAAGAGAGGGAACATCTGTGCGCCCAAACGAAGGTCGCTGGAATTAGGATACAAATTAAATTAAGCATTTATTTCCTGAAAAAAGATAAGGCAATATTTAGAAGTACAGAATAGGACAGAATGCGCAGCAACTCGATGGAATACGAATTGTGACGCGTCTTATTAAGATGCTACGCGACAGCTTTCATAACGTCTTTTTGTGAAGAAGCAATCCGTAGGCGCAGTTAGAAGAGGCGAGCAAACTAACTCGCTAGTAATTTTCGAAGTGTTGGTAGATGATCGTCTCATAAAATTGTTCTTATGCAAAGAAGCGAGCGTAAGTCTGCTAGGAAAGGGCAGTCGGGAATTGGCCGAAAAAGTGATAGCCCGAGTCGTTTTAGGTAATGATTCAATCCAATCCAATGATTTCAATTGTTTTTCATTTGCCCTGACTTAAAACAGCGAGCCTATGTTGGGATTGATTTTTGGGGAGCGTTTAATTTATGTCCAGACGCTTTAGGTCCCGAAAGCTGAATCGATAAAAAATTTTTGGGACGAATAAGTAGAGTTAGAGCAGCAGACGGATTCATTGGATTTATCTATGGTGGAAAATAACGACTTAGAGGCGAGGTAGAGGCGAGAGTTTCTGTCCTTCAAACAGAGTTTACAAAATATTGAGTTTGGGAGAAATATAGGAGAGCAATAGCCCATGTAATCGCACCACCGTACTGCGAACGAGTAAAAACCATTTCTGCCTCGATGCACGCAAACTTAACTTTTTTACCTTGTATAGAAGACATCCTGTCTAGAATAGACCAGACGTACTATATCCCTAGAGTACACATGAAGTTCGCTTACTGGCAAGTCGAGCTGGATGACAAGAGCAAACCGTTATACTAATTCCGAATCATGCGATTCGGGTTGTGCAATGCAGTACCCACCGCTGGTTGATGATTTGTTTGTTATTGGTCACGATTTTAAAACCCGCTTGAAATATGTGCGTGTAAATTCCGTCCAGAAGCAATTTCTGCTCTTTGCCTTACGAGACCTAAACTGGAATCCCAATCTTCGTCTTCCATCTTACTCCAGCAGGCTTTTACTTCTTAATCTCCCGTCACTAATCAACCGTAGGACAATCTTTGGTGTGGTATTCCTACACAAGCTGATCAATGGCGACATTGATTCTGCCTCTCTTTTAGGTCGCCTGAACTTCTCGGTTCCGTTTAGACCTACTAGAAATTTTGTCCCCCTACTCCTTCCTACATGCACGACAGATTACGCTTTGCATAATTCTTTTCGTGTGTTATGCCAACGCTATAATAGCCTTTACCACGTTTTCTCCTCTGAGCTCTCTCTTCCCCTAATAAAGTCTTTGCTTTCAGGATATCTTCGGCAAATCATTGACCACCCCCAACTGTGAGCAGGGGCACAGTTTGCCGGACGGGCTAAATCTCTCCCCCATCGGGTCAATGATTTCCGTCTCTGTCTCTTTCCTCTTATCTATCCATCTAATTCTAACAATTATTATAATTAATAACTGAAACTGTTCCTTCACTTTCCTTATGTTATTGTTTATTTATAGGAATTATATTTAAATTGTAGAATATACTCTTACTACTAACACCTTCTCTTTAGCAGTAGAGTCTCTTAACGTCACTGACAACAACTAGCTGTGATTAGGGGCATAGCTAGCCGGACTGGCAAATAAAATACCCCCATCGTGTCGGTGATGTTATGAGTATTGTTTATAATCCTCTTAGGCTTTTAGCTTTTAATTGTTTATATTTATTTTCAATGTATTTCATAGTTTTTATACATTTTACTTAGGTTGACACTCGATCTGTCAACCTATTAAATAAATAAATAAATAAATAAGCACATCATAAAAAAAAAAAAATCAACGTTCTGCTTCAAAGCACTACAATACCTCAATACAAGACCGAGTTTTAGCCCTTATTTGAATGCCAGTGCTTCGATTGCGTCAGGAAGTCCGCCCATTTTTTGGTACTACAGGCTGGTACCGTCATTTTATGCGAGATATCGTGACTATGGTCGAAATGTTGAAGGATTTACTTTTAGTAAGAAAGCAATATGAGCAGTAGATAAGCTGGCCACGTTGATCACAGTCCCGGTGGTTGTACATGCTGATTGTTCCGAACACTTCTTTGTGCAAGGTGATGCGACTCAGTTTGGTGAAGGAGCCGTGCTGTTTCAAGAGGATGCTGATCAACTGGAGCGACCTATTGCCGTCTTCTCGGCGATATTGAATACACATCAACGAAACTAGTCCGTCAGGATAAATTTCGCGATATTAAGGTTGAGGAAAATTTCTTTTTAAGTGCATGCAATTTATTCGCTCGGAAGTTGTGGGTTCCAAACTCTTTAATGGCCCACTTGATAGAGAAGGGTCACTTAGACGAGATGGCAGGGCATGGTAGTGTCGCTAAGACATTGCAAACCTTGCGCCGTCAGTTTTACTAGCCGGGCAAGGCAAGTTATGTGAGAGGTTGGGTGATACAGTGTGTGCTGTACAAGGAAAGCTGTGCGCCGAACTTTTGCACACAGATGGGCCTGGAAAAATAGGTAGTAACCGAACGACCTTCCAAAAACTATATATCGACTTTTTGTGAAAATACGCGGGTTCCAAATAAGGACAGGTGTGGATCTTCAGCGTCGTTGAGCTTCCGAGACGAGTTTTTTTTATAAGTTTGGAACGAGTGCATCCACTCTGATAATGGACGCCAATTCGAATCCAACACCTTCAAGAGTAGGATTGAAGCCTTCGGGAGTCGCATATGCGCACAGAGTTTACGCAATGAGCAATGCAGAGCAATGCATCAACGCGAGTTAATCGCACCGTATTGTCCGTAATCAGGGCGTATCTTGAGCAAGATCACCGTGAGTTGGATCTGTACATTCTGAAAGGGGTGGTATACATGCACAATACAGTACACACGGCAACGTTAGTGACTATACTCTTCCTCAACGGGGCGAAAAATGGCTATGCGATCATGAGATTTCTCATCTGCATACAGCAGATAAGATCCAGATCATCCGACAGCGAGTGCAAGGTGAGTTGCACATTGCATATGAACGTAGCCACCAGCGTTACTATGCCTGAGCCCAAAAATTCCAGGCGGAGATCAAGTCTATCGTCGGAACTTTGTGATGAGCAACGTTCAACTCTAAGTTCGTGCGGGAATTTTTGAAAGCCAAGGTGGTGCGTCGAGTTGGCAGCCATTCTTACTTGCTGGAAGACTCGCAAGGGAAAACCCTTGGTGTATATTACGCGAAGGACATAAGGTTGTAGGACAGAGTAGTAGTGTTCTTCGCGTTGAGGCGGTTTTCAGAAACCTAATTGGGCAGGATTATTTGGTATGGACGGAGGTCCCATTCCTCCCAAAGATTTCTTCGCGTCTCTAATCCTGGGGTGTTGCATGGGGCGGCAGATCCATGATAAAATTTTCAGAGCACTGAGAGTGAGTGACCGAGCGGTCATGTGTGTGTGGCTGTTTTGGTATGCATCTGTATTGATTGCGGTACATATATACACTCTTTAGCTGGATGCAAGGCAGTTAAAGCTAGACAAAATTTTTTCACTGTGCCACTGAAACATGAGCAGCCGCCCCTCTTCACATCTATCGACGGCGAAAGCTTATTTTAGTTTATTTTGCTGTTGAGCAGCTGGCTGGACTTATATATACATCCAAAGCAACTAAAATATGTTTTGTTCAAGTAAGGCAAAAATTGTAATGCCCTTTTACTTGCTAGCATGACAAAAAAGGATATATATGTTTATATGTCAATTATCTTTATTATTAGTTTTATGATTTGTATACTTTTTCATAATAAACTTTGTGTGCGTTTTATGTCACACTACCAGTTGATTAAGCGCAAACCGCCGCATTTACAATTCTAAGAGTAAGAAATCGTGGGACAAGTTAGCGCCACCTATTATTCAAGTTCAACAACACGACTTAATGTATAAACAAAATTGAATTCCATTTTAATGACTCGTGTGAGCAAAAAATAAAATATATTTATTTTCAACTTATTATTAATTGATTATTACTTTTCTTTTTGTATACATTTTGAAATTTGTATTATCACAAATGAATTTATTATTCTTAGTTCGGCAAAATCGAACACATAGATATTAGGCGACCTGTGTACTTTCGCTATGAGTATTAACCGACTTGACCGAACAAATAGACAGTTGACATAGGACTAAAATTTTAAGAAGAGGAAAAGAAGTAGCATAACTCATTAAATGGAAAAGATTATTATAACTAGAACTTAAGAACCGAAATGGATTACGTTTGCACTACACATTTGAAGAGAAAGCAGTACTAAATTCGTAGTATATCTGCTCGGAACTGCAAAACTAATTTGTCTGATTAATTCGGAAGAATCAATTTCCCCATTGATTAGTTTGTGTAAGAAGATTATATTAGGTGCGCAACTAAGTTCCCGCTGTTTGTCAATAGATTCCGCCAGCAGTGTGTGCTAGTCGGTTCTAACATAACCTAAACGTCGTAAACCAAGCTTAGACATATGGTAAACAAACTGCATCCACACATTAGTGATTTTGTTTTGGTATCATATACTTTTGGTTTTGTGAAAATGTCTGATTTTGTGCCGAATAAACGTCATTTGCGGAAAGTGTTGATTTTCTTCTTTCATTGGAAAAAAACGGCGGCTGAAGCGCATCGAGAGCTACAAAATGTTTATGGAGATGCTGGATTAAGTGAAACAACGTGCCGATATTGGTTCTGTGGCTTCAAAGATGGTGATCTTAATGTTGACGACCGTCCGCGTGAAGGAAGGCCAAAAACCTTCGAAGACGCTGAATTGGAGGCATTGCTCAATGAGGATCCTTGTCAAACGCAAGAAGAGCTTGCTTCAGTATTAGGAGTTACCCACCAATCCATTTCCAAGCGATTGCATGCTTTGGGAATGATTCAGAAACAGGGGACTTGGGTTCCTTATGAGTTAAAACCAAGGGATGTTGAACGTCGTCTTTTCGCCTGTGAACAACTGCTCCAGCGGCAAAAAAGGAAGGGGTTTCTTCATCGCATCGTGACGGGTGATGAAAAATGGATTCATTACAGCAATCCAAAGAAAAGAAAGTCATGGGGACTGCCCGGTCATGCTTCTACGTCGTCGCCTCGGCCGAATATTCACGCTGCGAAGGTTATGCTATGTATTTGGTGGGATCAGGTTGGTGTTATTTATTATGAATAATTAAAACCAAGCGAAACCATCACTGGGGATCGGTATCGATTTCAATTGATACGATTGAGCCGAGCATTGCGTGAGAAGCGGCCGCAATACGCGGAGAGACATGAAAAAGTGATTCTACAGCATGACAACGCTCGGCCTCACGTTGCCAAACCCGTTAAAACCTACCTGGAAACGCTTAAAAGGGAACTCCTACCCCACCCGCCATATTCTCCAGATATTGCGCCGTCCGATTATCACCTGTTCCGATCGATGGCACATGGTCTAGCTCACCAGCAGTTCTATTCACATGAGGACATCAAAAAATGGCTTGATTCGTGGATAGCCTCAAAAGATGAACAGTTTTACCGCGACGGTATACGAGATCTACCAGAAAGATGGAAAAAAGTAGTAGCCAGCGATGGGCAATACTTTCAATGATTCACTTGTAACCATTTTTTCAGAATAAAATTCTATTTTCATCAAAAAAACAGCGAGAGCTTAGTTGCGCACCTAATACCTAACATGGTTCTCCGATTAGAAAGAGAGGGAAGATTTATTAGTAATAGTCTACTATGGTAAGAATGCATGTGGGAATTAGGATTCCAGTTTAGACCCCGGAGGGCAAAAAGCAGGAATTGTTTTTGTACGGATTCAATTCTATCCTGATGAATATTGTATTGGGGACACCATATTCAAGAGTTGGATGAACAAGTGAAGTATAAAGAGTTTTAGTAACGTAGGGATCGTCAAATTCTTTCGGCCATCGCTTTATGAATACCAGGACGCCAAACGCTCGATTAGCAGCAGTAGAAATATGCTTGTCAAACTTAAGCTTGGGATCGAGAAGAATACCCAAATCATTAACGGACTCAATAAGCTCATGAGGTTTACCATTAGGAAAATAGTTATTAAAAAGGGCGTTCGCCTATAAAACGACATTAATTTACACTTAATGTAATTAAGATTTAATAAGTTTAGTTGACACCAGGTTATAAAACTGTCAGGATACGATTGCAAGCTTTGGCCAAATAGAGAATTAGTAGACGACAGGCAATGTTTTACGTCAACGGTATTCACCAGCAACCGAGAGTGATTTATAACAGAAGTAAGGTCATTTATGAACAACGTAAATAACAAAGGACCAAGGTGACTTCCTTGCGGTACTCCGGAAGTTACTTGGTCTGGCTTTGAAACAAGACCTTTAAAGGAGTCCTTTTTACTCCTTAAAGTTACTAAGTTAGAGATCCAAAGAATTAAGCTATTTGGAAATCCCAGAAGACGAAGCTTAAGCCGTAAAAGCAAATGATTAGCGGAGTCAAACACGTCACTGAAATCAGGGTAAATAAAATAAAATTTCAATTTGGAATCCTTTAATAACAAAATACGTGAATTCCAAGAAGTTAATGGTAGGAGATCTAAATTTCAAAAACCCGTGCTGGCGAGGTAACATCTCAAAAATCTTAGGAATAGCAGACAATTTAGAAATATCTCTATAGTTCTGAACATTAAACTTGTTTCCTGTTTTAAGGAGAGGAATGATTAATGAGTCTTTCCAGATGTTAGGAAAAGAACTTAATTCTGCGGACAAATTAAATAGCTTATACAAAGGCTACAAGAGGCCTTCAGCATAGTACCTAAGCACACAGCCTGGTACTCCATCAAGTCCCGGTGAAAATATGGACTTGGTGACCCTTAGATCATTTAGTAGTGAACATTCTGTGATCATAGGCCCAAAAATGCAGTTAGAAACATTTACATGATAAGGATAATGCACACCAGGAAGATAATTCTGAGAACTATACGACGTTTGAAAAATGTAGGAAATAAATCGGCAATAGCCTAACCTGAGCCAGTGATTAATTCCCGTGTAAACCAAAAAGGTTTGCTAAACCTAATTGAATCAGAAACGTGGACACATATATCAAAAAGATGGTTTAAAGTGGAATACGAAATCGCAATTGCACTAACCATGTCCCTACACATGTAAAGCAGAGACCATTCAGTCTGGGATAAGACCTGAGTTAGTTTACTAAAGTCGGTTTTCCAAAATTGGCGAGCACGCTCTGGAGGTTTACTACTAGGGATAAGCACCCGGGTAGATAAATCAATCAACACCTCTAAAATACGGTGATAAGGATCTTCAGGGCATGTACGAGAAACTCATAAAAGGGAGTGATCTAAAAAAAAACAAGATCAAGCTTTATATATGGCGAATTTGGGATACCATTGATTTGACACAATGACATCACAAATAAATGATCAAGAAAATCATTTTAGGACACGGAAGTCCACACGCTACAATCAGGACTAGAAATCCAAATAGTTTAGCAAAATTACAGTCACCAAGAACTATAAGAAAATCACGATCGGAAAGCATAGCGGAGACAGAATGTATAGCAAAGCAGTGTATAGAATAGACAGAATTATCTGAAGAAGGAGGAATATAGGAACAAGTAATAAAAAGGCAGACATCGTTAATGCACAATTTGACGGCAACAAATGATATATCTATACTGAAGTTAGTTATTACTATCTCCGAAAATAAATCAGCATCAAGAGCAATAAACACACCACCACCATGACGAGAAGTGCGATTTTTTCTATAGATAGAGAACTTGTTAGATAATATTTCAGAATCTAGAATATCAGGCCCTTATTATGTTTCTGTGAAGGTAATGACACAAAGGGAAGAATAGGCTATTAAGATAAAGATTACTAAGTTTAGTACAAAGACCTCTTACATTCTGATAGCCAAGTGAGAGGGAGGATGTTAGGTTTTTGTGCTAATAGAGACTGCAAGAGGTGGATTTAGATTACCACCAGGAGGCGGTAGTGCAATGCAGTGGTTATTCCAATGATTAAGTGGTCTGGCCAGAACACATTTTGCAAATGTTCGGCCGGAACACTTATTTTAAATGAAGAAATTTCCCGAATGTACGAAAATTGGAATTATTTCATCGTACTATTGGCTTTTAGTTTGGCCAGAACAAAGGCCTTGACATCATCAGATGTAGTTTTAGGGGCAAGCCTAGAAACAAAAAATTGTTTTTGTTTTTTCTAGGGTCACATTAGGAACCGCAGCAGTGGCTTCCAATGAAGGAATGGCATTGGTTGATTGACCATTCGATTTGGCAGAATTATTAGCATTAGATTGTTGATCAGTGTGAGCAGTGCTGATAACTTCTGAGTCTGAATAAGATTCGAGGTCAGAAGGAGCAACATCCATGGGAACAATGTTATTGTCGTCACTTTTGTCTTTGATGTGGGGTGAAGGGAATGAAAAATGTATTAGTTGTAAATTAGGATCGGGTCTTGTGGGCTATTATGTAGGTCAGAAAGTTCACTAAGGCCAATAGACACCCTAAAATTGGCATTTTTAGGCCTTGGATATTCTTTCGAGAGCTTCATAGCTTGGAACTTAATATCCAAAGCGAAGAAACCGTCGGACAGTTTTTTAAAACGGCCGAAAACATCTCTAAAGCCTTTCTTTGTCTGCCTTATGAATCCTATCATATCCCTTTTAACATCCCTTTAGGATTCACAAGTCCAATTTACATTTGATTTGGACTCAATCAGGTCGAAAATGCGGGTGTTGAGGCCGCAACATATTGTCACACAACCAACAACCGGCACAACCGGCAAACAAAACCCATATTACCATTTACTTGCACCTAGCAATTTTTTTTATAGCAGACAAACATTATTTAGTAATTTAACTTTAGGGATAATCAAGAAAATAAATTGTAAATAAAGAAATAAAACAAAAGTAACTGCTCAAAATAAAAACTGTGTTAAAAAAACACACAAGGGCTAATGCAAAATATATGCTGATTTGTACTTACAATACAACAACAACGTTAAGTAAATATAAATGGTACGGGCGCGATGACCGAAATACATACCATCTACATACCAAGTTTGCTGTCTCCAGCTTCAAAATCGTGCACATGTTACGGAGGCGGGAGGGGGCGTGGCTGGAAATTTTTTCTTGTGACGCTTGGGGAAGCTATCCAATAATGTATATTCCGCATAACATGACATGGAGCCTCTGGCTAAAATCTGTGGGAGATATAGCCATTTCTGATTTTTCAATGCGGGGTTGCTGTGTTGCTGGGTTGGATGTGTTATTTTTGGGGAAGGTCGCCAGGAATCTACATTACAAACTTGGTGACTGTAACTGTAATATTGTAGAAAATATTCGAATTTGAGTTTTAGGGCACAGCTTGGAAGCTGTGAGTCTGAGATCTGATAGCGAATTCCCAAGTGGATGAGGGGGCTGGGCATGGTGATGTGCCGAGCCGGAGCGTTGTCAGCTTTACTGGCCCAGCTTATCTAGTCAAATTATAGATTGCGTGCGGCAGTGTGGGTTTGCAAAAGACTTTATATTAACTTTTTGAGGAAGTACCCGCTGTCAAAACAAATGCATCACCGTTGATCATTTTTACGTTGATCATAGTTTATGTTTCTAAAAGCGCTCCGCGATGCCTCCGCCTCTAACATAGTGAACTTCCTAGTCAACTGTGTTTTTTTGTTATAATTTTGTGGTACCAAAAGTCATCCAATCTATTGAGGGATGTAATATTCAGGTTTTTTTTGGAAATATTCTGAGTAACATCAACGTGCGCATTGGGTTAGGCGCATTTTTTGAATCTCTGGTACAACCAACAACGACGGTAGATTGAGTTCTTCCATGTTATAGGCATCGTTGCATGCCATCTCTCCAAATCTAATTTGATCAGTGTGGTCACTTAAGCACCGGAGCATCTTCATCTCCAAACTTCGATATTGTGCATCCGTCTGGTCTTAATAATATGTCTGAGACAATACAAATTCTTTTAAGTATTTTTAATAAAAACAAAAATATTTTTTTTTATAAATAATTGTTTCATACAAATGAGCAACAAATCAAAATACATAATCAATTTTAACATAAAACTAGGCATATGCATGTTGATGAAATTGAATAGCTTAACGGTAGCTCGTATGAGCCAAAAAAAAATATTTGTATTGTAGCAATAACAATAGCATGTAAGCTAATTCAAATACCACAGCAATAAGAGTAACATGTAAACAAATTAAAATGTCAATAGAATACGCAATCGGTAAACACGAGAGATGTTGTGATCGAGGCCATTCGCTTTGTTAGAAAAAATGCGTAAAGACGGTGTTTTGAATACAAAGAACTGAAAACTTCCAAGCTAGTTTGAAATTAAGGCCATACTGCAAGTCAGAAGTGGGCACTAACAAATACCTACAAAAAGATTGAAATGGAATACCAATTTTCCTTTTCGGAGTTTAAAGTTTCTGAACTAAGAGCCAGGAATTTCTACTTCGGCCATCAAATCTATACTTCACGACAGACTGAGTGGTATTGATCCAAACGTGGTTTCATGTCCAAAATTGGAGGAATTTTTTGAAGACTCTAGCGATGCTGCATCAGAATCAGCACTAGAGAAAACTCTCAAGCTTCGTTATATTGAGCAAAATTGTAAAATCAACGCCAGCGTCGGCGTCGCCAACAACAATCGTTTCGAAGAACCGAGAAACGCATGAGCGTCGGCGCCAGTAACGAGGAAAACACACACAACGAAACAGAAATTGACGCGACAAAAAATGTGCACCAAACAGACAACGCTCACGACAATAACAACATCAACCAGTATGCACGTGAGAGAGAGTTAGCAAATCTGGAACTTATACTTTTTAAATTGAAATTCGAAAACGATCAATTATGCAGCAAATCAAGTATTAGTTTCAGTACGCAAAAAGATTTAATACCAGAATATAATGGAGAGAGCGAATTCGGTAAATGGTTTTTACACCTAAATAATAATCGCTTAACACTTTATATAACAGACAGCGTTATCCGTGCGCTTTTATGCACACGATTGAAGGGAAGTGCAAATCTCTGGATTATCTCTAGTCCGTCGTTGCAGGCAGGAAATTTAGATGATATTTTGGACCAATTGCAATTTATTTTTTGTGCCGAGGAAAGTGTACTTGAAGTTTGCCATAAATTTAAACGACGCAAATGGACGATAAACCAAAAGTTTATGTCATACTACACTGAGAAATAATGCTAGCAGGCACAATTGGCATGAAGAATGAGGAGTTTGACGGTATACCGGATTGGCAGATGATAAATCATGTGAAACTACAATGCTTCAGTTCGCCAAGTGCAATGCGTTTCAGCAAATTAAGTGACCTACGCTAAACTCAAAAAACGAAATGCAGATAACTAATACGTTGGCCCCGGAACAATGGGCTAAGAAATATTATAATTGCTATAGATGGGGACATTGGATGGCATGTGGTGCCTATTATGCTTGTGAAGAGCTTGGACTTCTAGCCGTGAATTGCTCTAAATACAATAAGACCAAGAGTAATACCAGTGACGACTATCTAAGGAATTTCAGTATAAATTTGGTTCACAAAAGTAATAAGCCCTTATCCATAACGTGACTTTAAGACCTAATCACCTTTTTATGTAAGTCTACATCACTTGTAAAGTACAACGTAGAAGATGTCAAAAGAAAAAACAATGTAGCAGGCAACGGAAAATATTTGCCAAGAATAAGTAACAAAATAGAGACAATTTTACAGAGTGAAAAATAAAATAAAATGTGTAACAAAAGCCTCGAAAAAGAAAAACAATATATAGAAAGTAAAGAAATTAACATAGAAGATAATAGTGAAGATTTCATAATGTAGTTATTGACAATCGATTCTGTAAATGAAAGCGAAACCACTTACAAGTTGGGTGAACAAATAAGTTACAAAAACCAACGTTCTTTTGCAACTCATTTCCAAGAGTGTTACATACTGCCGGCTAGAGCAAGCAGTCCTAAAATTACAAGTGAAATGAAAATCGTCGTAGAAAGTGAAAAGTCATTTTACTGTGCCCCTAGAAGATTAGCATATGGGCATTTCCGCCGAATAGCCCAGCGCGACCCAAAAATTAAAAGTTCATAAAAACACTTTATTTTTTCATATTATAGTAAAGAAACATTTAAATTTAACTAATGTAAACAGTTTAAACATATATTCATTTGACAAGATGACCATATGATGAGCCTGCAAAGTTGCACAAGTGCAGTTTATCTGCTCTTGATATTTTTAATTGCATGTATTCTTTAATATTATCTTCTTTACGATGGATGATACATGAAGAAGAGTATTCCACAAAATGTTTTTTACAACACAAATAATTTAAAGAATATATATGAAGAGTACAATGCAATCCCGATTAACTGAAAATTTTCAGTTTGTATCAATTAATTTTTTAGTATCACGTTCGGCATTGAAAATATCATTAGTTATCAATGTGTCACATATCAGTGAAGCCAAGTCGTTGAAAGTTTAGCACGAACAGAGTTTTGAATAAGTAATTTATAAAAAATAAAAAATACACATTAGGAAAAAAACAGTATACAACAGTATACAGTATAACAGCAATTTATTTAGTTTTGTATAGTATTGTTTCATATTTTCTTTATATAGTACTCAATTTGTTTAATAACTATTAAATAAAGTGAAAATACATAAAACAATACATTATGTACATAGTCATTATCCATTTGAAGAAATGTCAGGTTCAAAATGTCACGTATCGACTGAGATAACTAGTTATTAAAAAACAGATTTTTAAATCAAATAAAATACATTTTGAGGTACCACTCATGCATTCGATCTTAAAAATATTTGGGCTTTAAAATTGTGTCGGGTGGGCCCAAAAACAACTTCTATATTTGTCACGTTCGAATCGCTTCTTATTTTGTTAATATTTTGGAAACAGGATTTCTCACTTTACCACTAATTAAAGAGCTACTTAAGAGCCTTATTTTAAAATAAACAACAAATTAAAAATGCGCTTTGTTGTTACTTTTTATACTCGTTCACGAAGTGAAACTAGTATATTGGTTTTGTGCAATGTCCGTCATGCTGACCGTCCGGCTGTCCGTCTGACCGTCTGTTCGTCTGTCCGGATGAACGAAATATTTTTTGGCGCTATTAAAGATAGAGGCTTGAAATTTTGGATATATACTTGTATTTATCTGCTTCAGACATACCTACCGTAGAACTCATCATCTAACTCATCAGCTCGGCTATCAGACTTAATTCGCATCAGATGATACACGATTTGCCAAAAGAGAGGTACAACTTTACCGTGCACCACCACCTGCAGCTATCCATCTTAGGCTTGTCTTTTGTAGTAGAGGCAATCCCGGTAGATGCTTGATTTGTAGAACACACATGAGTTCTTAGCACAGTCCAGCTCCAATGAACAGGTCAACTCCCTGTGGCTTTTGAAAGAATGGATCAGAAAGGACGATATTTCCAGGTACATTCCAATAAGCTGTATTAAGGGCGATACTTGGCTGGCTATCAGCTGGGTTGAATGCAGAGTAAGCCGATGTTTGAGATTGTAAGTTGACGGTACAAGTACTCCGTCAGAAGCGAAAGGAGCATTTCCAAGGCTAGCAACTACTTCTAAGGAATGACTTTTGTTCAACTGCATCTATTGAGTCAATCGAGACGTAATCCAACATAGTACAATACAGAATTACCGTGCCAATGCGATTCTTAATCAGCACAATAGTAGTGGCCAGGTCCAGGACATCGCTACAGTAGAAGCTGAAGTGAGAATGCAAATATGAGCGATCAAAGGCGAAAAATGCAAATGCAACAATGTGTGGTGTTTAGAGTTACATGCGCGACAAGTTCCAGAATTATATGTTCCAGAATAAAATATGTGACTTTTTATACTCGTTCACAAAATGAAAAGAGTATATTGGGTTTGCGCAATGTCCGCCTTGCTGTCCGTCCGACCGTCCGTCTGTCTGTACGAACGCATTTTTTTAACACTATGGAAGCTGGAGAATTGTAACTTGAAATATATACTCGCGTCATATAAAGTGTTAAAAGAAATCGGGTACGCAGATTGGGGGGCGTGGCAATTCGATAATCAATATATCTTAATGTGAATTTAGAATTCAATCAATCGTAGTATACTTTTCTGCGCATAATAATAATCATATCAATATATCTTAAGCTAAATTTAGAATTCCCTCAATCGTAGTATACTTTTTGCCGGGCAATTATAATAATATTTATAAAATGAACAATAAGTGCGCCTACTTTGATGTTATACATTTATTCGTATTGTTGAGCTTGATTAGTGGATGGCGCTGACTTGCCTGACGTATCCTGTTTCTTAGAATTGCAAACGCGGTTGATTGCGCTTCATCAACTGGTAGTGTGACATAATATACAAATTATAGGAATAAAATGTAACTAACAATAATAACAGCTGTCTACTGTGAACGAGGTATGTGGTATAACGTAGTCGGTTACGTCCGACTGCAACGTATGTTACAGTCTCTTGTTTAAGATAGTTGAGGCATAAAGACCAACTTTTTTCTTCCTTTTTAGATTTTATATTCTTTCCTACCTGAGAGATCGGCATTTATGTGCCATATCATAATCCACACTCTTCAGTGTACTGTACCCCTGTTCCAAAAATGTAGAAATTTCTGCCGGTGACGGAATTAAGTTTGCAACGCGGGATTCTCCAGCTTCTCACCCCACTTTGCTTGCGAAACAGGACCCAATTATAGCAGCAGCACTTAGACTATGATGCATCCAGCAATTTGCTCCTTGCTGCTCAAGCTGGCAAAAGCACGAATATGTGAATTAAACTTGTCAGATTCGTGCAGAATGAGCAGCAGAGCCATTCTCTACTTTCTTGAGCCCAAGCATAGACGTATACCTGAGATCCTAAACGACTGTTATCAAATCGTTTATGTAATAAATCTAATGCAATAGAATAATTAGCCTTGAATATTTTCAACGTATGAATAGTATTCAATCCAGCAATTTTTCAAAGTTTCTTATTTTGGGGTGATTTTTGATTAGAGTTGTGAACATTGAAACCGCCCACTCCGTAAAACCACCAGAAAAACATTGGGAAGATGATTGGCGGAAGAACAGGAAGACAACATTGACAAGCGTTGTAGAGCTTAGCGATTTCAGACCGAACCGACCAATATGATTGCAAGTTCATCCTGTTATGCCTCTCGTAACTTACTGCCGATTTCATCAAAATCCAATTCTTCCAATTTATTTGGAGTGTCTTCGAATGCAGTTTCCATATTTTCAATCCTTTTAAACAGCACCGACAATGAAATCTCATCTGTATTAATAAGGGCATTTGGTTGAGATTAGCTTATGTCGTTTGTAATTGCTCATAAGAGGAAATTTTCACAGTAACCAAATGAACAATGAAGGAGGGACAAAATAGTTTGAACCGAAGCAGTACGTATGTATGCTAATTTACAAGTAAGCGGAAGCAAGGTTGGTTGACCTACTTATTGCTGACCGCGGTACAGGTTCAGTTGAGTCACTCCTGACTAACGCGGATTCGGCTCGGAACTCACGAGTCAACCCTTGCATGGCCTCCCTGCTTGCATAGACAATTATGGAATCAGATCAGGATAGCTGCTGAGAGTTGGGACCCAATGGATTGAATAATTTTGTTACACCCCAAACAGTAGAGGCAGAGAAGAGCAGCAGAATGGTAAGGTCACCGGCTGGCGAGCGGCGCACGGCCGAAACTGCCGGATGTGTACGGTACACTGCACGACTTTGAACTTTGAACCTTTAAGCAGGTTGATAATTCTGCCCCGTAATTTGTAAATTACTGGTTGGGCGAGTATTTGATGATGCGAAATGTGCAGGTCATACTGGGCGTGATAAAGCCAAAATAACCGCTAACCTCAAAAAGACTGCGGTGCACTTCATTGGTCGTGCCCAGTTTGCATTGAAATTATAAATTGATTTCTGCAGTATGTATAATTCTACGAGAAATTAATTTTTAAAACTTAATGTTACTAAGCAGCTTTTGGGTGATATTAACTCAAGCCTACAGCTGCGTAGCAATTTTAAATTTGTGTCTCCCCCTAATCGCCAATTGAGTCCCAATTTTTAACTGTACCCTCTTCATTTCCCCCTAAACCTGTCCAACCTCTTTCTCCTGTATTGGATACACCTCAACCCTTTGATACATCTTCAATGTTATCACTCTCGCCTTCTCCAAGTGAGAACCACCCATTTCGTAAGTTGAACCACCTCTTCGTATTATCTCCGGTAATGCACGTGCAGTTCCTGGTCGCAGAGGTAGTCCGGCGCGCATTCTAGCACCGGCCTCTGACAGCAATCATGCTGTCCTTGCTTCCCCCTCAGTTCCGTCTTTAATTGTTGTTCCACCTCGTAAACAAGTCTTTGTGCTTAAACTTTCCTCGGGCACCACTTGTGACTCTTTGGCAGCGTATATTGCGAGCAAATCCGTTACTAAAGTCACAATTATTAAATTCAATTTCTCAACTTCTTGAGAAATTGCATCATTTGTAATTTATGTACTTCAGGATTCTTTTACAATCATTTGTGTCCCTAAATTTTAGTCATCACACATGATTGTTCATGAGTTTAAGCCGTAGGATTATAATTGGTGTTGTATTCCTAGACAAGTTGATCAATGGCGACATAGGTTCCCTCTTTCTTTTAGGTCGCCTGAAATTCTCGGTTCCGTTTAGACTTACTAGAAGATATTACCCCTTATTTCTTCCTACATGCACGACAGACTACACTTTGCATAATTCTTTTCGTGTCTTATGCCTACGCTATAATAGCCTCTACCACGTGTTTTCCTCTAAGCTTTCTCTTCCCCTCATAAAGTCATTGCTTTCAGGATATCTTCGGCAAATCATTGACCACCCTCAGCTGTGAGCAGGGGCACAGCTCGCCGGACGGGCTAAACCTTTCCCCCATCGGGTCAGTGAATTCCGTCTCAGTCTCTTTCTTCTTATTTACCTACTTAATTCTAACAATTATTATTATTAATTACGAAAACTGTTTCCTTTCCTTTTCTTACTATATTGTTTATTTATTAAATTCGATATAAATTTTAGAATTTACTCTTACTACTAACAACTTTCTCTTTAGCTGTAGGTTCTCTCAACGTCACTGGCAACAAATAGCTGTAATTAGGGGCATAGCTAGTCGGACAAGCAAGTAAAATACTCCTATCGTATCGGTGATGTTATGAGAATTGTTTATAATTCTCTTAGGCTTTTAGATTTTAACTGTATATGTATGCATACATATACATTTCTTTGTGTTTTATGCATTTTACTTAGGTTGACACTCGATTTGTCAACCTATTATGTAAATAAATAAATAAATAATAACTAAATAAATAACGACAAGAAATAATTTTCCGATTTTACTTATTGATAATCTGTTAGAAAGGTTAGTGAATAAAAAATTATTTTCAAAGCTCGATGTAAAAAATGGTTTTCAACATGTTTTTTGCATGAAAGTTCGGTTAAATATAAATCCTTTGTGACACCTCTTGGACAGTTCGAATTTTTAAGAATGCTATTTGGATTTCGAAACGCCCCGTCGACTTTCCAACAATATATAAACCGAATATTTGTAGATAGATGACATATTGATAAGTTCATTATTCTTTAAGAAGTTTTCAAGCGAGTAGTTGAAAATAAACTAGAGTTACCCCTAGATAAATGCGATTTTCTTCAACCAACAATAAGATACCTAGGGTAAATAACAAAATCTAACTTTTTACTTGCCATTTTGGCCAAACTAACTTTTTCTGATACATATGCGGCCCCATGACGACAACCCACTTTAAAACTTTTTCTATGGTAAGAATTTTTTTTAAAATTTTTAAAAATATGGTATTTTTTACCCTTTTTTTTGGAAGTCAGCTTGAGTTATTGTTCTTTGTATGGCAATTTCGCAACCGATTTTATGAAGCTTAACAATAACGATTAAGCATATCTATTAAGCAGTCCTACACACTGTCAACTTTAAATCATTGCAACTATATATTTTCGAATTATAAAAATTTTGATTTCTTGTGCGGTATTTTTCACGATTTTTTGCCTGTATAATTCGGGGAAAGGTCGCAAAAAAATGATATATCGTTCGTCACATATATAACTACATTACTTGGGCGTAGTTTAAGATATTATTATACAAATGGCTGGGGAGACGGCGATATACTATTTTAAAGCTGGACAAGTTCTTGTCGAAATAGACGATTTTTTTACAAAATCTTCTACGAAATTGACCTTAACGTCTCAGGAATGCCGCCCGAACTAATTTATTGGCTGCTTGACTTTATAATGACATAAATATATTAATGGATCATCAATTACGATATCATTCCTTAACGGCACAAATATTTGCGCACAATGTTATTCGTTTTATACGGTATATATTCGTTTTAGCTCGTATTATAATGAATGTCAGAACTAGACTGAGCACCGGTAATTCTGGTAGGCAGCTTTATACCTATACTCCAAATTGGGCAGAAAGCGTTAACGAGTCGTTATTACTAGGGGTCAACATCAAATTCCTTGTTGTTTGTTTGATCCAAATTTTCTCAGGTCGTTTGGTTGAAAACATGGTCAGCAAACTTTCCCAGGAAATACTCCCTATTGTGGCAGGCAACAACATAACATAACATTAACATAACACTAGATGCACATAGACAAACAATCAGCTGGCCAACTGGCCAGCTTCATGAATTACATAATACTACCCTGACACTCGCTATCTAACACTAATGATATAAGACTGGAAGGGAATAAGACTGTGAGAGAAAAGAGAAGAAGTTAGTCTTATACCAATGGTTGAACACCATTTTTGGTGTTCTTATTTGGAATCACGTACAAGCATACTACAACTCAGAAGTGGTCCTAATCCACACACCTACATACGCACATTAGGCCATATCATGGAAAATATTGAAATAGATAAATTCTCAATCATCCAGAGTAAAAAAGTGGCTGGCGGCTTTGCAACAACCAACTACAGGTTCTAAGGCCGAGTTGATTACACGCCTCTACACAATTTCCTCGGAAATACGCGGCTCGGCACCACCAGCCGACACCGAACAAGACCATAGCACAAGCGACGATGAGAGCATGATGAATGCCTCATTACAACATCAACCATCAGCAAATGATACTCCAGGTGAGCCACCAGAAGAATTCACGGCACCACATAACGAAGAAGCCGATCGCAGTGGCAACGCCATCGAGATTGAAGATCTTACCAACAGCCATGGTATCGATACACATCGTAGTCACAGCAACAATACTTTTGAAGATGGTAACGCCAGCAACTGAGAAAATATCGAGAACATTACCAGTGTTGAACAACGACAGCACGCAAACGTAAACAAAGCGTCCAATCTGTCTTCAGAAGCGGCTCTAACACTAGCTAAAGAAATTGCAATGGGCGATGCAAGTACAGAACATCGCCAACAGCTTGACGAAAAAAACATGCGCATGCTAGTCATATCAAAGCTAAGGGGAAAATCGCAGCGCTGGTTACAAGCCAATACAAGACGGATAATGGAACCAATAAGAACACTCATAGACCAACTAAAGTTGACTTTCGGCGAAGAACAGACTAAGGCCGAACTACGAGGCATATTCGAGGACCAGACGAGCTAATCGAGCAAGTCATCGAGGGAATTCCAATTAAAAATTTCCGCGATCAGGCGCGCATTCAGTGCTTCGCTGATCCAATGCAAATTTTGAGAGCATTTGCGAGTATACACTTGACTCCGCGCTCAACTACGCGGAATCATCCTACGAAGACAGACGATACAGTATCCAACAGGCATAGATACCGTTGCGCCAACTGCAAGTCTTCTGGGCACACCGCACTGGCAAATTTGGTCACAGTGCACGGAGAGGAAAGGACTAACCAAAACAATTACGTAAAATACTTTAAAATTAATTTCGTAGGCAATATCTCAACTCCACTTATTACAGCATGTCTTAAAGACTCAGGGAAGCTCTATTTCATTCATTAAAAAAATTGTATTACCTGGCAGAACCGAATTAGAGCCAGAAACAGAATCATATTTTGGATTAAACAACAGTCGACTTAAAATTCTTGGAAAGATGCAAAGTTCTGTATTGAAAGAATCAATAAAATGGTATTTCTATTTGATAATAGTGGCAAACGAATCTATGAATCATGATGTTGTCTTGGGTAGACATTTTTTAGATGCATGTGATTTGAGTTTTGATTTAAATACGTTAAAAATGGGAACAGTAGAACACATTAACAATTTAGAACATCCACAATTTAATGAAAATCTGTCATTGATGGCAAAGAGTAACACAAATATTAAATTCAGCACAGCTAGGGAAATATTTAAAAATGTAATGACCAATAACATTAACAATAATTTAAAAACCATTTAAAACAGTACAACAGACAACGGGTAAAACAGATGAAGCAATAATACAACGGACAACGGGTAAAACAAATCAAGTGATCATACAACAGACAACGGATAAAACAGATCAAGCGATCATACAACAGACAACGAATAAAACAGATCAAGCGATCATACAACAGACAACGGATAAAACAACAGAGCAACAGACAACAGGTACAACTGAAGTGACAAACAAAATATTAAAGCAGCAAATAAAAAAAGAAGACAATCAATTGTTAACAAACCAGACAAATAATTTAAAAATTAATACGGCAAGACAAGAAAGTATTAAGACAGAAATAGAACCAAGTAAAAATGAGATAGAACTGAAAGACGAAGGGGAAAACAAAAGTAATGAATATACAAATGCTGACAACTTCGATTACGAAATGTTAAATATTAGCTTTACAGATGACACGATTGACTATAATAATAAATTACGAAACAAAATTCAAATTTATACGAATAATCGAAGAAAGGTACATAAATGCATTCAGACCAGATAAACCGATCGTCAAAGCAGAAATTAAACTTAGGTTGGAAAACAATAAACCATTTAGTTGCTCTCCACGGAGACTATCGTATACTGAAAAAGAAAAGCTTCAGGAATTATTAGATGATTATTTAAGAAACGGTATTATACGCCCTAGCGACTCGAAGTATGCCTCACCCATTGTTTTAGTGAAAAGAAAAGTGGAGATACCAAATTGTGCATAGATTTTAGAAAACTGAATAAATTACTTGCCAAGGACAATCGATGATTTTCTAGATAATTTAGTCAATAAAACTGTATTCTCGAAACTAGACTTCAAAAATGGTTATTTCCACGTATTCGTAAATGAAGAGTCGGTAAAATACACATCGTTCGAATTTTTAAGAATGCCACTGGGAATTGAAACCGCGTCTGCAGTATTCCAACGTTTCGTCAATAGAATATTTGCCGACATGATCAAAGACACCAAAGTTATAGTTTATATGGACGATATAATGATCGCCAGTAAGAACATGAGCGAACATTTAGACGCACTAGCAGAAGTTTTTACGAGATTAACACAAAACAAATTACAGTTACGAATGGACAAATGCGAATTCTTGCAGTCAAGCATTAAATATTTAGGATTTTTTATTTCAAAAGATGGAATCCAAGCAGACGAAAAAGGAATAGAAGCAGTAAAAAATTTTCCAACTCCAGACAAAACACAAGCTATTCAAAGTTTTCTAGGACTTTATTCATATTTTCGCAGATTTATAAAGAATTTTTCAGAAATTGCTATACCACTATAGGATGCAATAAAAAAAAACATTTCAATTTGAAGAAAAAGAATTAAATAGCTTCTTGACACTTAAAGACAAACTTATACAAGCTCCAGTGTTAGCAATCTACGATCATAGACATGAAACGGAACTACATTGCGACGCCAGTGCTTTAGCGTTTGGTGCTGTGTTGTTCCAGAAAAAAGAAGATGGAAAATTACATCCGGTGTTTTACTTCTCTTAAAGAACTACAGATACAGAAAGCAAGTACCACAGTTTCGAATGCGTAGATTCAGAATCTATCTGCAAGGCAAATATTTCAAAATTATTACAGACTGTCATTCACTAACTTTAACTTTGAACAGAGTCGACCTCAATCTAAGAATAGCCAGGTGAGCACTCAAACTGCAAAATTATGAGTACGAATTAGACCATAGAGAAGGAAATTAAATGAAGCACGTAGATGCACTCATTCGATGTCATAACATATTAATAATTAAAACAAACAATTTCGAAGAAAATTTAGTTATTTGCCAATATAAAGACCCAAAAATCGCCAATCTAAAAAAATTATTAGAAAAATCAGAACAAACTATACGAGATGAGAAACGGTATAGTGTACAGAAAATCGAACGACAACAGACTTTTATTCTATATACCTGTAGATATGGAGGACCACGTACTGTACAAATATCACGACGAGACAGGACATAGTTACAACATTCTCGAGTAATGATCAATAATGCAAGTTTACATCTAAAAAAAGCTAAAAAATACCACATTTTGAAAATTTTCTAAAAAAAAATCTCATCATAGAAAAGTTTTTAAAGTGGTTTTTCGTCATATGGGCCCCACATGTATCAGAAAAAGTAGGTTTGGCAAACAAGGCAATTTGACTGTTACCTAGTATTGTCAGTCTGCATTCTAAAGATCCCCAGCACCTAACAGACAGACGAACGGACAGCATGACGCACTTTGCACAAATCCAATATACTCTTTTCACTTTGTGAACGAGTCTAAAAATAGGTAAATTAATGATAAAATGTTATATAAATTTTAGACAAAGTTTTATTTTAAATAACACACTGCGTTCTAAAAAAAATAATTTTTTGACAGTCAAAGCATACCTTTTTAGTTTTCGTTCAGATTGTCACTCTAAAGATCGGCAGCAAAGCTACTGGACAATCACTACATGCAAATTTTTATATTTTATCTTTATACTAAAGCTGTTGCTGGAGGTCCTTTGGTCCAGCTTGCCGCGCTGAGCGGTGCCGGTGCAGGTCTTTGCACTGGCTTCCTGTTCCTGTGGGTTTCGGCTGTATTGCTGCCTCAATTATTTGGCGCTTATGTCATCCACTTTGGTCTGCTTTGCAAACTTTGCTTGGTAGATTATCTCCACATATCCCAAAAAAATTTGTTTTATTGTTTTTTGTTGGTTTGGAGGTTATTATTATTTATTTTCTCTCCAATCAACATCTCCAGCATTTAATAAATAAAGATCTCCGATGTAGCGATGGTAATGGTTTTGTGCAAATTTGTGTAACAAACAGAACGAGGCATATCCGACCAATATATATTCTTGATCAGGACGACGAGTTGAGTCGATTTAGCCATGTCTGCCTTTCAAAATAAAGATAGCAAACTCGGAAATTACAAAATTTAGAGACCTAAAATGTTCACCTAATTTTGTTTAGTATATTCTAAAACATACGCAGATCAAATATATTTAAATTTTTAGATATCTACCGGAAAGTCAGAACTTACTACATACTTGCGCTTTGTGAGTTCCGAAATAATAAAAAGTTAATAGTAATAACTTTTGATTTTTAGGGGCGAGAGTGGGCGTAGTAACAAATTTTCGGCTCGACATTAAATGAGGTCTTCCGAACACTGTCTGGCAAACTTGGTGGTCTTTAAAATTGTGAGAGATATGGATTTCACGGTATAGATTTGATCTAATTGCCCCCAGTCGGCGAAGCAAAATGTTTAGTGCAAAATTTAAGAGAGATTTTCAGTAATTTATCTGAAAGTAGATATCTCTTGTAAACTGAGGAGATATATAGAATTTATCGTTTTGTCCTAATTATATGCGTTCACAAAGTGAAAAGAGTATATTGGGCTTGTGCAATGTCTGTCATGCTGTCCGTGTGTTCGTCAGTCCATATGAACGCAATTTCTCTCGCCGCTATTGAAGCTTTAGACTCCTTTCAAGCTTGACCTCCCCCAAAGATTGCAATCCATATTGAAATATATATATTACTGGAGAGCTCCGCCAAATATCATAACATATCCCGGTCACGCCTCCTCCTGTCTCCGTAATCGTTAAAATCGATATAGATGAAAGCTTAAATTGATAACCTATATATAATACCCACTATTTGAAAGCTAGATACACCAAACTTGGTATGTAGATTGTTGGTGACCTCCCCAAAAATTGCGACCTTGATCACGGTCACGCCCACTAGAACGGCTCTTAGCCACCCCGCCCCCACGAATTTTACAGGTAGATGGCTGGTCACCCCCTTTAAATAAGGGTAGAAAAAATTCCCTTTCCCATTCCCGCCCCCGCAAAATGGGAAAATCTATATCTCCCACAATTTTAGAGCTCGTATCGCCAAGTTTTATGTAGATGGCTGGTCACCCGCTTTTAAAAGCTGTACAAACATGTTCCGGCCACGCCCACTCCCGCCCTCGCAATTCGCGAAAATCTATATCTCCCACAATTTCAAAGCCAGTCAATCTTAAAAATCGATGGCTGATCACCTTATTTGAAGAACGGTAAAAATTTCCAGGCCACGCCCATGCCATTCAGCGAGGGCCGATCGCGAAAATCTATATCTTCCACAATTTAAAAGCTGGAATCTCTTAATTTGGCAGACAGTGTTTGGGTGACGTCTTCTTAAGATCGAATATTTCACAGCTCTTGTTTGATTTTGTTTAATAATATACGTACAGTAGGCTATAAATCATTTGTTAATTCTCCCAACAGGTATAGTCCCCGAATTTAAATCTACTGATTGGATACTCAATGACTGATAAGTAATATCGATTACATAACTCAGTTAAAGGCATGATAACTGAAGTATGTGATATGATATTTTCAGAAAATGCGTGATAATTTAAATGAATATATGAAATTGTAGATGGTGAAATGAGCGAGGATCGATCGGAGGACCTTAAACTTAATGACGCCCTAGAAGATAACAGATCGCAGTCGGATACCGGCGGTGAAAACGAACGCCGTTTGGGGAAAGTCTGCAGAAAAAACCGAAGGAGATAAGACTATTAAGTCACAGGAGAAAGGAGGTCCTAGACGACCAAGAAAAGTCTAGACGGGTCGACCTAGATGTCCACTTAAGGAATATAATGTTTTAATGTAATGACCACTAGTGACATTGAGGTGCTTCGACCCGTAAGATAAGCATTAAATAATAAAGATATAAAAAAGTGCAGAATATCATTGAAGAAGATAGATGAATCCTATGTACAAATAAACTTTACAGCCTTGACAAGGAGTTACACCAACCAATCAATCATTACCTGAGATTCTATGTGAATTTAAAATTGATTGCAATTTGATGTTTCATAGTGACGATTAATGTCAGAAAGTTGAGGACGAAGTCCGAGTACCTATATGGCCTTGACATAACGATAAGCTCTCAGTGATGGACTGACAATTTAATTGTTTAAAACTAAAGTAGAAATCTTCCATACGAAAGAAATCCACATAAATATAAGTACTTGCCGTACAAGCATACAAATTACTTCGCTGTTTATGTTCTTTGTGTTGTTTTCTTCGATTTGTCCGTTGCCGTTGCATCTCCGACGAAACAACCATCAATTTACACAGTCACCACTAGACAATTCGTTCTGGCGAGCTTCCATGCATCCCCCTATTTTTTAGGCAGGGCTAAATTCCAACTTTTAATAAAACTAAGAAATTTAAAATACTCTATTCGACGATGATATCTTTAATAATAATTGACTTGAACTATATTTTTATACTCGCTCACGAAGTAAAAACAGTATATTGGATGTATGCAATGTTTATCAATCCGGGTGAACGCCACTTTTTTCGGCGCTATTGAAGAATGAGACTTGCAATGTTGGATATGTGCTTGTAGTTATCTGCTTCAGTTAAAATGTTAAGATTTTTGTGCCACACCCACTGCGAGGCTGAAAATGTGAATATAATAGTTGACTACATATGCATTACAAAAGTTTGTACTTATTTTGAGCGCGATTTATTTTTTTTATCTATTATTCATCATTAAAAATTCCACTAAATGTTTACTTAGTTTTAAAGCAAAGCAAATTTATCTCGAAGGTACATAAATTTGAATTGTTTACACCAAAAATATTAAAATAAACAAAAAATTGTGTATAATTAAAAAAAAAAAAAAATGTTAAAGAAGGAGTCACCAAAATTGGTATGTAGTTTTCTGGTGACCTTTCCCTAAAAATTGCGATATTGATATCCCAGGCTACGCCCCTAGGGCTCCCCCGCCTTCAAAAATCGGAAGTGGCTATATCTCCCACAGTTTTTGAACTAAAGGAATATGTATTGGTGGAAAGATCCCCCGAACATCACACAAAGAATTTTCAGCCACACCCCCTCCTGCCTCTGTAATCGCTAACATCGATATAGCTGAAAGCTGAAATCGGTAACATGTCTATAATTCACACAATTTTAAAACTAGACACACCTAATTTGGTATGTAGATTGCTGTTAACCTCCCCAAAAGATTGCGTCCTTGAAATCTTGGGCTTGCCCACTAAAATGGAGCCCAGCCACCCTGCCCCACGACTCGCGAAAGCCTATATCTCCCAAAGTTTTAGCGCAAGAGTCACCAAATTTCAAAGTTACATTTGTGAACCCCCTTTAAATAAGGGTACCAAATTTCCCGGGCACGTCCACTGTCGCCCCCGCAAATTGCAAAAATGTATATCTCCATATTTGGCACACAGTGTTTGTTTTGTGAAGATCGATCCGAAAAATGTTGGTTACTCCCACCCACGTTCCTAAAAAATATAAAAATTCTATATTTTTCCATAATAACAATAATAACTTGTGTGAACTGAGAACGAGTACTACTCAGGCGGTTACGTCCGACTGCAACGTTCGTAGTTGTTTGTATTGCCGGATCAAAGTTTTCTAAGTAACATTTCGTATGTTATCGTCGGCATTATTTCGCATTATTTTTATGACTTGTTGACATTTTTTAAAATTACCGCAAGTTTTGCATTCGTCTTCTTCTGTTAAGTTTTCAAACAGTGAACCTATTTTCAACCTACCTATTTTTTGGTGGGTGTTACAAATTTCAATCTTTTCCGCATCAATTAATGATGTTAAACAGCTTTTTAAATCCTATCAAAACTATGCATAATCAAGACTGTGTACTTACCGAGAATCGTTGAACAACCCGCCTGCAAACTGCATTTGAGATTTCTTATAGACGTCTGTTAATTCGTTCCTTAAACCTCGACATTAAATGGACTATTGTCGAAAACTATTCAGATATTTCAAATTGTCTGTTATTTCTAAAGCTTTTAAAATAATAATAATAACACTGCAACATTTATGTAAGTGTTTATTTTTAAGCAACATTTTGTATATATTATATTATTTCATGTCTGCATATTACATACATATGTATATAGAAAATTACCTTATTGACATGTTTTTATTTACTTTTTTTTATAATTCAATGTAGTTTTCCAAATCGTTTGGTAATTTATTTCTTTACTTATTAAGGAATTTAGAAAAAATCAATTTCATCTAAATATGCAAACTTTAATACGAAAACTTTTAAACTAAAGTTTAACATTCGAAATTTTTTGTTTATTGTATCATATATATTGTTGTATCATATAATTCTCAACAGTTTTAACATACTTTGTACAATTATCTCTTAAGCAGACAATTCTGGAGTCAGCTAAACTTTAGTTTAAAAGTTTTCGTATTACAGTTTGCAAATTTAGATGCAATTGTTTTATATATATTTATATATATTTATATATATATATATATATATATATATATATATATATATATATATATATATAATACAAAAGTATAATTGGATGCATTGCTGGTCACTTAGCGATAGTGGAAACTTGGCATTAAGTGACGGATTACCACTTATTATTTTGCCAAATCACCCTGTGATTAGAAACATATGATGTTTTCTATATTATATTATTTGTCTATTGCCGAGGTCTTGCAAATTTAATCATGTCTAGGTTATTATTTTCTGCTCGAAGAATAAGGCCGCATGTAAGTAAAGCCAATATTTTAGGATTAGCTAACTAATGTTATTATTTAACAGCAAGAATTTTTGCATGCCGGCTCTTGCATTTCAAACCAATCAAGAGGAAAAGCCTCAACACCAATGAACACAATTGTGATGTTTGTGCCACAACAAGAGGTATAAATACATATCAGTGTTAAATTTCTATATTGAATAATCGAATTTCACCTATGACTACTGTTTCACGCAGGCATGGGTAGTGGAGCGTATGGGAAGATTTCATAGAATTCTAGATCCCGGGCTTAATATTCTTGTACCAGTGGCCGATAAAATTAAATATGTTCAAAGCTTAAAGGAAATTGCGATAGATGTTCCCAAACAAAGTGCTATTACATCCGATAATGTGACGCTCAGTATCGATGGGGTACTTTACTTACGTATTATTGATCCCTATAGAGGTTTGATATTTTTTATAATAACATTACATATATCATTTTAAACTTACTTTACAAAGTTTATTTTAGCTTCTTATGGTGTTGAAGACCCAGAGTTTGCCATAACCCAACTTGCTCAAACAACGATGAGATCTGAACTCGGAAAAATGTCTTTGGACAAAGTGTTTCGAGAAAGAGAATCTTTAAATGTAAGCATTGTTGATTCAATAAACAAAGCGAGTGAAGCTTGGGGTATTGCCTGTTTGCGCTACGAAATTCGAGATATTAGGGTAACTATTTAAAACGTGTTTTATGTTTTATTACAACAAATATGTATATTTACATTTTTTAATAAAAATTAGCTACCGACGAGAGTTCATGAAGCAATGCAAATGCAGGTTGAAGCCGAAAGAAGAAAAAGAGCAGCTATTTTAGAATCTGAGGGAGTTCGTGAAGCTGAAATTAATATTGCCGAAGGAAAAAGAAAATCGAGAATTCTAGCATCAGGTATGTGTGTACCTATGTAAAAGAGCAGTAAAATTTCCTACCCTTGTATAAGATTTTGTTATGAAATGTATAGCGCATAGTAGAAGACGCTTTATTATATATTGTCTTGATTAATAACCGAATAACAGACCCATGGCCACCATTTCAATGGAAAGTATTGTCTCAGTTTTAACGATATTTGGTAAAATATCGCAACGATTCGTAATATTGCAGTAGACGAATGAATTTTTATACAATCAACTATTTTGTTTTGTCCTATTTTCTAAACTGTATAACAATAAATTGACAATAAATTAAAAAATTGTAGGGTTGTGGGAGATATATACTTCGCACTTTGTGGTGCCCCTAGTGAGTGTAGCTAATAGTAGTCTGCATACCAAATTGATGATTAATATTAAAACTCCCAATTTAATACTTTTCCTTACATTAATATAGATGAGTATGTAATCCAGGTGTAAATTATTCAGCTTCAAACTCGGTGCAAAATTTGTCTTCAGCAAAATTCCATCTAAATTATTAATTATGGGGTTTTGCAAGTCTACCACAAAATTGTTTGAATCGCATCCAATTCATTGTTATTTAACCCTAAACTAGAGGTGGGCAGGAGGCTAATTTATGAGGCCTGGAACGTCACAAGCCCACGATTAAAACAAGTCAGAAAGCCCCAGTCGGAAGTCCGACTGGGGGATACCCTGAAATCTGTGTTTTCATAAATTTCAGTCCCCATTCATACAAACACACAGAATCACTAATACACACACACACACATGTAAACACAGATCTAGCCATGTCTGTCTATCCGTCCGCCTTTCCGCCTGTATGAACTCGTCGATCTCGCAAACAATAAAAGGTAGACAATTCAACTTTTCAAATAGAGGCTCGTCCACTCGCAGAGCAAGTTTATTTAATTTTATTTATGACCCACTCCGTGTTGCTAAAATCAATAAAGATCCACAAAAATCTTAACTTAAATTCGTTCACATAGTAAAAGATTATATTGGGTTTGAGCAATGTCCGTTATGCTGCCCGTCCGTCTGGGCAGATGACCGTTACTTTTTTTATTTTTATTGAAAATAGAGACTTGAAACATACAATATATACTTGTAGTTATCTGCTTCAGACAAAGTGTTAAGACCTGTCCCACGCTTACGGTTAGGCTGGCAAATCGACTTCCCCAAAAGTCTCCAAATCTCCCACAGTTTTTAAGCTGGAGGTTCCATATTTTGAATATATAATTCTGGAAAGCTTCTCCAAAGATCACAGAAAAATATCCCGCCCTACTCCTTATGTTTCAGAATTAGAGTCGCCAAATTTGGAAAGTAGATACCTGGTCACCCCGCTATTGAAGCTGGAGACTAAGAGTTTTGAATACTCGAGAATATTCGCGTCAGTTTTTTTGTTTTTTTTTGGCTATCTTCCTGGAGGCGGGGACTTAAACTTTATATAAGCCTCTGTAGAAAAGATAGATACATCCGATTTTTAAACCCATTACTGAAGACTTCCTCTACATATTGCACAAACATTTTTTGGAATACGGCCACTGGGGGCTTGACAAATCGATAAAAAGTATATATGTATCTTAGGGCGGGTAATCCGTGAATACCAATATTTCCCACAATTTTAGAGCTATAGTCACCAAAATAGGCAGACAATGTTCGAATGACCTCCTCTTAAGATCGAGCCTCGTTCACAGTATACAGAAGTTGTTATTTTGGGAAAATCTTAATTTTTAGAATTTTTATATTTCGTAAGGGCTGGAGTAAGCGTGGCCAACATTTTTCGGTTCGACCTTAAGAGGAGGTCACGAGGCAGGGGATGCCGATTTTCTTAGCGATCTTTAAAAGGGGTGACCAGCCATCTACCTTTAAAGTTTGCTGACTCTCGCTCCAAAATTGCGGGCGTGACCGGGAAATTTTTCGTTCGGTAAAAGGCGTGACCGGCCATCTACCTCTAAAATTTGACTCCAGCTCTAAAAGTGTGGGAGATATAGGCATTCACACTCGGGGATCGGCGTGGTAAATTTTTTACCCTTATTTAAAGGGGGTGACCACTAATCTACCTTTAAAATTTGGTGGCTCTAGCTCTAAAGCTGTGGGAGATATAGATATATATCTTTCGAGAGTCGTGTGGCTGGGGAGTGTTCTAAAGGGCGAAGCCGGGAAATCAAGATCGCCATTTTTGGGGATTGCTATCGACATACCAAATTTGGCGACTCTAACGTTAATATTGTGGGAAATATTCACCTCTAATCGATTTGCGATTTGAGGTGTATCGACATTATCGATTAGGAAAAAATCGATAGCTAGGAAAAAAGTTTCGTCATTCGGACAGACGGACTGACAACATGACGGACATTACACAAAACCAATATACTGTTGTCAGTTCGTGAACGAGTATAGTTATAAACGTTTTCTACGGGTTTAAATTGTTATTGTAATTTGAAGCAGTATTACGCAATCGATTACACGCGCAGCAACGTTCTTACTTGTTCAAGCTTATGTCAAAGATTATGTATGCTAGAGACACAAAAGTTGGTTGACATGAGTATTTTAATATGAAAAAATGTGTATGCATTCTCATCCCGACAAACTTTTCTTGCAAGCGCACCCGCTTTTAAGTGCCCTTGCCAACAAAACCTTAGTTTTCATACCAAAGTTGGTAATATTTGATTTTGTGTATGCGTGTATGAATGCTCGTATCTGGGTTCAAGATGATTCCTAGTCGTGCACTCATTTCTAGAGTAATCTTACTTGTTTCTTCTTCATTTCCTATATTTGCAGAAGCTGAACGACAAGAGCACATTAACAAAGCTAGTGGTGAAGCTGCCGCTATGATCGCAGTGGCCGATGCTAGAGCTCGTAGCCTACAAGCTTTAGCAAAATCTCTTTCACATACGGTAAGTAAAATTATAGAAACCATAACTAGTTATTTATATTTGTATAACCTGAACCCATTGGAAATGGGTAAATTAGGGTATAATGGTTTGTGCAAATTTATTTAACAGGCAGAAGGAGGCATCTCCAACACCACAAAGTACATATATAATTTTGATCAGCATGTATAGATGTCCGTCTGTCCGTACGTCTAGACTTGGACTTTTTAAGTTCGTGTTTACCATACGCAGATCAAGTTTATTTCGAATCATCGATAACTCGTCTTGTTTTCTTATTATCGATTTTTTTCGGTTTTCAGCATATCTTAGAAACTAAAAAAGCTGAGCCACCAAATCTGGTTCAAAATGTTTGCGTGAAGCTGAATGGTTTGCGCTTTGGTTTGTATTTCTATTTGAATGCTCTTATACCGTTCAACAAATTTCATGCTCTTACTTTAAAAGTTATGCAAGACTTTAGTATCCATAGCGCAGCGGCTTGAATTTGTGTGTGTATATTCGTGATTCTGTGTATGTTCATACACACATATATGGGGGTTGAAATATATGTAAAAACAGGGTCAGGGTATCTCCAAGTCGGGCGATTCCGACTAGTGCCCCTTGTTTATACTCGTTTATTATTATTTTTATTGCACAATGTGCTAAGATATATTTTAGTTATTATAATACTGTGAACAAGTATTGTGCTATCGGTTAAACCCATCTGCAACGTTCTCACCTGTTTGTTTATTTGGCTTTGATTTGTTTCACTCGGTGTGTGTTGTGTCATAAGAAAATAGGCAATTATCGACAACGGAGCTGGTTCGAAAATGTTTTGCTTTATTCGGGGTATGTGTCTCGTATATAACTTTATGTATTGTCAACAACGAGACACTTCAGTGGTCAGTCCAAGCGGAATCGCTAAAGTGCGCAGCTTGCAGAATATCTTTGTGTGCATGTGTGATTTTATGTATGTTTATATGAATGCAAGGGAATGGAAATGTGTGCGATAGCTCGCAACTGGGCCCACAGTATCTCATAATCGGGGGTCCCAACTATATCTACACTTACTTGTTTTATGCTGTGTACATGTTTAATGAAGAGGCTTAATATGTTCATGTTAAAATGTGCATATCTACTTACAGTTCTATGTGTGTCTAGTGGTATGTATTTGTCCTTAATGAACAATGTATTGTAATTTTTTTATGTAAACAATTGTTTTGGGAACTTATTTGGATTTCTGCACACATACCTATATAGACACATAAACTGTCAGTTAAGAGCTCCACGTCTCACGTGAACCTCTCGGAAGTGTAAAACAATACGTGCAAGAAGTTTTTTTATATTAATAATGTTTTATTTTGTTAAATATTTGAATGGTAAATTTTTTTATTGAGCCCTGAAGAAGAATTCCGGAGTCCAGTTGAAATATATTGGCAGAGAGATTAAACATTTTTAACAATATAGAGATGCTTGACCGCGATCCGGCTAAACTCACAGCCGAATACAAATAGAGTTAAACTCAAATGTATATTAACTTATGTAATCTGCTTCAACATTTAAAAACTAAATTAAGTTAAAAAAAATAACTAAATCTAAACAATTTTGCGTAAGCTATACTCAGAAATATTTAAATTGATGCTTTCTGACAAACTCTTGTTATCAAAACCTATGGTCACGGTTTGAATATGAACAGTTTGCCTTATACTTAAGGTTTTTTTGTCCACCGTTTATCACCGGTTATTACACTATTAACAAAGTTAAGCCCAGTCGGTTTCATCAGATTGCATAGGCCTGAATATTTTTATTAAAGTTCTTTGTATTGTCTTGTTTTATTATAGGACGGTAGAAATGCAGCATCTTTAACATTGGCCGAACAATATATTGAAGCTTTTAAAAAATTAGCGAAATCAAACAATACTATGATATTACCAGCAAATCCAGGAGATGTAACTGGTCTTGTTGCACAAGCTATGGCCGTATACAGTAATGTATCTAAGCAGAGCATCGATTCATCACCACATAACAGTGAAAACTGCTTTAATAAGAAGGAATACAATCCATTTAATGAAGAAAAAAATGCTGTAAAAATTAATATTGAATAAAATAAAATTTTATTAAAATAAATCAACTTAATTTGTTATTTGTTTGATATACTTTAAAATTTGATTCACATGCGGGAAAACCATAATTTTAGTTTCTTTCTTTCTTTCTTTTACTTAATAAAATAAAAATTTTTTAATTCACATGTACATATATTTTATTATACCCTGTTTCGCTTTCAAAATATATTATTGTAAAAAATTACAAATTTAAAAATAAAAACAATGCCAAAAGTATAATCCATTCCTATATCAACTATCGATATATATATAATCTATTTACAATAACTAAATGATACTCAATTTGCGCCACGACAGTAGTTAACGTGCAATAGGAGCATCTCCGACCCCAGATCAGGACTACGAACTGAAGCGATGTAGCCAGTTCCTTTTAAGTATACTCGCAGATCTTGGAAACTAAAAGAACTCGAAAAAAAACGTATGCGAATGTACGCTGCAGCTTACCAAACACGTTTTGGTACATGCAGTCGTGCAATAAAGGCTACGCGCCGTCGCTCAGGTACATTACATCATTAACATTTGAGGCCATTCGGCATTGGCGCATCTTTTGGGAAATTTAACATGTATTTGACCCAATTTCGAAAACAGCAAAGGAGGCGCTCGATTGTGAAGCGCACTTCAAAATTTCTTACGATAGCCCGGAGATTTTTTAGTTCGGCTGTCTATCAAACGGGGCACCTACTGTTTAGGCGACTTTTTTCTATCGGCAACACGCCGTTTCGTATATCTCGAATTAAAACATTCGCGCAACCCTGGTCTCAAGAAATAACATACTGCCTTCATCAGAAAACCTTGGCCACATGACACCTGTTCCCACCGCAAATGTACACAAGTCAATATTTCTTGCCGAACCCATTGTGTAATGAAGGTATTAGCACTACAACTAAGCAAAGAGTTGTTTTCGGCAACTCTTTCGTTGAATAATACTTATGACAGACCCAAAAATTCAGGCTAAACTTTTCAACACGCCTATTTGTTTTCGCACATTTCAGATTGCTCTCACTGGTGACATTTGCAAAATGTACATGTCACTGCTCCAGATAATATGCTCCAGTCCATTATGGCGTGACTCTCCCACAGACACTGCAAATCTTCAAATTAGTTAGAGTCACATTAGGAACTAAGCCTGCAGCGTTTTTAGCCATTCGCACAATACAGCAGTTCGCCTCAGATGAGTCACATTATCTTATTCCTAAGGTTCCATCTTACGGGATTTTTATGTAGATGACATGATATCTGGTGACAATTCAGTGGATGAAATGCGCGCTATCATGCATCATATAACAAACTTATTCTCTGAGGGCAACATTTTCTTAATCAACTGGTTTTCTAGCAATCTTGAAGTCGTGACATCCATAATACTGAAAAGAAGAGCATGTCAAAATTCAATGATGGCAGCGATGTTATAAGGGCGCTTGGACTCGTTTGGGAGCCACGTCGGGATGAGCTCTTATTCATGATTGCACCTCAAATAGATGCCAGCAAGCACACAAAGTGTTTGGCGTTGGCAACCATTGAACGTTGCTATAATCCTCGGCTTGATAAAGCCGACTTTCACTAAGGCAAAAATTCTTTCGCAGCGCATTTCGAGGGACAAGTTGGAGTGGTATGAGAGCTTACCACAATCGGTGTACTCTGCCGGACATCACTTTGTAGTGACTTTGCTGATGCCCGCCTCGTAACATTTCCGCGCTATATCCTGCGCCCTGATGATGTGATACAAATTCACGCATTTTGTGATGTTAACCTTAAAGAATATGGAGCATGCATTTACGTTCCTTCTTCGTTCTTGGATAACATCATTGAAACGAACTTCTTTGTTCGAAGGCGCGCGTAGTCCCATTCAAAACTCTTACCATGCCAAGCAGAAACTCTGCGCAGCGTTGTTGCTTGCGCACTTAGGGGCCGAAATCGTATAAATGAAGCATTCTTAGTGTACATTTTTTTGGTGTTTAAAATGTGCACAAATTGCTGTAAAGCCAGACCTCGCCTTGTTCAGAACATCATGGTTGATCTGCCCAAGCAGCGGATTTAGGATTCCAAACCATTTACAGTAACTGGGGTTGACTATTGCGGGCCATTTCACTACAAAACAAAATCGACTGCAAGTGATTTTTTGCTACCCGTGGCGCGGCAAGATGTTTCCGGTCTGACAATGCTACTAAAAGCTGCGGTAGCAATGGTCAAGCGTAATCTACCGTTCTAAGTGCATCCCTCTTAACTTTGACTAGCTTCGCACACTGGAATTCCAAATCCAGGCAATAATTAACTCTCGATCACTTGTATCAATTTCAGAAAATCTAGCGGATCTTGACGTTTTGATCCCAGGACATTTTCGCTGTCACAGCGTTCCCCAAACCAACCGTCATGACTGGGAACTACAATCGGCTTTTGCAGAAACGTTCTAAATGGGGCGTTCCACAGTTCTCCATTCGAGCCAATGATATTGCTTACTTCAAGAACGAAAATCTTCCGCCTTTGGGGTGGCCGCTTGCAAGAGTTGTGAAGACTATAACTTGAGCAGATGGCGTGATATGAGTTGCTATACTTCAAATACCAAATGGAATGATTCGGCATGCAATCAACAAGCTATGTGTCCTTCCATTAGATGAACCTGTTGGAGAAAGTAGCCCTTCAACAGAGGGGAGGATGTTTGCCGTAGAAGCTGAAACAGACAGTCAAAAATAATGCATAGAGCAGTCCGCTACCGCGTTCACGTTCTTAAATTCGAATTGCTTGCCATCCGTAGGGGTGGGGAGTAGCCAACATTTTTCGGTCACCCAAACATTGTCTACCAAATTTGGTGACTATAGCCACTAAGCATACAACAGAATAGAATCATCAAATCGACAAAAAATGGTTGAAAATTTTTTGTGCTCGTGGCACCCCACAAAGCTCTTGCGCTCATTTTTTACGACCGGAGATTTGATTTTATATGCTTTTAAAATATGAATTTTACTCGCACTTTTCTATTCAGACGAGTTACATAACTTCTCCGACAGCGACTTCTCGCGGCTCTGCGATACCCAAAATTATTATTTTATTTCAAATTTTGAAACTAGCAGCTCGCGACAAACGCAGATAACTACAAGTATATATTCAAAATATCAAGTCTTTATATTCAATAGCACCGAAAAAAGTTGCGTTCTTCCGGACAGACGGCCGCACAGCATGATGGACATTGCACAAAACCAATATAGTCTTTTTACTTTGTGAACGAGAATAAATATATTGACAGCTTCAATCAGTGGTTGTAACAACCGCAGGGAATGAAGCACGATAACTTGCGTCTTGCGACCGCACTGCAAGGTCAAAGGCTAGAGACGATTTTCCTATACCAGATATATGCGATAATGATGTCTTAATTGGATCTGATTTACTAGTCTTGAGATGTCGAGTCTAAAATGGCTTTTATGGCTAAAATGGCATTTTATCTTGACATCTTGACATAGACTATGGCAGTAGCTACCAACACGTACTCAGATGGCAAGCAAATCGAAGAGAGTATGTGTTACAAGTATTTTATATACATATGTATGAATACAATAAAATGTATGAAATTTCCAAATTCAGCTCTCTAGATCTCGTAGTCGTTGAGATTCGGATTCGGCTAGTGATGCTGACTAAGCAAATATACATATCTTTTATAAGGTCGGAAATGCTTCCTTCTGCTTGCTACATACATTTCCACAAACCATTAAACACTTTTATACCCATTTTCAATGTGTTTATAGTATAAAAACCAAACTTGATCTCTCTAGTTCCTATAGTCTTTGAAATCGAAGCATTCCTACAGACGGATGAACAGTCAGATGGTCACGGCAGGTGATGTTGACCAAGCAAAAATATATAGTTTCCGGGTTCGGAGATGCCTCATTCTGCCTGTTCTATACATTTCAACCATTACAGTATTTTCACTTATTTTTAAGCCCCGAGTCTTAAGTTAGTTTGTGTCGCTTAGCGAATCACACTCCTTTTTTGTGCATGCTCAAAGTATACTTATATTTAACAGTATTTTTATTATTGAAATAACTAAAATACAAGATATCAACATACTTTTCCACAAGCGCATAAGAGTCCAGAAGGGTAACTACAAATAATTTTGTATATTATTAAATTTATTTTATTTAATGATCTTGTTTGTAAATAATAAAGTAAAGAATTAAATATACGAATTCTCTTTAGTTATAATGTTAGAGAAGGAGGTACAGAGTACCTTATTATTGTGTATACCTAAAAGATTTACAAAATAAATTTAGCGATGTACTAATTAGAACAAAAATGTCTCGGTGTATAATGGAACCGGCATCTACAGTGTAGCATATATTCGTACACAAGATGATACGTAACAGTACCCTTCACGTGAGTGCCCTATTTGGAGATTCCCTAAATCTATCTACGCGCCGTTGTTGCACGCAATTCAACATCCTTGCATTCATTCAGACACACTCAACATCACACACACCCGCATAAAAACGCACGCCGCTACGCATTTTACTCAGCGGCTGCGCTAACCACCACTATGGAATGTAAATTCTTGAATAACTTATAAGCTAGCAGTATAATCTTTATGAAATTTTTAGGACTTAAAAAGAGTAAGCAAACCAAATCGCAAATGTATGGTGCAAATGTATGTAACAGGCAGATGGACGCATCTCTGACGCCTAAAGTATATATATTCTTGATCAGGACGAGCTGAATCAATTTAGCCATGTCAGTCTGTCCGTCAGTCCGTGTTTACGTCTGTAGGTCTGTCCATCTGTATGAACGCATCGAACTTGAAAAACTACAAAAGCTGGAAACCTAATTTTTGCGACTAAAGCTTCTCCAAAACCATACGCAAACTTGCTTTGTATCTTTCTTTATCGTTTCATTATGATCGATAAAAGTCGATTATAGGACTTGGTTTTCTTAGCAAATCTCGCAGAAAATTGATAACTCTTCTCATTTTCTTATCGGTTTTTCGATCCCGCTTTTTGAGCCTCTTTCAGAACTACATGAGTCAGAGCCACCACTTCGGTTCAATATTTTTGTGTGAAACACACGCACGGTAAGAATATTGCCGATTTTAGATATCTCCCCCATTCGCCCCATATATGAAGAAATATTAAAGAGACTCAACTTAAATGCTGCGGACTTGCGCCTGCGAGCATAAGGAGAAGCTAAATGCTATTCACGAATTTAGTTTCTATAGTGGAGGCCAAGCGCAGCAGCTGTTCACAGCGTTCGTTGGTATTTGTTTGTGTGACTTTTTGTAATTATGAATGCAATGGTGATTTATACGTATGGAAAGATACGGTTCAGGAACTCCAGATTTGTTATTTATGTATGGGCGAATAGAGAAAGGTATTCAAGAATAAAATTATTCCTGATCTGCGTATACTTTACAAGAACTCTTGCTCTTACTCTTATAGTTTCCAATATGCTAAGAATTGTCTTAAATTCGATTTTGATCGATATTAATGAAACAGGGCAATCTATCGAAGATATCGAGTTAAACTTGTTCCTATTTTGGTATTGGAGAATCTATAGTTAGGAAGATTAGGTCTCCAGCTTTAATAGTTTCCGAGATCGCGTTTATGGATCAAGAATATGTATACTTTATGGGGTCGGCTATTCTGCCTTCTGCATGTTAATTTTAATCAGCGCACTATCCATTTTTTCTGCTTAGCAAAACTCAACTTAATTCACTTTACAAGTATACAGCACAAAAAACAATTTACAAAAAACTATGCAAGTAAATAATAGACATATGTAGGAATGCCTGCACACTCATACAAACGTTTCCCTCGCTTACTGTCAATTGGCTTGACAAATTTTACACTGCAACTTTCTTACTTGTTTCTTTATTAACTTCAGTGTTTGTTTACCGGTTTTGATGAAAGCTTGTGCCATTGTAAAAATACTATAATATATTCAACTGTTGGTTTGAACAAAATTGTGTGACTCTATATGAAATAAAATTTTTATCGACTTCAGCAATTCGAGGCGGGCTATCGATAATTTTATCAAGCTTAATCTGGTCATTCCATAGGAGAACCTATATTTTGCACATTTATGTCTAAAAATCTTTTATGTGAACGCTGAATGATAGTATATCTACTAATAAAGTCCTCTCAACCCGCGCAATCTTACTTTTATTTTCATAAAAATTATGTCAATAACCGATAAGCGCATTTACCCCCACTTAACCCATTGGTTAAAGTGGTATAATGATTTTGAACAAATGTAGTGGCAGACCCGAGCCCATAAAATACAAATTTATATTCTTGGGCAGTATCTCTAGCCCAGTCGATTGAGTGATGTCTGCCTATCCGTCCGTTCTTCCGTCCGTCTGTATGAACACGACGATCTTAATGACTATAGGAGCCAGATAGTTGAAGTTTGGCTTTTTAATATTACGCTTTGGTTGTACATAGGTGTACATATGTGAATGCTCTTTTAAGTCCTAAAAATTTCATAACGATCATATTTTTAGTTTCGAAGCAATTCACAAATATAATTTTCCATAGTGGGGGACAAGCCTAGCCGCTGACTATACTTGCAGCATGCGTTTGTATTTGTGTGTGATTTTGTGAATGTACATATGTTTGAGTGCGAGGGGGTTGTAATGTACATATGACGGCTCCCAGCCCGGGTCAGGTTTAGAGCACTATTACTAGTTCTTTTTGTGAATCTATTAACAAAACTAATTTAATAATTATAAGTCTAAATAATTATAAGTCTGTTCGTAAATATTTAAGTGCATTGTCATGATTTGTTGATACCGGTAGGCAACCATGTTTACTTTGATGAAATTTAGCATTTTTAGTTATAAAATATTCTGGGGGACAGGTTGTTTTCGTGTTAGACTCCAAGTCCGTTTGGGAATTTGCATCTTTGAAATCTGTCATTTCTTTAAAAAATAACAAATCAATTCCAAATAGAACGGCACAAACAAATGATAGCGCTCCTAGAGAATATCCATATGCTAATATATCATCCGGTAATTGTTCCATAATACCAAATATTAATAATCCTAAAAAAAGAAAAAAATGTTAAGATTTAATAGTACAAATTTATTAGCCAATTTAATAGTCAACCTTAACAAATAATAATTTGACACACCAAAATACAGTGCTTAAATCAAGCGTGAACGATTATAATATACGCCAAGTAATACGCACATTAACATTTAAAAATTTATCTGTTTTCCATTAAAAAATGCACAATATCATCAATATGTGACTGTTTATGTGAACAGAGCAAACCCATTAGTGTCCACAGTTAGACTGCAGCGCAACACGAAAATGTTAAGAATAAATTTATAACTGCTCACGAGGAAAGGGTATTTTTGCTGACTGGGCGACCAGTCTCCATTTTACAAGTCGAAGAGGTCATAGCGGGGCGGGACCCTATGGACCGTAGCTTTTCCGGGAGTGTGGGGTGGGTTTGCCATGCTTTTGACTCTCGCCTACATAAATTTATTAAGAAATTAACATCGAGAGTGGGTCTTAAGACACCTATTATTCGACAATAAAAATGTATAGGGCCAGCCAGAAGGGCCCATCCCCTATCGGTCCGGTAACAAAATTATAATTAACTGAGTGTTTCCCATTATAACTTGCATTGGCGGTATCTAAGGTGACATTTGATTACCGTTTTCTTTACCCTACCCTACCTATGACCTACGACTTATCACTTACAATACTTCAGCATCCATCGATGAAAGGCCATCCAACGCGGAGTTGTTGAATGTTGTTGTTTTGTTGCGTGTTTTATTTTGTTATGTTTTGGGGTGTGCTTTATAATTAGTAAGTTGATTGAAATATTGGGAAGTGCACATGGTTGGGGGAAGTAAATTATAACACAAACATATTTATTCTTTCACTTTTTCTTTTTGGCTCACTTATAAATTTAAATTATGCCAGTTTTATCTTCTTTAAAACAAAAGCAAAAAAATTAGTTTCGCTCTTATAAGCCAAAGATTTTTGGGCAGCCTAAGCTAAAAACGAAAAATCAAAGAGAACCCCGATCAATACCGCGTGCTAGCGAAAGCTCCGCAGTGATATATACAAACAGGCACTTAGAGTCGTTTAAGCTTTTTTTCTTTCTGGATGATTAGTTTAGTCGTCTGTTCACACACTTTTAATATTGGCATATATCTATTAGTCCTAGAGTATTTAGAGTGCACGATTAAGGGGTTGAACTTTATCCAGCTGCCGGCGCAAGCTTTGGAATACACAATAGGTCAAAGCTCGTATGTTCTAGCTTCTCTTCAAGCTTCCCCTGGGGAATATGGAATGCAGACAATATGCTCTTTGTATTGCAGCTTTTGGAGGCTATATCCTAAAAAAATTTATGCCCACACTTAAACTGGCCGTGTGATTCAGAATTGCCTTAGATAGTAGAATCTAGTGACAGTGACAGTGTGGGCAAAGCTGGGTTTCGCAGTTCGTAGCGCGCTATGCTTCCCAATCTGGAAGTGGCTATTTAATAAAAAAGAAATCGGCCAAGTTAAAGGCATTCCGAAAGTTTTTGGGACGTAGTTTCATCTTAGCCAAGGGGAAAATAATTCGAATTCTCTCGAGGCCACAGTGTAGGTTTTTAGATTTGTATTTATGATCCACGGTAGAGACAAAAACACGCGTGCAGTTAAAGTACAAATTACACACGTAGTTTTTAATTTTCCTTCTCCCACGTATAGGTGGGTCTATTAGCTGGATCGCTTGGCAGCATAAAAGAGAACGAAAACTCAATTGTGGCGCCTTTTATAGGGATCGTTTCCAGAGCTGTACGCAAGCTTTTAGATGGAAACCTTGAAGGTGGCTGCGCTTTACCTTGTAAGCTCTGGAATAATTCCAGTCTTACAGACTTAGAGAATAACTTACAAAATTATCCAAGGCATCAAACTCAGCTTTGCAAGTATAAATTATAGCGCAATTTGAACTGCGATAAACGTTAAATTTCGTCTAGTTACATAAACTAACGATGAGCTTTAGCGGACGTTACAAGTTCTCCACAAAAGTTTTCAAATATAACAAGCAAATGTATGTACATTTGTAGGTGTACACGTGCATAGATTATTTACGTGAAATAGTATATTAAAATGCTCATCTACCGCAAGTTCTTAAATTATACGAGACAATTTTATAAAATTGGTAGTTGATTTAGATTTTGAACAAACTTGATTTGATTGTTGAAATAAACATTACAAAAGTGAAGGGGCGCTAGTCGGAAATGCCGGACTTGGGAATTGTCCTTATTGCAAAAGTTCGTCTTGTAGACCTTTTCAATTTCCAGTGCATTGTCAAACGGCCAATCGCAAAATTAGTCCATTTTACAATTGAATCCGATCTCCTGACTCTTTATGTTTGCCCTTATCGCAAAAATTAAAAATCCCAATTCGTCTTCAGAACTTTATAAACACAACTTCAAGATGGAAATAAGGAAAGATCGTAGATGTTCGAGAGGAATGGAATCCTTCCGCATCTGCCGCGGAATCCATCCCTGCGTTTTCTGCGCGTCATTGCTGAAAAACTTCTAAGGGCAGTGCTTTGTAATAAGAACTGCTCGAACTGCTTGGCCCACTAGCACTTGAAGCAATCATGCAAGAGTGGAAACAAGTATCTACATTAGACAAAACGTTAAGACTTTTATGTCACGCCCACTGGGAGGCTGGCAAATCGATAACATGTCGATATACCTCAAATCGCAAATTGCTAAAAGCTGAATACTTTTACAATTTTAAAGTTAGAGTCACCAAATTTGGTATTTGGATTGCAGGTACCTTCCCTCAAAATTGCGACCTCCTTGCCATATCCACTAGAACGCCCCCCAGCGCCCTCGCCTTAAAAAATTTGAAATGGCTGGCCCACAGTTTTTGAGCTACAGGCTCCATATTTGGAATAAATATTATTGAAAAAAAATAAAAATAATACATATAAATTTTAAAGGTCGGTGGCAGTGCACAACTTCACATCATCGGCAGCATCGGAAAGTGAAAAAATAGAGCAGTTGAGATGTTATAATTCTCTCAAAAGCTATTGTAATAGCAGACAATTAAAAAATACTTCCATAATTATTCTATAATCGACAAAAGTCTCTTGGGCTTTTTTACAGAGAGGAATGATGAACAAATACTTCCAATTAGCAAGAAAAGATGAGATGTCAACAGATAACTTAAAAGTTTTAAAATAAGTTTGCAAAGTGTTTTTGTCGACATTGGCTTGATTGTGTTAAGGTCGCAAAAGTAGCAAACTTTCAGTAATGATAGGCCATAAAATGTAGTTTAACGACTATCAGCAGATCAGCAGATCAGCAGATCGGCGGTGCCCTTTTGAAATATTACTGTTTAGAATTTACAAAGCTAAAAAATTGCGAAGAAGCTTGGGAGAACGGAAGCTGACGACGGTAAAGATAATTTTTGTAACATACGAGATTTAGCTTAGAGAAGTTCCACCTGGATTTCCCGATTTCTTAATGTATCTCAGTAATTCATATGAGATCCAGTGTGGCTGATTTGACCTCACTGGGTATACAAGAGGAACACAGACATAAAATTGGGAGTTTTGGATAATGGCAACATCAATATCTGTACAATTGTACAGATGGGACCAGTCGGTATGCATATGCATTAAGCTTATCAAAATCAGCCTTTCGAAAACAATGGATATGGTCCGTAGGTTTTTGTAACACAATAGGCATTGGAGTACTTAGATCGATGACCTTATCCAGAGTAGGATGAAAAGAGTCCTCAGGTCTTAATAGCGGGTCATTTCTGCGTACAACATTGTTGGACGTACACAACGCGACGATAAAATCAAGAGATCTGTCTCTTGAAAAGCACATTGAAATAACCTCAGCTAGGGAAGATTCAAATCTCCAAGAACAATCACGAGGTCCCTATCGAATAGTAAGGCATATTGATTGAATGGCGTGTGGTGTAAATATATAGACATATCAGACAGCGGTAAAATGTATGCATTGTGATAGTTATATAAAAATTTCCCAACCCAGTTTTATGCTCCGATAAACTCAATGTCCAAAGAGGGAGGCTGCACGGGCTCAGTTGAACAGGTAAGCCCAACTGCAATATACTGCATACCACTTCCGCCAGCACGAGAAAATCGATCGCATCTCTAACCATATTATTTGAAATCAAACACAGCCGAGTCTAAAATGTCCGGTTTCAACCACGTCTCAAAGAAATTATATTAAAATCAAAATCACTTATTACACCCTGAACCCATTGAAAATGTCTAAGAAAAATAATAAAACGGTATAACGGATCACTTTATGGGGTCGGAGATGCCTCCTTCTGCCTGTTAAATTAGCACAAAACCATTATACCCTGCTTTACACATTTTCAATGGGTTCAGGATATAAAAAGTATCATTGATATCGGATAAGAAAGATAGAAAGAATTTTTTACGAAAACGTATGGAAATTTGTGAAATTAGACAAACTAATTGGCAGATCGCACTGCAATAATAGCTACAGAGTTGATGTTTGATTTTTTAAGTTTCTGTATACCATACGCAGATCGAGATTATTTTTTTTTATTTACTGGTATACCGCCCAGTTTGCTTATTATAAAATTATAAATAAAACAAAAAAATTAAATTTATTATATTCTCGTAAAGCAGACGCAGATTAAGTAGATTTCGGTTTTTTTATACCATTCTCTCGGCTCACATATCCAAAAACAGTTTTAATTCAAATACAGATTTCAGATATCTGGATTCTATATAGATTTGAACAGACATGTTCAGTACTTAAAATTTCATTAAGATATTCAGGAAATTAGTTTCTAATGGGTGGCCAAACGCAGTGCTGAGTAACGTTCGTATGTTTGTGTGTATGTGTGATTTTGTGCATTTTTATATGAATGCAAAGGGACTTAAGTGTATGTAAAGACAGGGCTGGGCAGTCCTGATTGGAACTCACTTGTTGCATATAGTTAATTTAGTACATACCTTGTATTGTGAAGAATAGTAATCCAAAACTCAATAAAATAACCTCACTTATGTGATAATTGGAGTCCTTTTCTTTGATTCTGAAACAAAGTTGTAATACAACAACAAAAATAGATTGAATATTCAATATGAAAATTATTTTTCTTTAATATTGTGGTGGTATGATTTAAAAAACAGAAACCTAGTGACATAATCAGCTGATTGCAATCAAAGTCAGTGGGCTGCCCTGCACCATAAAATATGTACATATATGCAAATGCATGCGGTCAGCTTATGTTATGAACACAATCTGACTGACCGTGACCTATCCTAATACTAAGGACGTTGCGAATAAAAATAAATTGCAGCTTAGAAGAATATTTTAAATTTTTAAATTTAAATTTTAAATTTCGAGCGTGGTATCATTCTTTTCCATTCTACTCGCCAACATATGCAGTCGTACTAAAGTACAGTATTACACGAGGAGACAATAAATCCATGTGCATCAGCACCATGAGCCGAAATCGAAGTCACTGGAAATGGAAGAATATATAAGCATCAAGCACTTCTGAACGTAGTGGTGAAATTTTCTGAGAGCAGCATCTTTGCCGTAGTCATATTTAAAATGGGCATAAGTATACTTAAAGTTTAAATTAATTTTTTTTGTTTTTCATAATACTGACATTATCTCTCGATTCTTATGTACAGCGGTATATTGCTGACTACTCTGCGTAAATAATATACAGAGACGCACTTAAGTATTGGCATAACACGCACTTTTAATTTTGCTGCTATATTGTGACGTTACTGTGAACATATGTATATTTTTTGAAATTATTTTTCCTATGTAGCCCAACAAACACAATACAGTTACCATATTTTTAATATTAACGATATATTATTTAATTTAATTTCATAAATAAAAAATTAATATTAACGATATATTATTTAATTTAATTTCATAAATAAAAAAGGACACATTTTGTTTGCACATAAGTAGCAGAAAAGTCAAAAGTGAATGCTGTGCCAATACTTATGTGCGTCTCTGTACATTTGAATAGAATTGCAGAGCACTTCATTGAAGTCGTCAACAGGCCTGCTGACATCGCTGAATGATAATAAATTAGTGAGTACTTAGTAAATAAATTAAAAGGTAATAAGCCGACATATTAAAATAGTAGATTATCGAAATATTATATTATGACATCAGCGAAGGGGCAACCATGTTTATGTTGAAATGTATTTTATGTTTGAAATCATTTGTGGCGGTGTAACTTTGTACAACCAAGAGATTATTTTTATGTATAATGAAGTCCGATCATGAATTTAAGTTTAATTTAAATGATAAAATGCAACCATATTTTTGTTGGGCACTTAATTAAATAATATCGTACAATTGTGGTAGTTGCAATGATCATCACAGATGCAGCTATTGGTCATTGACGTGCGAAGAGAGGCAACATCTTATATCGGGTATACTCTTCCTGCGGATCGCACCCGCTCTTTATATATTCTGGTATTTCCACATTCCTTATGTCTGTCTGCTTTATCTTTTACTACACTTAACGTGTCAAGTGTATTAGCGAGTAAATAACCCAACCCACCGATTGGGTATCGAAAATCGACTTAATCTGCTTAAACCAATATTCGCTCGCGAAAACAACTATCCCGAATGTACCTTTATATCATTTTAAGCAAATATTTGAAATGCACCCCAAAATATGTTTCCATTGATGGACCAAGTAGTTCTCTACGACATGAACGGTTTTGTTTTGGTTTACTTGGACGATTTGCTTGTTTTATCACAAAGTTTTAATGTAAATTTAATTATTCTTGCGGCGTTGCAATTGCGGAAATGTGGACTGACCATTAATATGCGTAAAAATAATTATTGTCCATGAAAAGTCGAATATCTTGGTTATATCGTAGGCAAAGGAACCCTGCAACCTAATCCTGCGTAAGTTCAAGCAGCTGAGCCAATTCCTAGGAATGATCGGTTGCTAGTAACGGTTTATAATTTTTAATTATAAATTATGAAAATCCGTTTACAGTCCAATGCGACGCTTCCCAATGTAATTAGTCAGGAATCGAGCAACCCATTGTGTTTCTGTCAAAAATACTTAATAGCGAGTAAATAACCCACGCAAGCTTCCTTGAGCACGGTCGAAAGGTGTAGCTGGAGTACGCTTTCAAGAAGCAACAGGAGTGCTAGGCGAAATATGCCCAGCACAGTCGTTGCTTTCGTTACAATAATAAAAAAAATTGCACCATGGGGCCCGATAGCTATTCTCGGGATCGGATTTGTCACAAGCCAATGTGTACAAGTCTATTTTAAATCCATGCTAGCTTTCATATCTTCTCCCTATCCTTATCGCAATAAACCTTTCCAAATAAAATTAGCTTATCTGCAGAGGCTTACCTTCGCTAGGAACTGCTGCTACGCTGATGTATTGTCGGAGACAGACTAGGAGTAGATCAGATGTACTGTCCTGTTAAATATCTTTTTATGTGTTCGCCAGTTTTAATTCACATAGGACTTTTAGATCTGATGTCAAGCCTGTTCTCTACCAGGGATAAAATGCTGGGTATGTCCTAGTTAAATGGACATTTGCTTGGAACTCAACGGTGATTTAGTTATCTGCTTTTAATGGGGAGATACACCCGATGAATATTTAAATTATGTGATGTATTTACCTATAGATAACCCCCATACAAAAAAATTGTTATCTTACTACCGTACTATCGTTATATTATTTTTAAATTGTTTTTACCGACTATCTTAATTACTTATTTTACATTTAAAACTCCCTTCGGTTAATGATTATCTAATCGTTAGAGCACCTATTGTTATTGATTATGGCTGTCATACGTAAGCAGCAAATTTTCACTCTCAATGAGTAGTGTGAACTATTTGCAATGATACCTCGCACAAATTTCATCGAAATGTCCTGAATCTCGCGTTAGAAAAAACGAAACATGACCTGTCTGTAAGAAAGCAGGTTCGTGAAACTCGAATACACTACTTCTTAGGGAATCGCTATGTATGTCTGAGAATCGCGTGCAATTGCGGATTACTAAGACACTTGAGGCCCATAAAGCTAACATGACATAATACTTGCCTGAGAAATCAAGTGCCGCAGTAAGAAACTTAAACTTGTATCAAGAACCTTGTGAGGAACCCCAATTAGAGTGGGAAAATGATTTTCCACGTGATAGACCGCAATCGAACAATGTTTCGAGAAACAATATGTTACAGAACAATTGTGTTCAGTCTGAAGCTAGACGCGAATACGCAGTCGATAGGCCCGATAAAATATCAAACGTCATATCCAATTGGCCAGTCAACTTTGCAGGATTAGTAGACGATATCCCAATCGATATTCCATATTTCGCATATATTGTTTGAATACGCAATGTTTGCAATATATGTTTGTTTGTAATATTAGGTTATTTTATCAGTATTATTCACAGGCCTTGATATATTTATGGTGATACCACCGTAAGATTGACCAATAAGCTGGTTTCATTTGTGCACATGCATGCGCGAAAGATATAAAGACCACGTCGAAAACATAAAAGACATGGTAACAACACGCAGAAATCGAGATCAGAAGGCTTTAGGATTCAGTTCTGGCCTAACTAATGCAATATCGAACGCGGACTTAGTAACCAATGTACAGCGAAACCTATTATTAGAATTGGGACTCGAACGACTTCACGTAAACACTCCAAACATTGCAACATTGCATAAAGAGTGGCTCAAGCATGAAGCATTATATTCGAATTGTTTTTCCAAGCCAAACTCGAACTCGAACTAAGCCTCAACGGGTAGTCAACGAAATAGATCATAACGGAACAACAACCGCGGACTTGACACAAAATCGACGAATATCACGAATATCAAGAATGTTTAAATCAACGTCGAATATTTTGTTACGGCTGTGGTTGCGTTGACTCTTTGAAACCCTCTTGTCCTAAAAGCAGCTCTGTTTCGTAAAACTCTCGAGAGGGCTTTAAACGGCAGTGTCCACCGACAATAGTCTCGGAACCAGATTTAACTAAGGATATCTTAGTACCTGTTTGTACTTTTACAAATTCACAAATTTAGATATATTCAGTTAATATCTAGCTTTGTTAGATAGTTGGGCGTACTTAGCAAAAATAATTCTCGATACTAAAGCAGATTTTAACAATATTAAAAGCGAAGTAAGAACCGCAGATAGACATAAACAACATATTTGAGGCACCATTTCCGTTCCTTTAGTTTATAACTATTGGCCAGTGCTGAAGGCAGAAGTCATCATTGAAGCGAGTACTACAGTGCTTCTGTTGAAGTGAGCGCATCCACCATCGTATTTTTCCGGGAGATCACTTTCCATGCGTCAATATTGAGTTTGAGCACGGCCAACATCACCTTTTCGCGACAACCGCATAGGATTTTCGAAAACAACTATCGGTGGGATCTGGGGTGGGCACCGGCTCCACGGTTGCTGGCGTAGAGGTTAGATATTATTTCCTCTTTGTTGCTACTGCTGCTGCTGCTTTAAATGTGGTACAACACTCAACGCCACTCTCCAGGTTGGCACGAACGTGGGTCTGTCTTCCACTACTTGTCCACGTCCATATAAGTGTGTCGGTCGGCATCGTGAGCTGGAACCGTGGACTACGGCGGTTCTGATCATCTAACCCACCTGGTTGCCCACGTAGTGGAAGCAGCTCCTTCCTTGTCTTTCACGTCTGTACCATCTCGGTGATCTACAGCATTTAATGGCTGACGCCACGGTTTGGATGGTCCAACTCGCCTGCTTTGCCAGTGGCACTATTCTGTTGGCGGAGATGGTCTGGATGGGGATTTATTTAGAAGATGGTTCTCAAATTGTTTTGTGGTAGTCACTGTTGGAAGCTTCAGCAGTAATAAAAGGCTTTTGTTTTTCTTGTTCATGTTCCCAGTAGTGGGTCAAGTCGTTGTGCTTGCTGTATAGCAGCTTCGAAATAATTACGTGTTTATGTTTTGTGAAAGACATTCAAAATAATAACTAATTGCAATGCGCTCACCATAACGATGAAATAGAAAGAAGTGCCATTAAGAGTTGCGCGATAGGCAATTTACTTACAACATTTTAATTTTGAAATGCATATACACTGACATTGACACATTTACTCCTATATATTGTTATCTTTTGACTGAAAATATGATGCATAGCTAAAATAAAGCCTAAGACTGACAATTGGACAAGAATGGTAAGGAATCTGCAAGACAGTCAAGGTGAAAACTTTTTTAATGCTACCAATATATCGTTGAAAGACCCAGTCAAATAGTTGTTCACTGTTGTTCATTCTCAAATGGAGACATAAATTATACAAATTACTCACAATAAAGATCATCGAAGGATGTTCTATGTATGTCTGGTTGCATCTAACCCTTAGCACAGTAGTTGAAGAGGTTACATCTTGCTTAGAGCGACACGCTGGTAATTTTGGTAACCTGTAGCGAATTCTGTCAGACAGAGGAGCTGGCAATACTGAGCTTAGGAAACCCCTGTTCTGGGTGCATGCACATCGGTAGAGTAAAACAGCTAATTAATGATATAATAATACGTTGTTCAGAAAATTTGGAACTCAAAGAAAAGTCTTTTTTTGGTGGATTGATGAACATGACCAATTATGGAAGTCGAGCACTTGGCTTGAAGAGAGTGGTGGAAAAGCTCTACAATAAATAACATGGCGATATTAGTATACAGTGGAGTTTAAGTTAAAGGGAAAATGTTCCGGTCATGCATAAAGCCTTCAGTAGCAGCGTTTAGGAAATTTTTATATTAGTTATGTATACGAATGAAGGAAGGAGGAAGAAACAGTAAAAAGATTCGCGAAGGCAACAATAGAAAGCAGTACGGTTAGAGAGCGTGAGCAAAGTAATCAGAGATCCAATCCATGCCTACATTTCATAAGCTACAAGCTGAAAAACGCAAGCAAAATTGTATAGTTATTAAAATTACTTATTAAATCACACATAAAATAGTATTAAAATCAAATCGAAATATGTAATATAAATAAGCTATTAAAATAGTAAATCAACGTCGTCACTGAGTTGTTTTAATCACTGTCTAATATTGGAGACAATGGCTTTATGGTAATAGGCTGAAGGAGAATGGTTCGTTTTGAAGAAGTATTTATATTCTCAGTTTGTACCTATAACCGAATTGATATACTCAAGTCTGTCCAATTCCTGAAAATCTTATTAAAATGGGGCTTAAATCACCCAAGTTTTTCAAGTTTGCATTTGTCAAAATATGAAGCTGAAAGAAGAAAAGGAAGCACACCCACTGGATAAAGTGAGCAGCTTGCGGATAGCTTTTGTGTGTATTTGGCTTTGAATGCATGTTCCCATAGCTTACAACTGCTTGCAGGGTAGGCTTTTGTAGATCACTCTTGTCAGGATCAATAGCTGAATCCGACTGTCTGTATGAGCACGTTCATCTTAGAACCCTATGAGCCAATGTCTTCAAACTTGTTGAATCGATTGACCCATACCTTTTACAAAACATCGATAAAAATGTACACCGATCTCAAATTTTAAATAGTTATTCGTAAATTCTGAGCACTAAAATTAATCTGTTGTGAAAAGTTTTATCAAGACCGGTAAAGGAATACACAATATGCATGGGTAATTAAGGATGTAAACTTTGAGCAAATGTTTATAAAATGCAAAAGGCACTTTTGACCCCATAAAGTATATATTCTCCAGCAGCATTAATAGCCGAAGCAATCTAGCCATTTTCATCTGTCCGTCCGATTTCGCAGTCTCCAAAAGCTAGAAGGCTTAACTTAGACTTTTTAGTTTCTTGTATACCATACGCAGATGCAGTTGATTTAGAATTGTCGATAACTTGTCTCATTACATTATTATCGATAATTGTCGTTTTCATGTTCGCATGAACTATACGCAGGATACATCCCCCCATTCGCCCTGTTGAGCCCGGCGCGGGCAAGCGACAATCTGACCAGCTGACCAATAAGAACTTATAGACCTTTTGATTTAATGTTCATATTTTAATTTTAAATGTTTTACGTAGATGTTCAAATCAATTCAAATCATGCCGGTGTCCGCATCCACTCTAAACTCTTACAAGTTTAGCTGTACTTCGCCAACTTCGCTTATCTCCTTGTTCCGCAGGTATGGTCTATTATAAAACATCTGCAACAAGCAAATGCGATCAAAGAAGAAAGCAGAAATACTCTACCGTTCGGTATACTGGGTGGTTTTAGCGGCAACCACGGTAGTTTGGCGTTACATTGTAGATTTCGGCGGCAACATATTTTCAAAAATACAAAATAAACCCCAAATTCAAATACTGCGGACTTGCACTATGGCTTATACATAGATACCAATGCTCTTGTTAAGCCCTGAAAATTTCATTATTATCATGATCTTAGTTAGTAGTTTTTCACGAATTTAATTTCCATAGTGGGGGAATAATTTAGCTGTTCACAGCGTGCAGTGTGCGCTTACATGTGGTTTTTTTTATTTATAGTAATAAGTAATGGTTGTAGTAATAGTAGGAAGTAACAAAGGAGAATATGTAGTGGCGGTAAAAGGGAAAGCGAAATGAGTTTTCCGCTCCTGCGGGACCATTGCTAAGTACTACTTCGCAGGACGGATAGCTGTTGTATACCGGTTGCTTAGACTTCTAAGCCACGTCGTATTCTCTCTCTTCGGCGCCGCTCATTCTTACTGCCTAAGCCATGTTGGCTACGGCAGTCCACCCTGTGGTCGTCATTTTGACACAATGTTTTCTAGGCTCAACTCCCAACTGCCAGTTGAGGCTGCGGCTCGCTCCCGTCTAAGGAGCGGGCAGCTAACACTCCGAACCCATAATGGTCGCAGTAAGGGTCGTACTCGTGTTTGAGCCTGTGATGGTAGGCCTTAAAGCATCTATGACCTGTCGGCATTTGGGCCACAAAATGGTCAATCAACTTGACTTGCATCCTAGACCATCATTCGACTAATAGCTGTGGTGGATGAGGCCACTCTCCGGCTAATATACTCCAGATGGTGTTTGTACATCAGTCAGTGGTCTATCATGATGCCAAGATACTTGATGGCGGGTTTGGTCTCAATGATGACAGAGCCATCACGTAGTATGAGCTTTTTCATAACTCTTCCGCTGCTTAGTAGCACTGCTTCTGACTTCTGCTCTGCTAGCGAGAGTTCGTTTTGGGACAGCTTTTTTCACGTTCAGTGTGCAGACTAAGCAGTATTGTTCGGTTCCGCCAGCCCATCTTGTGCCTTGGATGGCACTTTATGCAATTCTGGTCACCGTCGTGGTAGCATCCGTTGTGTTTTTATGCTTCCGGAAACCATTTTAGTTTGCTGAACCCTCATGCTCACTTGCGAGTTTGCTCTTAAGGCGGTTGCTGAGCATTCGCTCAAAGATCTTACCCATTGTGTCCAGCATGCATATTGGTCGATATGAGGGGAGATCGTCTGGATTCTTTGCAGACCTCGGGATGAGAACGAGTCGCTGGAGTTTCCATCTGCGTGGTATCGTACGTTCCGCAATACACAGATTATACAAATTCACGAATTGGTAGAGTGCGCCGCGATGCCAGCTTTCAAAATACCATTAGGGATGTCATCTGGTTCAGGAGATTTGTGTGTTTTCAGTTTTGCGGCTATGGTGCTATGTGGAAATGGGCGGTGGTGGACGTAGGGGGTTTATTTAAAGGGGGTGACCACCAATCTACCTTTCAAATTTGGTGGCTGCACCTCAAAAACTGTGGGAGATATAGCCATTTCCGATTAAGACGGTGGCGCCAGGGGGCGCAATTTTCGGAGAAGGTCACCAGCAATCCAAACCAAATTTGGTGACTCTAACTTTAATATTGTGGGAAATATTGAGCTTTTATCGAATTGCGATTTGAGGCGTATGGACATGTTATCGATTTGCCAGCCTCTCAGTGGGCGTGACACAAAAATCTTAACACTTTGTCTGAAGCAGATAACTACTAGTATATATCCAAAATTTCAAGCACGACAGACGGACAGATGGTCAGACGGACGACGGACGGACATCATGACGGACATTGCACAAAACCAATATACTAGTTTCACTTCGTGAACGAGTATAATTAATTAACTAAAATTAAACAATTTAACTACTAAATTCAAAGTTTCATGCAAATAAATAAATACATTTATGAATACTTATCAATTGTAAAAATTCTTACCTGCATAGAAATAAAACTGTTGCGATAAATGAATATCCCATAAAAGTCAGTACACTAAACTCATCAGTGGCATTCGTCAGTGAAATTGAGTTTAAGAGCATCCATTCCGTTAATTTTTTTTTGTTACTTGTTAACAATCGCTCAGAATATCTGTCAGATAACTTTTTTAAGATGCTCGCCGCCACGGTAAAAATCTATTAAAAATAACATTAGCATTAAACATAAATAAAATTAAATATTTTGTGGCGAATATGTCATAATCATCCTTATTAGATTAATTTTATTTTGTTATGAAAAAGGTGGAATTTTAAAATTATTCGTATAAATTTGAAACTAGTTCGCTTGACTTAAGCTTAAGAGGATTTCGGCCTATTACCTGGTACAACATTTAAACTTATTTGCATTGCATTGTATATACCTTTTCATCGGAATATAACTCTATCTAATCGGACTATAAGCAACTAGGTTCTGACACAAGTATGGCGCCGTTGGCTTTACTCTCTATATCATAGTTTTCTATCACATTGCCTGCGATAGATAGCTTATTTATTGTTTAATATGAATTATTTTGGATATGTATATATTTTTTCACCTTAAATATGCGGGCACTTTGCTCTAGGGAAAGTGTAAAGAACGGTATGACCTCCATCTGCCAAGCCAGTCTGAAATTGTTGGCCTGCTACTTTCTGTAAGACGAGGATACGAGCCATAGTAGACCACGATCATCTAACGATGAGTTCTGCAGTGGCGCGTTCACCGCAATAAGCCAGCAACGCAGCAACAATCCTGCAAATGGCAGACGCCCAACGAAGCCCGGTTGGCATGCCAACGAGCATAACAGAAGTCCATAGACGCTTCGGCGGGAACTCGCATGAGCTTTCAAATCTCTTCACAAACAAGAGGTCTATAAACCAGTTGACGAGATAATCAAACGCAATAAGCCTGCAGCCGATTTGGTCCAATACGACAACGGTTGCAAGGAAATTAATAGAGATACCAAATGCAGCTCAGCGAGATCTGCAAAAACGCAGACAAGCCCCAAATGGAGAGACATGTAAGTAAAGTGCAGAGGGGGTAGGTGTCCTGGCAAGTCGCCGTTTTTGGGATCTAACAATGGAGCAGCCAAAGGCAAAGTAAACTTATTTAAATCAGAGTTTTGAATGTCCTTCATTAGCTTCACATATGTTGGCTTAGCTAAACAGTGAGCTATGTTTTCGTGCATATAATATAAGCAGCTGGTCTATATATCCAAGAGCTCTTGTCCGCACAGCGAGAGGTGGCTAAAGACCGAAAATGCATATGCTGCATTGGACGTGAAACCGGTGTTAAAAATGCTTATCGAACAAACGACTGAGGAAGTCCGAAATTTAGACTAACTTACCACTAAAGAAGAAATTATTGCGGAAGTCAACAGGTAGGCGATTCATTCACCACTGTCTTAATTAAATCTCACAGAGCCACTATAGGCGGTCGTCAAATAGCCACGCTATCGACTTACATAGAACGGGAAAGTCCGAATTGGCAGTGTGGTATGCAAAATTGAGAGCATATTACAACCAAATAGTATAGTCAGGTTTCAGGACGATATTCACAGACGCCATCCTAGTTATCAACGGCAATGCACCATTCGAACTAGCAGCAAATAAAGTGAGTGAAGTATACCGGCAAAAAGTCTGCCACACTGCCAACAGAGGTTGGCAACAGTGGTTGAGGTTGATTTACTAAGAAGCGGTGCACTCAAGTGGCCCAACGATACCAAGCAATGGCTTGTTAACGCGCATGTTGTTAACCGACTGTGGGACGCGCCGCATAATGGGTAATCAATAGTATTACACATTTAAAGAGAAAACGGTAGAAAATTCCTATTATTTGTCTTCGGAACCACAAAACTGCCTTGGCTGATTCAATTTCCTCATTAATTAGTTTGTGTAAGAAGATTATACCAATTACGGCTCTACGATTAGAAAGAGAGGTAAGACTTATAATAAATTATATATTGGGGATACTATATACAAGAATCTAGAAGGATATCGAAATTATCAATACGCCCAAGTGGTTTACCATTAAGAAAATAATTATTCAAAAAAGGCAATCGCCTATAAAAAGATATTAATTTATATAAATTTACTTGACATTTGGTTTGAAATCTCTCAAAATAGGATTGGAACTTTTGGCCAGATAGAAAATTAGTCGATGACAGGCCAAATTTTACGCCATTGGCATTCATCAGCACTCGAGAGTGAGTTATCACAGAAAGAAGGTCAGTTATCAACAACTTGAAAAACACTCCTTGTGGTACTCCGAGTAACTAAAAATAGGCTTAGAAAGAAAGCCTTTTAAGTAACTTTTTGAGTTCTTAAAATTAAATAGTTAACAATCCAAAGAATTGGGTTATTTGGAAGAAGATGAAGCTTATGCAAAAAAAAAAATGATAAACAGAGTCAACAGCCAGACTGAAATCAGTGTAAATAACATCTGTTTGCATTTTATTTTGGAATCTCATAATAATAAATGTCGTGAACTACAATAAGTTCACTCCGTGCTGGCAGGGTGAAATTATAGATCTACAAAGATGTTTTTGTCAAAAATCGTAGGAATAGCAGAAAACTTAGAAATACCTCTATACCTCTATAGCTCTGTTTGCTGTTTTGAGGAGATGAACAATAAATGATTCTTTATAAATGTTAGGAAAACAACTTAACTCCATGGTCAATTTAAATAGTTTATACAAAGACTTTTCAGTACAGAGCACAGTACCTAAGCACGCACACTCGTATTCCATCAGGACCAGGTGAAAAGATTTATCCCACAACTTTTCAGGTAATCCTTATAACATTGGTTATTTACGACGCAGAAATTAGATCGATCAGCAATCAGATATAGAGTGTAATCCAATAAAGAGCCAGTTTCGTTGAACTTAGTGTACATCTTTGACTTTCTATTTTTTAATCATTTTATATAGAGAATTGGTGTTAGCATTGATTTGACATAATGGCATATCAAAGAAATGATCGAGAAAATAATTTTGGTTCGTGGAAGTCAACACTAAGAAATCCAAGTAGTTTCAGCAATATTGAAATCACACAGAACTGCAAGAAAATCAGGATAGAACTTCACGATAAGGAAGACAGAATGTAAACCGGAGAAATGCAAAGAAAGCACAGAATTATCTGAAGAAGGAGGAATATAGGAACAAGTAGTAACAAGGCAGACACCGTTAATGCACAATATGACAGCAGCAAATGCTATATCTATACTTGAGTCTGTTATTGCTATCTCCAAAAATAAATCAGCATCACGGTTTGATTAGACTAACACTGATCGGAGACCTATTTTTTTACAATGGTATACACTGCGTATTCCTTAATGATTAATTGGTGCGGCCAGAATTAGTTACAAAAAATTTCGAATAACGAGAATTCCCGAATGTACGCAAATTGGACATTTTCCACCGTAATATTGGCTTGAAATTAAACCAGAATAAAGGCATTTTCAGATGTGTTATCAGGGACAAGCCTAGAAACAACGATTTCATTTTGTGGAACATTTAAAAGGGTCACCGGAACCTCAGCAGTATCTTCCAATGGAGCAATAGCCTACGTAGAGGAGCAACACCCCATGGGAACTATGTTGTCTTCGTCATTTCTGTCTTTGAAGGGGAAGAAAACTATATTAATTTTAAAGGGGCCAATAAAATGTCTAATATTGTAATTTTTACCCCTTGGAGATTCATTCAAAAGCTTCATAGCTTTGAGCTCATTATCCAAAGCGGAGAAACCTTCGAACAGCTTTTTAAACCGAGCGAAAACTATCTCCAAAGCCTTTTTAGTTTGCTTCATAAATCACATCATATCTCTATCAACATCCCTACAGGATTCAAAAGGCCACTTTAAGCCTGATTTGGACTCACTCAGGTCGATCATGCGGCCGTTGAGGCCAACACAATTGTTGTGCAACATATTGTCACATAGCCAGCAGCAAATAAAACCCATCTTAACATTTGCATGCGTCTGGCAATTTTTTTAATAGCATAAAAACATTTCTTTAGTAACTTTCAATTGTAAATTTAAAACAAAGAATGAAAATAAAAACAAATAAGAACGTTTCAGTCGGACGTAACCGATTGCGAATACTCGTTCACACTACATAGATTGTTAATGTTATTTTGGAAAAATATAGAATTTTTATAGCTTTAAAATTATGGGAGATATAGATATCCGCGATTTAGGGGTAACCAGCCATCTACCTTTAAAATTTTTTGACTCTAGTTTTAAAAGTGTTGGAGATATAGAGTTTCGCACTTTGCGGGGACGGCAATGGACGTGGGAAATTTTGGTACCCTTATTTAAAGGGGGTGACCACTAATCTACCATTAATATTTGGTGACTAGGTCCAAAAGTGTGGGAGATATAGACTTTTGCACTTTGCAGGGGTGAAAGTGGGCTGGGGTGGGGATGGGTGGTAAATTGTTGTACCCTTATTTAAAGGAGGTGCCTCCTATCTACGTTTAAAACATTTAATTTGGTGACTCTAGATCTAGAAATGTGAGAGATATAAGCTTTCGTGATTCGTGGAGGCGTGGTGGCGTTCTAGTTGGCATGAGTAAAATATGAAGGTCTCAATACTTTAGGGAGCTCACTAGCCATCTATATACCAAGTTTGGTGTCTCTAGCTTTAAAATTGTGTGAATTATATACATCGATTTGCCAGCCTCCCAGTGAGCGTGGCACAAAAATCATAACACTTTTTCCGAAGCAGAAGACTACAAGTAACTACAAGTTCATGAAAAAAGTTGCATCAGCCCGGACAGATGGACATTGCTCAAAAGCAAAATACTCTTGTCACTTCGTAAGTATAAAAAGCAACCAGAAAACAATTCAGTCTTTAAATAATCCTCAACAAATCACAATTACAAACTCAAATTAGCAGCTTGGACATCAAATCCAACTCCATACTAAAACCTAACAAAATATATAAACGAGAAAACAGCCAAGGAAATATAGCAAAAAAAATGTTTAACAGCATCAGAGCGGTTTTTCCTACTTGGAACTTCCTTTTCGCAGACGGATCAGAAATAGACAACACAACCGCTTTCAGCGTAATCAGGGAGGAATACTTCAAGATAATATCAGCCAGCAAGGCATTCCTACACCTCGATCTTCACCGCAGAGGCTGAAGCGATTCTCGCTGCAGTGGAATTTGCATCCAAAACGAGAGCCAAATACATTATATGCATCGACCTGCTTTCCACACTCTTAGCTGTAAAAAATATATACAACAGTGAGCCCGCAATCACCAAAATAAGAGACATAATTTTGGTTCACCACAATAAAATAGGACACACAAGAATACTAGACAATGAGCTAGCGAATAAGGCAGCGAAAGCCACAGCACAATCACCACAATTTCTTCATAACACAAATTAAAAGAATTAAATCAATAAAATTGTAAACACAACGTCTTATCTAATATTTTTTAAGGGTAGTCCACAAAACGCTGTTTGCCAAATTGTGGAACATTTTACATTTACCCGTGAGCGTATTCAAAATAATTTTTGGTCGATATTTACAGAAGGTCTTCAGTAATCTGTCTAACAATTGTATGTATCTAACTTTTAAACTGAGCGACATATATAGATAAAATCGGTATGCCACGCCCCCAATTCGCGCAAACTTTAGAGGAGGTCATCAATATTTTGACTAAAAATATTGTTTGCATCTACTATTAACACTGAGGGACTGAGGGATATTTTATCGAATTGGCACGATAATGGGCGAAGCTAAAAAACCTTAAAACTTTCTGTGATGCGGGTATATACGATTATATATTCCGAGTATATATACTGTGGGATTGCAAATTCGGAAAAACGGTTGCACAAGAACATAATTGTAGAATCATCAACAGCCATCATTGGGTTCCTAAGAAATGAGAAAACCTGCGAAAACCTTGCAACGTTGACGCCAACTGCGACGCTTGAATGTTGGACGGATGATTTATTAGTTCTAGATTAAGACAGTTAAATAAGTTTGTAAACATAAGTCATTGTTAGCACATAATGCTGCCCTATCAAATAATTTTTATATAACACTAGTTAACAGCCAAATTCTTTTGTTTACCAAACCTACTTTTTCTGATCATTATTATTATTATTTTTTTTTTTGGACGTAGATGTACTAACGAACAGTACATTCTAGTGGCCCAACGATACCAAGCACGGGCTTGTTAATGCGCGGACCCAGGCAAAATGCCACCCACCTCCCGCCCAACCGACCGAAGACCGCAAAACTAATTTGGCTGATTAATTCGGAAGAATCAATTTCCCCATTGATTAGTTTGTGTAAGAAGATTTCACCTAGCATGGTTCTACGAGCAGAAAGAGAGGGAAGATTAATTAGTAAGAGTCTACTACGGTAAGAAGGCATGCGGGAATTAGGATTCCAGTTGAG